>JAWWES010000082.1:2213262-2239731 GCA_035583135.1 Lophotriccus pileatus
GGGGTTCCCAGCCCGGGGCAGCCGCATCCCCCCCGGAACAGGACGCTGTGCCAACGGCACCAAACTGCCACTGTCAATTGGATTAACGGTGGATATCCCAAAGCCTCTGCCTTGCAAACATATGGATTATCCACATAACCCTGACTCGGTGCTGGAAAAGCCACTCGGGATTAGCGGGAGGATTGTGGCAGCAGCTCGTGGTGTGAGGGGTTGTGGGGGGCCCTGGGAGGGAGCTGGAGGGGTCCAGCAGCAGCACGGGGGCTGCGGGGCTGCTGCTCCGGCCGAGGTGCCCGGGGAGGTGACCCGGAGCCTCGGCGAAGGTCACCGGGACAGACGCCGCGCTCACGGCCGGCCTTGACGCGGGCTGGGGCGATGCGGGGGCTCCGAACCCACCAGCCCCGCGCTCACGGCTCATTGCGGTGCCGATGGCGTCACACGCCGCTTCCCTCTGCCTCTGACCCAGCGGTTTCCATGGCAACCACCAGCCCCGCACCGCTCCCGCAGCCCCAGGCACCCCTCCAGCCCCACACCCGCTCCCGCATCGCTCCCGCAGCCCTCGGGCCGCCTCTCGGGCAGTCCCCCCAGCAGCCGCATCGCTTGAGGACCCGCGGGGCCGGGAGGGAGCAGGAGCATCCTCATCTGCCTCGGCATCCTCATCCTCCATCCCCCCGCAGCAGGAGGGGCTGCCACACCCCGCCTCATCAGCTCCCACCAGGACCCTGCCTCAGGACCACACGTGTCCGATGTGGGACCTTTTCGGCCGGGACATCCCCTGCCAGGAGCCCCCAGGCCGTCACCGTGTCCCGGGTGAGCACCAGGGAAGGGCTCTGGTGACACACAAAGAGCTCAGCCCCACCCCCGGCCGTGCTTTGTCCTCAGCCAGGGATCCCCGATTCCTGCTGGCAGACAATTCCCTTTTTGACCCCAGCGGTGCCGGGGGCGCAGGGAAGGCCGGCCGAGGTTCAGGGTGCCCGCTTTGCAGGGAGCTCCTTCCCGCTGCTCTGGGCACAGCTGGAAAAGCCCTTCGGTGCAGGGACGCAGGCGCTGGAACAGCCCCCGCTTCCCTACGTCAGTTTCCCGGTTAAAGGCAGCTCTAGGGAAACTCCCTCCCCTGCCAGAGCAGAGCCAGGGCAGGATCTGCCCCCCGGGAGCCGTTCCCAGCACGCCCATCCACGGCCATCGCTGCCCCGATCGATCCTTCAGCAGCAGAGTCCGAGGGGCCAGAGATGGATGCCTGGGAAGGGATGCAGAGGCTGGGCTGGGCACCAGAGAACTCGGAGAACCAACCCAGGAGCAATGATCCTGCTCCCTCCTGCGGGGCAGCAACGCAGCTCGGCCCAGCTCTCCCAAGCAGGACAGGCAGCTGCTACAAATCCCATCAGACTTCCAAGGAGCAACAGTGGTCCCTTCAGCAGTCTCTGGCTCCAGCAGGACCCCCTCGGTAGCCCTGGAGCCCAGTGCTGGCTCAGCACAGAGGGACAGGGAGAGCAGAGCCGCAGCAGCAGCTCAGGGTGGGGATTGTCTCCCTCCCCCAGGACACAGGGTGACCTTTGGACAGGAGCTCGAGCAGAGCTGAGCACACAGGTAAGAAACCAGATCCCTCAGGAACTGCAGCTCCTCCCACGGGATGGAGAACGGCACATCCAGCCCCCACAGCTACAGCACAGCACTACAGAGAGGAGGGTTTGACTCAAAGTGGGTTATTTTTCATGAATATTAGCCAGAACATATGGAAAGTTTAGGAACATGAAGTAAAAAGTGCTGGAGTGTGACACAGGCACCGAGGGGCTGGAGGGCCAGACCCCATCCCACGCTCCATGGAGACAGGGACACGCTGCCAGCCCAGAGTGTGTGAAGAGTCAAAGTTAAATAAAATGAGGCAGCTGGAATTATATGAGAAGGAAAAATCAGAAGCAAAACAGGCACAATAAAGAGGAGGAAGATCAGGAGTGAAGGATACAGAAGAATTTATTGAAAGCACAAGTACAGACTGGGCACCAACTGCTTCTACAATCTCAACAGGAAATAATGGAGCTACAGAAAGGTACAAAGGTTGTTATAAAGTAGTTTTAATTTCTTTTCTTTTTGCATTACAAACATTCTTTGAAAGAGGCAATGGAATTCTGATGGTGTGTACGCTTCCCCTCCCCACCCACCTTCCACAATACTGAACCTGGAATTGCTGTTATCAAAATATACAATACATCTGGTCACCATAAAAAACTGGGTTTTGCTGCCCCTCATGTCTTACAACAGGTATAAAAAAAATTATAAATATGTACACCCTTAGTTACTCACATTCTTTACATGCAAACACAGGATCCGAAGGGAGCCGTGCCGGGCCCGTCACCCCGACCCGGCCGCGATTCACTCGCACGGGACACCCACAGCGTGTCCCGGCCGGGCCGGCCCCGGAGCCCCCCCAGCGCTGGGGGAGGGGGTGGGCACTGACCAGTCACACCAGTGTAACACCAGTCACACCAGTGTAACACCAGTCACACCAGTGCCGCTGTGCTGGGCGGGCTGGGACCCCCCCGGGAGGAGCGGGTGTTTCGACAGGGAGGGGAGGGGGCAACGGCCACCGAGACCCCCGGGCGTGAGCACGGGCCACGGGCAGGGCCCCCGGAGCTCTGCAGGGGCAGATCCCTGGCTCCAGCACGGCTCACCTGGAGTTAGAGGTACCCAAAAGCAGCCAGGGCGACGCTGTCACCGGGGGGCTCGCCCTCCTCGGCCGCCGGGGGGGACCCAGCGCGCCACAGCCCCGGCCGGACCCTCACTCGGACCTCACACACTTCTCCAGCATAAGTCATATCCTTGAGAGTCCAGGGAGGAACTACGGAAAGTTAAGACTTTTCCAAACACTCAGTGCTAGGCAAGTCAAGAGCTCCCACACCAAGCAAGGAAATCAGAACTTGCAACACTAAGACAATTAAAAAACAAACTTTGGTCCACAATTTGCAGAAAAACCCTGAAAAAAAGTACAAGATTGTTGTTATTTTGCATCCGAACAGGTTGCAGGTTAGAGGGAAATGTAAGGCAACGTTGGATCACATGGAATAGAAGGCAGAATGGCCCGGGAAAGAGTTGTAAGCCAGAAAAAAAAAAGAAAAAAAAAAAAGGAAAAAAGGTTGTATCATTGGGAAAAACCGATCTGCTGCATTCTACTTTTAATAAATTCCCTTCCTAGAACAACATCTGGGCTTATAGGTTCAAAAGGTAAAAAAATCTTTAGCCTGGGTCCTTTTCCTTCCATTCCCGAGCTGTTTGTGCTCGTTCTCTCACACCCTTGGCTCTGCTCATCCTCAGCCACGACCTCAGCCTGGAAACTACTCCTGCCCTACAGCTTCAATTACAAAACAAAGAAAATAAAGTACAGTATACACGGGTAATACCACAAAGGAGTAAATTTAGATTACGTTTATACCATCTTATCATTCTATAAAAGGTACTTAAACTATTTCTTTTGCATATAAAGAGATTAGAATATTTGGTCAACTGGAAATATTGCTAGGCACAGAGGACAGCAACGGCATCAAAGTATAATACAAGGATTCAAACAAAAGCTCAAATGCTGAAGACATGCTCTAAGAACGATGGCGGAGCTACAGCGGCCTCGTTAATGTCCAATTAGGGGCACGAAGGCGCCTCGCAGCACCTTCCTAATCACGGGGTATCCAAGGATTCTCCAAATCCTAGCCAAGCGTTTAGGTATATACACACACAATTTTGACGAACTGATTCATCTTCTCGAGTGTCCCACATCCCTCACCACTGCCCTGGGAGGGCAGAGCCCTGCGAGGGCAGCGCCTGCGGGCTCGCTCCTGACACTGGAATGTGATTTGGCCTTGGGAACGTTCCCCCAGCCCGCCCTCTGCTCGGTCCCAGCGTGACAAAGGACTGGGGTGACTCCCCCCTGGGCTGGCAGGGGGCAGTGACCCAGAGCAGGCTGGGGGGCGGCACGAGGCTCGTGGGGACTGAGCACTGCCCTCCTCCAGCTCCCCCAGCCGAGCTGCTCCTCCCCGGCCCTGCCCAGCCCTCCCTGCCGCTCGGATGTCTCCCCAGAGAAGTAGAAGGTTTAAGGCACAGGACAGCAGGTGCACAGGTAAGGTGGGATCAATGCAACCGAGTGTTGTGCTGGGCGGGTTGGGAGCTCCTGGTCACCACAGCCCTGACTCCAAGGCGCTACAGTGAATTCACACAGTGGTTTTAGGTCTTTCAAGGCATGGATGGGTAAAGAAATTAAAAAAGGCATCAGTGTGAAACCTGATAAAACTGGTTGGGATCTGCTTTTTAGGGGAGGAGCAGGAGGGGAGGGGATTTCCCAGAGCAGGTTCCATAGTGTAAACTTGAACTTGTGATTTTTATTGGAACAGTCAAGATTGTTACCCATCACCGCAAGGTTAGCAAGAGGAATTAGAGTTAATTTTCTTTTTTTTTTAAAAACCGGTAAACTGATTTCTCTTTAAAAAAATAAAATCTCTGGTCTTTTAAGGTCACTTCAGCTGCATTTTTAAAGTGGCTTTTTTTTTTTTTTCTGGAATGATGGAAGTTGAAACCCTGGTGTCCAGCCTTTTAAAGTCAAGGCTGAGCCCCACAGGTTTTAAGTCAAGTCCATTTTGTCTCAGGCCTTCCCAAGCTCTAAATGGTGGACTTGGAGAAGGACACACGCAGGTGATGGTTCTCCCCCAGGTCATGATTGTGGAGCTCAATGAGGGCCTGAATGGCTTCTTCCACAGAGCCCATCTGGATCAGAGCCATTTTACGGTCCTTCCTGACAAGACACAAGTTTCAGGCATGTTCAGTTCCACTGCAGGAGCTTTCCCCAAGTTCTCTCATCCAGCACTTGATGGGGCTGGCAGAGAACTAACCCCCTCCAGGTACTTGCACTACACTCACTCTACACAGAGGAGTATCTCTGTAGCAAGCACGCACAGCTCAACTCCTCAGTCAGTGCTCAACCCAAGGTTACTCAGGAATTCTTTATTCCAGAGTCAAATGCTGCATTAGTGAGGATTCTGCTCACCTTTTTGAGCCTGAGCTGGGATTTGATTGGAACTAAGCACTTCCACCCTTCCCGTGCAGAAAAGCCCAGTGTAAGGAGAGGATATAACACAAAACACTTACTGGAAGAATTTGAATCCTTTGACCACCCCACCATTGCTTGAAAATAACATCTTAAGATCTTCTTCAGTTATTGAGGGTCTGAAAGAAACAGTGTTTCCAGTCAAAAGGACATGATAGACCCAGTTAAACTCAAAAAACTAATTCTCATCAGAGACTTTTCTCAGTTCCCCACCGGCAGCACCTTGGCACGGCAAGGAGATGGGACAGGAGCTGCAAACCCCTCAGCCACACCCCCAGCAGTACTTACGGAATATTGGACAGGTGAAGCGTGGCAGAAGGGGGAAAGATGTTCTGGAAGTTTTTGGAGCCCGGTTTCTTGAAGCGGTGCAGAGGGGAGTTGGCGTAGTCCTTGGTCAGGCGCTGGTCCTCCTGGCCCTTGCCGGGCAGCTGCACCGTCTGGTGCTTGGACAGCGTGATGCGGATCGGCTTCCCGTGCAGCTTCTGCCCGTTCAGGTGGCTCATGGCTGCAAGGGGAGGACACACTGACTGCAGGGGCACTTGGCTTTTGTTCACACGTGAATTCAGAGTCAGAATCTCACTCTAGTTCTGCCTCGCAGACATCACACCCTGCAGGGTCCCTCGGACTGTTCTTAGGCTCCTTCCCTCCTGTTCCCACGAGCTCCCCCTGCCCCAGAGCTGCCCCAGAGCTGCCCCACAGCCATGGACACATTCGGGGGTTGGGTCTTCTTTTGCAAGAGAACAAAGTGCCAACATTAAAGGTTTAACTACCCAGTTTGTCTCTTACTGCCCAGAGTCTGACACTCCCAAGCTTACCAAGCTGGGCCTGGTTCCCATCGGTCATCTGAACTAGAGCATTCTCTTGCTTCTTAAATAAAATCTTCACCCTCTGCACATCACCATAGACTCCTTCAAAGAGGGAGTAAACAAGGACACTCTTAGATAGGGAAACAAAACCAGGTCTCATTCAACTTAACATCAGCTAATCAATCCAACAGCAAAAAAATCCATTCCCAACCAGAACTGATCTCATTTCAACCATGGTTACGTATTCTGCTCTAATTAAGGGAATTCTTACATAGCAGAATAATAATGGAACAATACATTAAAGAAAAGACACTGGGTTTCAGCAAAAAGCCAAAATCTTACTGCCAGAAGACTGGACAATTTTGCATGCTCTCACAATTTAAAACTCTTATCAAAGACATGCAAAGCAATAACCCATGCAGAACTGAACCAAAACCAAAGGCAAACTAAATTAAACAGCAAACTAAGTAAACAATGTAAAAATCAAAATTATGCATTCAAAAAAAAAAGAAAAAAAAAAAAAAGGCAAACTGCAAACTGTACATTTCTGAAGTATCAAAAAGTAATCTCAAATAAATGAAAAACAAGGTAATAAAAAGTGTGAATAATAACATACCGAAAAGAATAAAGAGGCATTGGGGTGTAACTCTCTTTAGAGAACAGCAGAGCAAGGCAGCGGAGGGACAGGGAAGAGGTAAGGAATCGAAGGGGAGAGCGAGGTTGCACAAATCGTCCACAACGAGGAAGGGCAGAGTCCCCGCAGGAAATGGCGAAATTGGTTGATGGATGATGAAGTTTTCAAGATGGTTAATATTGAAGGGCAGGTTGGTTTCCGAAGAGCAGGGTTTTTTTTTTTGGTTTTTATTTTTTTTTTTGGAAGGGGAATGTTTTTATTTTTTGTTTCAAGCAACAACAGGAAGCAGAAGTACCGTGCAGTCAGTTGGCAAAGAAATTCCGGATCAGGGGAAGAAAAAAAATTCAGGGATGGGGAGAAAAGAAAAAAGTAGCAAAAAACACAGGTCAGTAAATACATAAGGAATATGTAGTGTTCCATCAGTCAGATTTATAGAATTCTACATACAATAACTCGCTTACAGAAACAGTTAATAGGTTTTACCTAGTGGAACACAATGATAAAGAAAAGGCATTTTTACTTCAGATATACAAAGACACAAGAGACAGTATCCCCACGGAGTGACTTCCACGGGCTGCAATACCCAATTCCATCACAATGGCATTCCCTAAAATTTGAGTAAAAAGACTTTCTCCGTTTACACAAATTCCTTGGACGAAATGACTTCATGAACCAAGTCACAAACAGCTGCATCTGCTGCTCCAGGGCCAGGCGCTGCGGGAAGGAACCTGGACCAGCAGTATGGGGATGCAAAAAAGGAACATCCCCCATGGATATCAAGCACTGCTTTAGGGAACAGATCAGCTGGATGAGCAGCTGTACTGCCCCAAAAGCCCCATCCAAGGCCTGCTGCAAGCACTTGGATAAATAAACTGATTCCTCATTTGCAGAGGTCTGTTCCCTTCGATGTGCTCCCACTCTTGTGGAAGGAAAACCAGAGCCATTTCATTCCCATGATTCCCATTCAGGAAAACCCCACAGCACAGCAGTCACTCCAGGCAATACTGTTTCTTTACTAACTGGTTGTGGCACAGGTAAGTTTCTACAACACTGATTATACAGGCAATGGAAAAAGTTTCATGTCTGTTAGTTTACAGCTTCAGTCCAAGTCCCAAAGTCTCTCTAGCCCAAAGACAAGCTGGATGGAGAGTGAAGAGCTCCTCAAAAAACACAGGGCATGAAATAACTGCTTGCTCCTGCCTGAGCAGAGCTGTCCCCACTGGCACTGCTCAGGGCCTTGAGGAAACAAGAGGTGCAGCACAGCCCCTTGTCCTGCCACTGCCATCCAGGCACCCGAGAGCATCCCTGGAGCACACACTGGGCAGCACCACACTGGTCAGGAATAACCATGCCAGCTCTTATTAAGAGTTATGATGGAACAAGCCAGAGATGAGAGTCCCTGGAATGGCAGAGCAGTTCCCAGGCAGCACGAGCAGCAAATCCCAAAGCTGTTCCACAGCCCCTGCCATTATTTCATGCCCTGGAGAGAACAGCAATGACAGGTAAGAGAAGTCTGAAACACGATCCAATTGGTTCATCTCATCCAGAGTTAAACATTTTGCTCATTCATCACATCCAGGCTTCCCCTTTGATCCAAAGAGGTTTTGTGGTGACTCTGCTCTGGTAAGTTTTACAGCTTTGCAAAGTGCTATTAACGTGTGTGCACAGTCCCACCAGTTACAGCTCCTCAGCAGAGCCTCATAACTCTGCTGCATACCAGAGGTTCTACACTTCCAATCCAACCAGGGCCAGGGGCTGACTGAAGGAAAATCCAAGCCCCCCATATCCAATTCCCTTATGATGCTGTCTTTCATTAAAGAAGATTTTTGTTCAACTATTGCTTGCTTTATTTTTAAAGAAACCCAAATATTTCAACTCATTCAGTTAAGTAGAATTGAAAATGTAAACTGTGAGCTGTTAAGGGATTTAACTAAGGAATAACCTCCAGGAATCCTGGAAGGGGGAAATGTGCAAGCACATGGCAGAGGAAATACTGCACAGGTACAAGGTCAAGCTGGCAGGGGTCCAGACACTACACAGAAAGAGCAAAGATCAGCATGAAGCTTCTCTGTAGTTCTGAATTAATGTATTAAAAACTACAACATGCCAAGGAAATGGAATGGACATGGCTATTCTGTGACCCAAACGACACTATTCCATGGGAATGGCAGGGAGACTCCAAACAGAAAAGGGAGGAAGGGACAGGCATTGTAGTCTCTGGGGGACAAGAGCAGGCAGGCAGCATCCTTGGCATCGAACCAAGGAAGAGCAATTTCAATTTGAGATGGACTCTCCCATTTCCCTTCAGCAACTAGAACTAGAGTACTGCTCTGCTCTGCGTGGGGCCGGCAGAGCGCAGGGCCGCTTCCTTTGGATACAGCAGGATTTCACTTTCAATGAATTTCAGCCCAATCCGTGTTCAGAAAGTGAAAGCAGAGATAACAGGAAGGAGAAGAAAGTAAAGTTAGGACTGCACTAACCTCTGGGATCAGATTGCTAACCAGCAGCACGGAGTGCCCTGCCCCAGCCAGGCCGGGAATGGCAATCCGTCCTGCTGCAGCCGCTGCAGCTGCTGCTGGAATAGCCAAAGGAGTTAGTGCTCCAGGAACATTTGGAACTGTCAGGCCTGGAAATTAAAGAATATTAACCAGTAAAGAATTAACAGCACGTACTCTAGTGTATTTGCTGCACCAGAAGGGAGAACAGCACACTCTCTGAACCATGCAAGTCATCATTCCCAACAGTGACCATATACCCAAAGGGCAACAGGAGCCTCCGCTTCTGGTGCTGCAGGAAATGTTCTGGTTTCTAACAGGATTTGCTCTGCAGTGCCTGGTGCTGAGCAGGCTCCTCAGCACTGCCAGGCGGTTCGCAAGCGGCGGACGAGCACAAAGCCTCAGCTCTGCTGTGCGGGGCAGGAGGCACACGCGGGGCGTGGGGAGGGTCGTCCATCCAGGGCATGCACAACGTGCTCTCACCACGCATGCAACCACCAGGCACCCTGTGCCACCACCACGCAGCACTCCTCAGCGGGAGCTGCAGCTGGGCTGTCCCCAGAACCAGCTGGCACCTCCAAGGGCAGGAGCTCTAGAGCTCCAGAAACAACTGCTAGTGATCAGTTCCATGGATTACTCCCCCGAAGCAGCCCTTCCTGTTTCCCAGGCAGGGATGGATGTTACCAAAACAGCATTGCCTCGACAGCTTGGTCTGTGCTTGTCAGAAGCAAGGAAATTCCATCAGGTTCCCAGAAAGTCAACATGGCTTGGAATGCTGGGAGCCCCAGCAAAGCCTGCTTAGACTGGCACTCCAGTGAGTGTGTGCAGCACCCCCAGCTTTCATCTCAGACTCTTGGCCACTTCTGGAAGCAGCAGTGATCTGCTACCTGCAACATGAACTCTGAACTTCACAGTGCAACAATCCCAGCACGTGCAATCAGGTTCATGTTTAAATACCAGCTTTCTCAAAACATTTAAGAAAAAAATGGGTACATTCCTTGCTTTTGCCTACATTTATAGCTGTTGAAGTGAGTCCCTAACCTCTGCAACCACATGAGGAAATTCAAAGCACTAGAATGTCCCTTAAAGCCTGCCTTTACTGTCTCTCCCATCCTGTTTCATGTATTTTCCTCCTGTCACCAGGACATTGCCCAGAGGTGCTGCAGCTGCACACAGCATTCCTAGCTCAGGTGATGTACTGGAACGTCAGTCCCTTTCATACCAAGTGCCAGCATGTGGAATTTACATGGCTAACCCCAGAAAAACCAACACTACTTCGATTTAAAACGTTGAGACGCTTCAGCAACAAAACCTACACAAAATTTCAACTTACGAAATACAGTACCTGCAGCCTGAGGAATGGCAAAAGTAGGAGGAAAGCCAGCTCCTGCATACGGAGGAGAGATTATTCCTGGGGCACCTGGGAAAGACATACACATCATGCAAAGACATGCAACAGCAGGAAAACACTAGACTTCCCAGAACTACAGAATATTCTGAGTTGGAACAGACCCTTAAGGATCACTGAGTTCAACTCTTAGCCCTACACAGGGCAGCCCCAACAATCACACCACGTGCCTGAGAGCACTGTCTAAATGCTTCTTCAACTCACCGGGCCGGCACCAGGTGGCGGCAGAGGCGCCCACGGCCGGACCCGCCCGGCTTTTGCCACTACTCTGATCCTCAGCCATTCCCAACTTTTCTTCCTTAGTCACACTGTATTCTAAAGTTTTGACCAAATACACCAGGATGACGCCCCCTCCCCTTCCCACACTGACACACACACCCCCAGCTGGATTTTTTCTGCTCCCACCACCCGAACTCTCACCAAAAGCAGCTGCCATGGTCTGGTCCAGAGTGGGCTGATTGTCCCCAGAGGGCAGGTCTGGGCGGGTGTAGTCTCTGCTCTTGTCGTTATTGTACTTTACATTAAGACTCGTCAGCTTGGAGAAGTCGATGCGCAGCGTGCAGCAGGCATTGTAGATGTTCTGTCCATCCAGAGACTGCGAGGAAACAAACCAGTCCTCACCCAAATGCACCCAGATCAAGCTCACAGCAAGTGCTCTCTGGAGAGAGGTGTTAGGCTGTCCCAGGGCTCCACCTGAGGACAGGCAGGTATCTCGTGTAGAGACAGCTCTGCCTCATCCAGCCCCTCTGGCAGCCCCCGAGCCACCCCTGCCGTATGTGGGGGCAATTCCCTCCCACTCGTGCTCTGCCCTCAGGGCAATGCTGGTGTCAGCCCAGCAGGACCTCTGAGCACATCCCAATGCCAGCATCCCACCTGAGCTTGGATTAACCAAGGCAAACCCCACGGAGTAACCCAGGCGTGCAGCACTCACCAGTTTGGCATGCTGAGCACTCATGGGGTCAGCATACTGCAACAGGGCCTGAAACTGGTGGTTCTTTGTGAACGTGATGATTTTCAAGACTGTACCAAATTTGGAAAAAATCTGCAAGATAATATTTGCATATCTTATTATCACATTACCAGTAAGATAATTTCATATTGATCTCTTATCACATGCAGAAGCAAAAGCTATCCTTTCAGCCTGTCAGCTTCCAACTGAAACACTGAAGGTTTTAAACCACATCATGGGCATCAGCCTAGAACACACCAGAGTGATCGAACCACCCCCTAAACAGTTTGTTTGTTCTGGGTTATTACACAGGAAGATTCACAAATACCTTCACAAACTGGACTTTTTCCAGGAATTTCAAGGATTCTTTAACGCAGTCAAATGTGCATTTTAAACATGAAGTTAAGCAACTGCAGCAGACAGTGGGAACCTTCCAAACTGGCCACTGCCTAAATGGCTCCTGGACACTGTATGTTTCCTCTGCCCTGGCACGAGGACAAGGTGCAGCTACTTTTGCTAAAACCTAAAGAGAACCTGAGGAACTGTAATCGATCCAATTAAAGTGGACCAGGAACCAAACCTCTGGAAATTAAAGTCTGGCCAGAGAGGGACCAACGTGAGCAGAATCTCCTGTAGGTATCAGGTCTCCAGAGACGTCTGACAGCTCTGTTCAGAACTCGCATTGTACAAACACAAACCAGAGACGCTGCAAATACAACGACGCGTCAGCCGTTGCTGCCCCTTCCTCCAGGAACTTCAAGCAGTCTGGGGACGTGTTTTACCTGATGCAGAACATCCAGGGTGACAGGGTAGAAGAGGTTCTCCACAATGATCCTCAGGACAGGGCTCTGGCCAGCCATCGCCATTCCTGCGTCGACGGCCGCGGCCGTGGCTGCCAGCGCCAGGTTCCCGGTCTGCACCGTGGCCACGGCCTGCAGAGCTGCTTGGGCACGCTGCAGGACCAAACACCCCGTCAGACCCACACTTCTGCCTGCACAAACACACTGGCAGCTTTGCTGCAGCTCCCTGCCTGCGGACAGCCAGCTGGATGCAGCGGGGAGCACAGCAGCCCTGTGCTGCTCCCAGGGCTGTGGATGCTTCAGCACATCTGAAACAGGGCCGATACAGAGCACCCCAACAGCTCAGGGCAGTGCAAAAATACAAACTAACTTAACTCGAATTTCTTTCCAGTGTTCTCGTCCTAAAAGATTGCCAAGAGCAGCTGAGCTGAAAACAGCAACTTTTTCCCCTCTGCAGAACGTGTGGTGAGCAGAGACCCTCAAGGGCCCAGAGCAAGCCTGAAGACCTGCTGGGTTCAGGTGCTGCTGCCTTGAAGCTGCACCTACCTGCAGCAGGCTGTGCTCTACCACAGGTGAGCTCTGCCTCATCAGGGCTGCACTTTGCAGAAATCTCTCACACACTAAAAACAAATGCCCTGAAGCACCAGACATTACCCAAGCCCCTGGATCTCAAACCACCAGCTGAGGTCTGGCTGTCCCCCCACCCTGGGACAACAACACAAAGAACAAACTGACTGCCTGGTTTGGAGAGTTGTCTGTCTTCAGCTCCTTGTGGTTGGAGAACTGGATGTAGATGGGCTGGCTCCGGAGCATCGGAGCGATGGTGGTGTAGTAGTTCACCATGGTGTTGGCTGCCTCCTCTGTGTTCATCTCTATGAAAGCCTGGGAAGGCAAACCCAACACAGACACGTCACACCAGGACTGCTCCAGGTCACCCTCACAAACACACAACTGTTTAAGAGCTAAGATCAAACGAGGATCTTCCCTCTCCAGACTGGTTTAAGGCAATAGCTTCAGTGTCACTCTAAGATCTCCTAAAGGGTATTTAGACATAAGTGTCTGCAAGAACACAAAATTACAGCAACAATCCACCCTTCCCTTCTCTCCAGGGCAGGAAGCCCCCTCAGTGCTCTGCACCCTCAGGAGCTTTTCTCCCTCAGTACACAAACGTGAGGGACTCTAGCGAGTCACTGCAGTAAGCACTTATGTATAATCACACCACGCAATATATCAGAGGCACCTTTCCATAATTAAGATTAAAGACATTATTTCAAGCAATGATTAAAGTCGACTTGCTTTTTTACTCCTTAATTTGCAAGACAATTTTAGTTACCAAATTAGTGCACACCTCCTGCATTACCCAAGAGTGTTTCAGCCTTACAGAGCTCATTTGCTGGCTCTGGAAAGGTGTCCTCAATAGGCCACGTTGCACGCTGCTAACTCGGCTGTCGAGCCAGCCCGAGTGAAAAAGGCCAACTCATGACACTGCTGCTCAAATAATTCCCTGGTCTGCAACTTCCAAACCAGGCCTAACGCTAATTATAAGTGACAACCTGTAATTATGGACTGAGCTCCTTCTGCAGCCTGAAAATAGTATTTTCTACAGCTCATGGGATAATCACAGAAAAGTAAAGTAAGAGCATGCAGAAGTTATTGACTCCTAACACATGGCAGTTGTTTGAACGATTTGGAGCTGGTTTCCTGATGACAAACTCATCGAGCCTTTGACACAACCCCTGCTTTCAATTATGGAGACAATACCTGGTTTTTTCCTTTCAGCATTAGAAGGTTGGTGACCTTGCCAAAAGGTAAGCCCAGAGAAATGACCTCTGCCTCCGTGACGTCACTGGGGAGCTTACGGACGTGGATTACTCGGGATGGGACCCCAGCACTTCTGCTATCACCTTTGAACTTTTTGCTGTCGTTTCCATTATCTAGGAGAAGCAAGAGTTACTGCTGATGAGAAGGGTCTGGAAGAACAAGCATGCACTTCCCAACTGCTGACACACAGAGTGTGCTCTATTACAGAGAAATTCCACAGTCTAAGTTAACTTGAGTCTGAAGACACACGGTTTTCCTCTCTTTTTCCCCAAAACTGCACGATGGGAGTGACACAGCTGAATGCCACAGCAATGGAATCAATTCTCCAGTGGCCATTTCATAGCCTGTTTACAGCACACACACACCCACCCAAATTTCTAGTGCAGGCCTGAGCCACTAACCCCAGACTGCTGCTTTATTCCTTTCCACTTGGCCTGGTGTTCCTGGCAGAAGTTTATTATTATTATTCAGCATTGTCCTACAAAGGCCTAATAAGTACTAAAAATGAAGAGATTTTAAAATTACAACTAAGTAGGAAAAATCCAGACCTCCTCACAGTACTTGCAATACTTAGAAAGAATTGCTGTGCTTGTTTCTACGCAGTATTACCTGAAGAAGCAGCGTTGCTGTTCATGATAAAGGGTCCATTAGCAACACAAGGAGAGAAAAGCTCGTCAGGTCCCCGCTGGAAGAGAACAGATGAAAGGTAAACAGACAGCATTTTACTCAATTCTATCCAGGCACTCCTAAAGCAGAACAACTGAGAGAAAGCTGGAGAGGAGCTGAACACAAGTGTAAGTGAAAACATACTGACAGTGGGCAGTGAAGCTCACCTCCATGAATTAAGTATCAGCCAGATCCAGTTAGGTAATGGAGCAGCACTATCCAGTATCTCTTTTCAGCTCAGCATTAGGGATCCTGGGGCTAGAGTGCTGCTGAGTTGTGTGAAGCCACTCCACGCAGCGCTGTGCACCAACAGGCACCTTCTCCTGCCATGCCCAGCAGAACAGGTTTCTGACTACTCCTCTCCCACAGGATTTTCACTCTGAACCTGCCAAAACTCTTTGGGTATGACTTGCCAGTTATGTACCAAAGCTGTGTACTTTGTGCCCCATCCCTGGAAGTGTTCACAGCCAGGCTGGACAGGGCTTGGAGCACCATGATCTGGTGGAAGGTGTCTTCTGGCAACAGCATTCCCTGGAAAGTCACCCAAACCACCTCAACTGACCAGGACTGGTCTAACCCAAGTAGGAGGCACGAAAAACACTACTAAGACAAAAGCAAACATGACTACAAATGACTTCTCAGCACAATCTCTACCTGCATACACAACACAGCTTACAACCAGCATGGCTTAACTTCGAGTGTGTTACACAGAAGGCTTCAAATGCCATTGTGAATTGTGAGTGAACGTGATACCACAGATCTAACACGTAAGAGTACTGTCTCACCATTTTCAACATTACTCTTCCACAGAAATGCCACACTAAAAGGCTGTCATCAACACAAAAAAGCTCAGAGCTCATCCCTGCCTTGGCGAATTCCCACCCACCTGGATGGAAACATACCCCGCTCCACACCGTGGCACCAGAAACCCTTATCTTCCACACGCCCTGTATCTGGTGGCACCTGCAGAAACAGGATCCCTGCAGAAGAAAAGCTCTGCACGCTCCCCCGGCAAACAGGCTGGGAAAGTAGGTCACCAGAACCCCAGAACACCCAGCTACAGACACAATTTGGGTTTTTTTCTTTCCCCCTCAAATCTTGAATTTCTTGTTTGACTACTCACTGCCAGCTCTTCAAAGAGGCTTCAAGGACTTTGATGTCCCAAAGAGGAGAATTAGGCCAGCTTCCAAACTGCGGTTCATGTGCTGCTGCTGGTCACCTGCAAGCACTGACCAGGTCCCACCAGGGCTCTGGGCACAGAGGCCTCGGCCTCCTCCTCCTCCTCCTCCCATGGTGCAGTCATTAGGAACGGGCCTTTTAACAGCTGCTCTAATTAGCACTTCGATTCCTGAGTACAGCAAGAGGCAAGCAGGGCTGGGAGGCTATTAGACTGTGATCCCACCCTTTGATGACTCAAATCAAAGCATAAATCCAAGGCTAAAAGAAATCCCCCAGTTTAACTCCAAGAACACCCTTATGCCTACACTGCTGCAGCCACTCCAGGTACAGCTCCCCATGCTGTGGCCTGGGATACACCTGGCAGCTACTGACAGGAACCACTGACCAAAGCACAGTCCTACCCACACAGACAGGCGGTTTTGGCCTCACGAAAGCCCTTGCATCAGGATTTAATGGGCCTTCACCACTTTAAAACATGTTCTTAAATATTAACTTGTAACGTTCTGCACAGCCAGAACCCCAGATCTTCCAGTACAACTTGGTGTGTCTGTGCAAGCATGCTGGGCAACTCCTGCAATCCATCATGCAAACGCCAGAAGAATAAGCCACATACTTGGCTCTCGTGGAGGCAACACTAGGAAACCATGAACTGGAAAAACAGGCATTTATGCTATTATGGAAAGAATTTCTATTCCCTGAATTTAACTTTCCTAATGGTTTGTTTAAAGTAAACATTTTCTGGCATATTTGAGAACTTCCTGGCAGGCCTTGTGAGAAGGATGTCACTGCAGCCAGGCTTGGGCTCCACATGTCCACGTCGTGTCTGTGTCTCTTTAAGGAGAGCAATTTCCAATCCACTCCCCTCTTATCTCGGAGACAGCCTGTGCTGCCCACTGTGACCAGAGCCGGGAGGCAGAGGGGGATGACTGTTCGACATCAAAAGCAGCAGCAGTCAATTTGTAAGCTTCCCAGCTGGAAGTACATGCAAACGAAGCTGCCGTAGCTGGAAAACCGCAGTTATTCCAAGGTCTTTTCTCTACACAAGGAAGTTTACAGACAGTACATGTAGTACTGCACAGTCACAGCAAAGTTATTTCCCACATCTCCCTTCAGAGGGGTGGCTGTAGAAGCGTAAGAGGAGCAGCCCCAGTCCCCCAAGGAGCTGCAGTGGTTACACTGAGCTGCCATCCCCACGCCACAGCCCAGTCCCAGCACGAGGAGCCTGCGTCGACCACGACTCTTCGTCAGCGTGTGCTCCTCCTCCGCTCCTGCTGGAGCTGATACTGGATAACCACAGGAAATCATTCCTTCTTGCAATGACCAACCCCGAGGCAAACTGAAACCCAGTTCTTTATGACTCTGCCCCCAGCAGTGGGTACTCAGCAGCCTCGATCAGCCCTCTGCCCTCACACTGCAGGGATCGCCACAGCCTCTTTCCAGACTCGTCCAGTCTGTTCTTTCTGTACATATCAGAAACTCTGAAGAGTTTCTGTAAAACTGCAGTATAAATTCAAATGCTTCATACCAAGTACCCAGTTCAGAAGAGGCAGAGGAATCAAAGCAAGTCTGGTTGGTTGAACAGGTTTAGAAGACTTTCTCACTAACAACGTACCCATTGGGTATTTTGAATTATACTGGGAAAGCCAGTAGAAAAGTTATTGGTTCCAAGGTTTTATGTAATTTAATTTAGGCATAAAACAAAGCACACCCAGCCAAGGGCTGTGGGGGTGCTCAGTGCTCACACCCACATCCACCCACAGCACTGCTTCTCTCCCTGTTGCATTTGCTGAGTTGACTGGGGAGGCCCAGCTGCACTTCAAGATATGGTTCTCCAGCCCCTCCGTTCCCATCCCTGCTCACAGAGGCATTAATTATGCTGACATTTCTGCTCAGCCACTTGTTCGCAGCTGGTATTTTTATGACAAGACTAACAGAAGCCACAGCGTGCTTGCAGCACATCAAATTCCTCGTTTGAACTAACAAATCCCCTCTTCCTGTTGATGGAAAACAACCACCACTTTTGGAGTTACACTGCCAGATCCTACCTAGAGCAGAGTAGGGCTGTTTCCACCACCCAAATCCCCAGCGAGCAGCACAATGGCACCAGGCAAACCCTGCTGGGATGGGTTTCCATGCCAGCAGCCTCCTCTGGCCTGACACTCCTGGCTGCAGGAGGCCCCTTGCCCGAGCTGCGCTAATTTAATCACACTCAGGGGCAGCTCTGCTGCCAACACTTTGTTCCCTTTCCTGAGCTATGGAGAGGGAGGAAGGTAAGCTTAACATTTCGTATGTTCTCCAGTTATCTTTTTGACCACCACTCAAACTCGAAGCCTTGCTTTGCTTTAAAGCTTTAATAAGTAAGTCTTCAGGATTTTTAGTCTGTACAAGCTTTCACAGCTTAAAAAGCAACATCCCATTCACACACACTACATGCTGCCTCACTGCCCCTAGGATTTCACCTGGTTTACCACACTTTGGAATGAGGCCAGAGATTGTCTCAGCTTCTACCAGCACACCTACCAGTGCTACAGAAATTCCCAGCTGCCCTATATAATCCTTTATCTGCTTAAGATCCAGCACTTACTTTAAATGGATTACAGTAAGTCAACTGCATCCTGCCTGTGCAAAAGGCTAGAAAACAAACACAAAGTGAACGATCACAAAAATACTCATTTCAAGTCAAACAAGTGATATTAATCAGCTTTCAGGCAGAAAGCAAAATTAAAGCAACGTCAAAAAGACAGGGCACATGAGAAGGAAAGGGGCAATGACCAAAAGGCCAGAAGGCACAGGCTGGTCAAGCTCACGACCTCCAGAAAGCTGTTTCTCTCCCCAGCTCATTGAGAAAACCCTACAGAGCAGCAGCACTCCCTGCCTTTGGACACAGAGCATCTTACACTGCTGTGAGAGACTCAGGATGGCAGGAACTTGGTGAGGGAAAAGGTGGATTTTGGAGGCAAACAGGCCATCAGCTAACAGGCACTTACAGAAAGCAAACAGGGAAGAGCTGCACCTGGAACCCCCCCTCTGAAAAGAAACCAAAGAAAACCCGTCCTGCAAGAAGTCAGAGCACGTGGGCATCACAGTCCTTCATGTTCCCTACGTATCGTGGAGCCAATAAAAGACCATCTTGATATTGTCACAAAAATGACACAGATTGTTGAGGAGCTCACACAAACCCTCTGCTCTGATCAAAGGGGCACGAAAATGGCTCTGAGCACAGGAGGAACAGAGCGGCTCATCCAGGGCTGTCCGAGGTCAGTCCCAGAGGGACGCAGGAATGCTCTGATCCTTCAGTTCACAGCTCAAACCTCTGTGAAGAAACTATTAAGAGAAATCCAGTCTGATGACATCATCATCATCATCACACTCATGTTACATTCCAACAGTTTTTGCTGAGAGATTTGAGATTCAAGAATGGAACTAAAATTAAACTGCTAGGAAGGATGCCAGTTTTCCTCATCTTCCACCAAAGACTCACGTCCAGCAAGGCTCCCTTACGTTCTCCCTCTGTTCCCCTCTCCTGCCTCCAGCAGTCCTTAGTCAGTCAGATGTAAAGTAGTGTCAAAAACATTCCAATTTGGGTCACAAACACAAACCATGAGTCAACTTTTTTTGTGAAACACTCTGAAGAACACACACCACACCTGCTTCCCCATCAGGGAGCTGGGAATTTAAGGCCAACACAAAGCAACTTCAGGACCCTGCAGCCTCCTCACACCAAGAGGTTGCTCCCAGCTCAGTGCCATTCACCCTCTGGACACAAAATTTATCATCTGATCAGAACCAAAAGAGTTGGGTTCATTTTAGTTCACCAAATTGCTCATGCTGTCAGGTATGTCAGTACCAAGAAAGCTCCATACCATTAACCAAAATAAATTCTACCCAGCAGTCAGCATATTCCATGGACACAGTGGATCTGTGGTAGAGGCATCAGCCTATCTGGCAGGCGCAGAGGACACTTATTCTTAACCCACACTCTGCTCAGCCAACTCCAGCCACCTGCCACTTCAGGCTTTCAAAACCCTCACAGCCTCCCTCTGGCCTGCACAAGATTTCGGCTGGTTCCTCTCCAGAGGAGCCAATGTCCAGCTCCACCCTGGCATCCCCACTGGCACACACACACTCCCAGCCCCTCTGAAGGCGGGTGAGCTGCTCAGAGCACGGCAGGTTCCTGCCATGGCCCTGCTGCAAGCGCCGGCACTGCTTCTAAGGGCTATGGACAAGCCCTGGAGTTCCCAAAAGCCACCAGACCCCTCCAGTACTGCACGAGGGCACCGCTCACACCCTGAGCTTGGCAACACGCTGTGTTCCAGCTGGAGCACACACCAGCCACAGGCAAAGCCGGATCCTCAACTCACTCATCCACCAGCCCCTCCCCACTTTCTCAGTCTTTGCTACTATGGAGACACCCTGTGAAACAAACCTGCCCTTTGAGCAAATAAAAGGTGTGGCCAGTTTAAATAGCCCAAAATTCCTAAACTCCAAGAGCTACAGCAATGCAGTCATGCTGGCTCTGTAGGGCAGTACACACCCAGGCTTTATGATCTACTGTTCCCAAGCTGAAACTTAACTGCTCGTCAACCTTGAGCTTTTAAATCATTGCCATGGAGCAGAGGGGGCCTTGGCAAAGCTCACCACAAATCCTATCAGAGAGAAATACTGCTGCATGAGTCACTCCAGCAATACAGAACCTGTGGAAGGACATTTCTGCCCCACCTGTCAAAGGGCTGATGGATGGGATGGCTCAAACACCGGCCCAAGCAAGCAGAGCTTAAAGGAGCTGCAATTAAATAATGCTTCCCCTTCTTGCTGGTATGAGGGGACAACAAATGTGACACCAGCACACTTGCCTTTTCCAGTCTGACAGTACCTGAAGGAGATATCAGTCAGAGATCAGAATCTATCCCTACACTTGTGGGATTAAAAAGGTGTAGTTGAGTAATATCACGTGTTATTTTCCTGTTTTTTTAAATTATCCCAGACTGAGGGCAATGTAGGCCTGAGCTTAAAATCCAGTATTTTCAACAACCACTTTATGAGCCGACACATAAATTGAAGACCCAGGTGCACAAGGTCACCCCAGTGACACGAGGTCACCACAAGGTGTGGCACCCTCAGGTGAGATGGAGCTGTTTGGCACAGCCAGCTGACCCAATGCCCCCCAACAGCCACTGCCATCCATGTCCCCTGCCACCAACATGTGGCTCCCATGTGTGCTCACGCCTGTGGGGAGGCCACAAGAGCCAGCTTGTTGCAGCCTCTCACTAAAGCCATAGGAGGGGACTGGAATTTCCTCACAACATTCTTGGCCCGCTGCCTGAAGCCATAATTACGGTTCCCATGGCAAAGATCCTGGCTTCACCACAAATCACTTCTATGCAGTCAGCCTCTATCACACTCCAGCAAAGCCTGTTTTAAAAATTAACTTCTCAGACACCACAGAACTGCACTTTTGGTTTATGGACGCACAATCTCTCAAGCAGAGCTTAACTTAGGCAAGAAACTACAGGATTATTCAGCACCTAAACTATTCTGAGACTTTTTCAATCACCAAAATGCAATTTTGCTTGAAGAAGGACGTGTCACAGTTCACCCTCTCTCTAGTCAGTCAGTCAGTCCTGCCCAGAGACCGTTAGAGTGTGAAGCAACAGTGATATCCACGGAAATTAAACAGAGGGCAAGGAGATACAAGAGAGAGAGGAAACTGCAGGGTCACACCAGCACCTCAGAGCTCAAATACAGTGCCTCCATCTTAGGGCCATACTTCCTTTTCAGACAGGAGGGAAACTATGGGAAGAAATAAGTCTTATATCACGTGTTCCTAATCTGCAGGACATTCCAGAAGGCTGTGCATCAGGAACCCCCACACCAGAACGGCAGTGAGCTTTCCAAACAAATTCACACCCTTTAAACTGAGGAGCCAGGAATGGCTACTACAATTACACCTGATTAAAAATAAGACCATCAGCCAGTACAGTGCTCAGAGGAGTAAGCCATGAGGACACCTGGGGACTTCTTAAGAAACTAAATTAAATGAAGATCTTGGAAAAATTAATAAGTGGGTGTGAATACTCTTAATACGTAAATTAAGGATGTGAGAACTAATAAAAGGCCAGAAGCCTGCCTTTTAAAACAATAAAGCAAACTGCTCTGTGGTGTCAAGGGATGCCTTGGTCCACCTTTCATAAAGGCTACGAACTATTAACTAACCTTTGTTGTCCAGGCTCAAGCCTCTCCTCCTTGCATCCGATGGCAAACTGCACTCCTTGCAGCAGGCAGCATTCTCACCCAGAACCAGACACTATCAGTAATTCAAATTTCAGATTCATGTAGGAGGAAGAGTTGGAACAACCTTTCCCCTCCAGCCGTTAGGGCCCCTTCATGCATTTAACGCCCCTCAGAGCCCTAGAGCTGCCCGTGCTCAGCTGCAGCCACGCTCATTCTGTACTTCCAAGACTCTTTGCCAGCCAGCAGCGAGTTCTGGCTCCGTGGGGGGCTCCCGGCGCACCGGCCCCGTCCCGCGGCCGCCCTTCGCAGACAGCCCTGCCCCAGCCCCGCCAAGGCCACTCGCGCTCTCGGTCCCCGACGGCGCCCGGCCAGGGCCAGCACTCACACGGGGCTGAGCTCCCTGCAGCCCTGACCCCAGAGCCACAGCACCCACTGAGCCAGGCCCAGCCCCTCGGCCCGTCTGTCCCGCACGTTCCAGGTCGGCATTCACAGCACCGGCGTCGGCCCCGTTGCCACCCGCAGCAGATAAGGAGCCTCCTTGTCAGCACTTTGAGTTCAGGGCTAAGGCTGCGCTTTCCAAACCTGAGACTAGAGGGGCAAAGGTCATATTTACTGTACTAGCAGGAAATAAAAATCAACAGCTAAACACTCCCTTTTGTGGCAGAAGGATTTCTGACATATAACTGAACAGGAATTCACACAAACAAAGGAAACAGAGTTCTCCAAAGGAAAAGGATCGGTTTCTCCATGGAGAAGCATTGTCTAGCACACAAGTAACAAGCATGGCTTGACATTTTAGCAGAGGAAAGGACTGTTCCTAAATGCAATAAAGTTGATAATCAATGTCCAAATACCAAGAGCTAAATGCTGAGCCGTATTACAAGTTTTAAATGCACATGAAACTAAATTACCTTCTGGTTAAAACCAATGTACATGGTACCAGAAATAACCCTTTACAGCTGAGGATCTACATTTGGTAAGGCTAAAACTAGGTCAGATGCTGAGCAGTGTAAAAAGAGAGAAAAAGTGAGAAGTGCCTACCTTTGTACCAACTGTTATATCTTGGACAATGCTGTAGAAAAAAGAAAGAAAAGGATTAAAAAAGTTAGATAGGTTTGCCACAAAAATCCAGCATAGTTTACAGTAGTAAGAAAAAAGCAAGTCAAAGTGCACAGTTGTCTTTGCAGGTGAGCCAAGGACAGTTTATACAAAGAAAAATTATTAGATGATGATGGTGGAGACCCAAGACCCAGCAGTGCCAGAAAACTGCAGCTCTCCCACTCCCTAGGCAGCGCCTGCTCCTCCTGCAAGGGCCTGTGGGGGCAGGAACCAACACCCCTGAGCGCAGCGATGCGACCCCGACTGACCACACCGAGAGGAACAGAGTCACGAGTCAGCTCTGCCACCAACATCCCCTTCTGAGTTCCTGTCCCTGACACCCGTGCAGCCCCTGCAGGCCCAGGGCCAGGCTCAGAGCACCCTCAGGCCACGCCAGCACCGCTGGAGCCACAGCAGGGCCCCGCCGGCAATGCACACGGAGCACGGGCAGTCCAGCCTGGGGTACACCCTACACAGGATTCCTCTGTCAAGCCTAGCAAAAAACACTTCTTAAACTCTACCTAAGAACTCAGACCTCCTAAAATGAGACTTTCTGATTAACTGAGATGAAAATTTGCACCAGCTGTACCTCAAGCAAGTTCCTGTCAGCAGGAACTCTCTACACCACGACACACACCTCCCAAGAGCACCATCTTCCACCAGTGCAGTTGGAATGCTTGTCTACAACCTCCCAGAGCCTTACAGCACCTCCCTGTTACTGTTTTGTGGAAGTAACAGGACAGCCTAAGGATTTCAGTTATACCCTCGCCCTGGAGACTGCATCATTTTTTAATGAACTCCAACCCCCTGCAAAGCAGCAACACAAAACCGAGAGCAGAAAGGACCCCTTTGGGCTGTCATGTCCACAGCCCTGCCCACCTCACCTGCTCCCACAGAGCTCCTGTAACTGCAGAGCACAGGGCCCAGGAGGGGCGGGCTGACCGCCCTGCAGCAGCTCCACAGGGCATGGACACATGGCAGGCAGGTTCTTGAACCAGCAGTGTGAAACCTGCAGTACTCAACAACAACTTGACATGCTGAGTTAATGTCACAGAACCTGCATTTACTAGTTTTTACTTCCCTCCCCTCTTGCAACAGTTCGTAACTTTTCAGGGAATTAAATCCTGCTGGATCTCAGGCCGTTCCAGTGTGCCCAGCTCCACCAAGGAGCCCCAGCAGCAGCCAGCTCAGCTCCTCACACTTCCTCTTCCTCCCAACCTGCCGTGTCATCACAGCCCAGCGCTCTGCACCGGAGCCACGGCCTGGCCCAGCGGCTGCGGGGGAAGCCACGCGATAGTTCCGCATTTTCCAGGGAAGTGCTGGAGGAGCCGTGTCTGACGCCCTCCCCGGGCCCAGAGCTGGGCACCCCCAGAGCTGGGCACCCCCAGAGCTGGGCACCCCCAGAGCTGGGCACCCCCAGGGCAGAGGGGCTGGCTGCACCCGAGGGCCAGCAGTGATGGACTAATGGAACCCATCTGCAGGGAGCAGTTCAGGGAACCAGCACCGCTGCACACAGCAGACATTCCTCAGCTAACACACGAACATTAACCCAGGCACTTCCACAGCCTCAAAACAGCCACTGCCAACGAAGCACAGCAAGAACACGGAACGTCCTGGGTTTCCCAAACTCTCGAACTTACCCAGAGCAGCTTCTCCCACTTCCTGCTCCTCCTGTGGGCCTCTCGCACAGGAAATGTTTTACATACAGTGCCTTAGCAGGGAATGGCATTTAGAACCATCCAACAGGAAGAGCTGTTTTATTTGCCAAGAACTATCGATTCCTGGGATATTGTTGCAGCCCACTTGATAACAAATACCACAGGAAACGAGCTCCACAGTATTTCGGAATTTTTATTCAAATGTGCAACGTACTTCCAAGTTCACACACCCCCTCAATAAATTATCCCAAGCTTCCTTCTCCTCTCATGCACATCAGCCTTCGGGACGGGATTAAAACTTTTCCCAGTTCCGAAAGAACAGGCAAAAAAGCCCTCCATAAAAATGATTTTTTGTTTTTCCCCATGGAATAATGGGATAATTCCTATGCAATAAGGGGGAAAATTAAGCAGCACCAGTAAAACCTCCAGGTCATTTTCCAAAGCAGCATTTCGGACTCCTCGCGTGTTTTAACAAAGCAACTTATTCAAAGGGGATCACTCGGGCACAGCTCGAGATCGTTTTCAGGAGCAGGGGCCGGGAGCAGCCTGGAGCCAGGGGGCTGCTCGCTGCCAGCCTGGCAAGAACTTAGAGCCATTCTCTGAAGCAGCTTTTGAAGTTTCAGCAGGAGACAGGGGACACTTTCACGGGGCAAACACATCCCACACCAGGATCTCCAAAAGGCGAGGGGTAACTGAGACTCGCGTGTTTTGCTAAAACTTCTACATTCAAACAGCCACTACTTCAACACGCACAGAACATCGGCCTTCCCAGGAATCACACCAACATCAAACCAATTTGTGCCACCAGAACGTGTGATCTCATGTGCTGAGGACTTGTTGGTTTGTTTTGTTGGTTTTTTTTTAATATCATTCAACATGGTGAGCAACTGGTTAAAAGCAGTAGAGCGATCCAGGAGTGTAAAAATTGTAAGATGCACGATTTTTATGTGTTTTAAGATGAAAACAACACTGAGACGCCACTTTTTCAGTGTGTAAAAAAACCCCAGACATGTGACTATGCCTAATTCTCCCCAGACCAGCGTTCCGAGGCAGAAAGCGAGAAGGCACTAATTTGGGCTTCCCGTACTTATGGCTGTGGGAAAACAAACTGCTCACTCGGAGGCCTTCAGAAATATTTCAACTACTGAGCGCTAAAAGAAACGAAAAGAATCAGATCACAAAAAAAAACTACGCCATACAGGATGAGAGGAGCGCGGAGATCTCGTTTCCGAGAGATCCCCCCGATAAAACACCCTCTTCGGAGCCGGCCCCGCCGGGCGATGGTTAAAGAGGAACCGACGCGACAAAAGTTGCGCTCTGGAAACTCCCGGCCGAGGGGGCTGCGGAGGGAAGTTTCCTGAGGGAAGTTTCCTGAGGGAAGTTTCTGCCGCAGCTCCGCGGGAGCGGGGCCGTACCTGCGGCGCTCAGGTGAGGAGGCGGCGGAGCCCTGCCCGCCCGCCCCTGCGAAACTCAGCGACCGAAACCCGGCCACAAAGGCAGCCCGGCCAGAGCCCCCCCGCCCCCGCCCGCGGAAGCGCCAGACAATGGGAGGGAGCGCGGCCGTGAATCACCGCCCGCCAGGTGCGCCCGCCCCGCCCGCGCCGCCCCCGCCGGGCCGCGCCCGCCCCCGCGGCGCTCCCG
>JAWWES010000082.1:2240212-2299322 GCA_035583135.1 Lophotriccus pileatus
GACCGCTCCGTGTTATAGACTCACAAAATGGCGGCGCCGCCTGGCCCGCCTCGCCCGCGCCGGCGCCCCATTGGCCGGCGGAGCTGTCAGGCTGACGGGGGGGCGGGGCCGCCCGCCTCCCGGCGTTGGCGCCCCGGCGCTCTGCTCTCCGCCGATTGGCTGCGGGCGCGCGGGGGGCGGGGCGAGGCGGCGGCGCGCGGCGCCGTTCGGTAGGCGGGGGGAGGCGGGGGGAGGAGCCATCTTGGGAGCGGGAAGGAGGCCGCGGTGACACCCGCCGCCGCCATCTTGAGTGGGGGCAGGGCGCGGGGAGCGGCGCCGCGGGCGCCATGTCGGGTGCGGGCAGGGCCGCCCCTCGGGGGCCGCGGGGTGTGTTGGAGGCACGGCATGGAGGCCGTGTAGCCGCAGTTAATGTCTTAAGGATAAAGATTGCCCTATGAATGAGAGGGAGAGAGAGAGAGATCCTGTGAGGTAAGACATCTCACGTACCTGCTGCTCAGGCGTGAGGCGGACCTGGGCCCCACTGTGACCGTTTGCTGCCCGTCAGGGCTGAGTTAGATCGGCTTATGTTTATCACTGCCTGTAGGCCTCACTTCTGCAGGGATTCAGGTAGATTCCACGGGTTTGGGGCTCGCCAAACCTCTGGAAGATTTCCCGTGCGGGTGCTGGGCCACCCGTGGTGAATTGAAAGCGGCTGTGGCGGCTCTGGGTAAGGCCCTTCCTGGGGCTCCCCCGGGGTGACCGGGGCAGGTGTGGGGTCTGTCCCCATCCCAGGCCCCACCGTCCCTCCAGGGAGCGGTTCCTGCCGTCGGTGACACAGCGTTTAAATACAGAGCCCATGTGAGTGCTCAGAGAATTATTTAAAAAAACAGAGCGCAAAGGAAACCTGGGCAGTGTTTCTGCTGCGTGTCAGGTAACTCGGGCAGGTACAGACATGTATTTTGGAGTCTCTTGTCTCTCTCAAGCATACACTTGACACATGAGTAGGGAAAAGAAAAAGTCAGAACTGAAATGGGCTGTTTCCTCCCAGACCATGTTGCTGTGCCAAGTCCTGTGCTCAGAGCTCTTGGTTCTTAGTGGGGCAGTTCTCAGAGGTTTTGGAGGCTAGATCGGACATCACCTGCCTCCCTCACTCTTGTCCCCCTCTGTGATCTGCCTTGGGTCTGATCAGGAGCTGGGAACTCTGGTTCCCAAATCTTTGACTTACTGGGCTCCCAGTTAAAATCCAGGAAAAGTGTGTCCTGATCTGTTGCTAAAGGCAAATAGAACTGTCTGAGACCAGGTTGTTTACTGGGTCCTGCATTTGAAAGGCTCAGCTGCTGCCTCAGATAAGAGATTTACAACTTCGATGAGACAAAGAATGGGAAAATGATGGGATGGACCCATTGTAGCTGAGAGCCAGAGAGATAGTGATGTGATCAAAGAGAGCAGGAATTTAACAGCCCACACGAGCTTTCTGCACTCCCTTGATCTGTGCCTGGTTCAAGGTGTGTTTCCCATGGAGGTGTTTCACTCCATCTTCCCTCTAGAATGATTTAATTTCTATGCTGTAAGGAATCCCTCTGTGGTACAGGATGCTGTAGAGACAGAATCCCTCCTTTGTTTTTTTTTTAAATATGGGCTAGTTCAATACCCTAAAGAAGAGCACCCTGACCATGCCACAGAGACTGAAAACATTGGTCAGGATCTGATTTTGAGGTGGCTGCTGACGTGAGTTCACAGCATGTGCAGGTATCCCAGGTGCTTTGCAGGTATCTGCAGCAGAACAGTGAGAGGTGGATGCCAGCACAGAATTCCTGATTTCCAAAGGCCTGTCCTCTGCAGGTGTGGTCTGACTTAAAACTCTCGTTAAGGTTTGTGCAACTCACTTGGATTTTCCGCAGTTCTGGCAGGAGTTAGGATTGTGCAACATTTTATCAGTTGTTTTTCCTGCAATATGAACAGAATTTTTTAGACAGCATCTGCTCGGGGAGCAAAGTGACCAGAGATACTGTTGGGGCCTTCTCTGGGCCAAACAGGAAAATGCATTTAAGAACAAGATCGCACTTGATATGAAAACCCAGCAGGGAGCAGGACCTGCCCCTGTGTGTCCTTGTGTTTGTTTTGAAAAACAAACTCATGAAAATGGCCATGTGGGAAACAAAAAAAAAAAGAGGAGGACAAAGGGAAAAAAAAGAACCAGCTTGTTTTGTAGGATCCTGCGGTAGAGTCCCACCCTCCAGCTCCAGTTCCTCCGGCAGGGAAAGGCCTCTGGGGCACACCCAGCCTTTTCTCTCTTTGAGCCCTTCCTGCCTGCGTTATCTCTTGGCGTTTAACTCACCACCGGAGAAGAAAAACCTTCTGAAACAAAACGGACCCTTTCCTGCCTTTTGCCCTTGTATTGTTAAACAGCCCTGCGGCCTGTGCAGGGTCACGGTCACTTCTCTGCCTAACTGTGTCCTTTGCAAACTGGCAGAACCCTTCCCCTTCCTCTGCCACCCGACGGTTCTGGCAGCAGTTTGGAAACCAGGAACCCTCCTAAAACACGACCCCCGTGAGGAGCCCAAAGCTCTGGGCAGAGTGGTGCATCCTAGGTGCCGGTGTCAGTGACAAGTGCTTTCCTGGAAGTTGCTCTCCTGCCCCGTTATTCCCAGAACTCTGCAAGGCCATAAACCAGGGAACTCTTTCCCAGGTAACTGCTGCCAGCGTATCCCAAAGAAACCTGGGAGTGGGGAGTGTCCCCAGTCCCTCTGCTTCCCTTTGTCGCTTTTCTGTATTTCCAGCCCGTTCCAGTGAACGGTTTTGTCTCAAGGCAGCTTTAGCAGCATCTCGGGGTGCCAGAACATTCCTGTGCGTCCTCGAGGATGCCACATCACAGCTCTGGGAGGGGTCAGTGCCGGGCGGGCGGAGCTCTGAGCCTGCCCTGCTCCTGCCTGAGGGAAGGAGCGAGGAGGGGACCCACAGCCCCTCTGCAGCGGGGCTGGTCGGAGGAGCGGGCACAGGGCGGGCCCCAGGAGAGCTGTGTGGTAGTTCCAGCCCCGGGAAGGCGCAGCTCTTCCCTGCGGACACGTGGCTTTCGGTGCAGGGCACTGTGTGAGTGAGGGGGGCGTTTCTTCCACTGATCCTGGAGAGTTTGGCACGTGAAGTATTATCAAAGAGTGTTCTGATTAGTAATGGGTAAATAAAGGGGTTTGGAATCGAGGTTAATATCCTGTCAGTAATAAACAGAAATGTTCTTGGAGAGGGACTTTTTGCAAAGGCCTGGAGTGCCTGGACAAGGGGAAGTGGCTTCAAACTGCCAGAGGATAGGGTTAGGTGGGATATTGGGAAAAAATTCTTCCCTGTGAGGGTGGTGAGGCCCTGGCACAGGTTGCCCAGAGAAACTGTGGCTGCTCCATCCCTGGAAGTGTTCCAGGCCAGGTTGGATGGGGCTTGGAGCCTTGTCTAACGGAAAGTGTCCCTTCCCTTGGCAGGAGGATGGAATGGGATGAGCTTTGAGGTCCCTTCCAGCCCAAACCATTCCATGAATCTGTGATTCCCAACCCGTGTATGGGCTCTGGGAGTGGAGTGTCTGTGACAGCTCTACCACTGCAGCACCATGAGGCCTCCTGAGCAGACCCAGAGCTGAGCAGCTGAGGAACGCTCTGCAGGCCAGGAGAGCTGCACCGGGGGCACGGTTGGTGTTGCCTTCGCACACTCTGACTTCTCTTTTTACAGGGCTGCCAAACTGCAGCTGCAGGTATTTCGTGCTGCAAGCACCAACTTCAAATTTCAAGTAGAATCGCAAGAGCTCACATTGTACACCTTTCCTTATTTCTGATCCGTGACAGGAGATGTCTGTGTGTTTCTGCTGTTCCTCGTCCTGCTGTTTCAGCACTTCCCTGTCCCGGTGCTCCGGTGACTCATTTCCTGTGCAGGGCCAACCAGCCATTTCCTGGCTGTGAAACACAGGGCTTTTTCCCTTCCAGTCGGAGTTGGAGTGGTGAGGATTGAGCTGTAGTTTGAGTAATCTGTGTTTGGTTGATCTGTGGTCTGATTCACTCGTCTCTTCGCTGCAGCCTTCCCCAGAAATCACCTGGCAGCACCTGGGGCTCGTGGCTGCCCCTGCTCTCCTGGGCCCCCAGCTCAGTGGTTTGGGCTGTGGCATTAATCACAGCAGCCCAGCTCTAACAGTGCCATCCTTCCAGTCCCTGCAAACCAGGCCTTCCCTTAATTCGATCCATTTCGGCTCATAATAAACAGGATGTTAAAAAAGCACCGCAGGGCAAAGCCGCTGGTATCACAGCACAGATCTAACCCAGAAATTCTGAGTTACCGCCTCAGTGCTACCAAAATTGCATACTGACACTTGAGAAATCCAGGTAATACCTGTGTTTGTGTTAGGCACAGGTTACCAGAAGGCTGGGTTGGTTCCTGTATTGATTCTGTGCCCATCATTCCAACTCTTCCCTCCAACACGTGCTCCCAGTTTCCTGAGCCGCTCTTTATTCCCACCCCACGTTGTGACTAGCTAAAGGACAGCTTGCAGCACTGACCCTGAGGAGCTCAGACATTGCCTGGCCACTGCCATGCCAGCCTGAGGTGTCACAGTTCTTTTGAGCAGCTTTTTACTGCTAGATTTTTAATTATTCTTTTAATCCTATTTGAACACTTGGATTCATCAGCATGGCATAGACCTGGAATGTTTGGGAAGAAACCCTGCACAGTAGGGATGCTGCTGCTGGAGTCTGAGTGGAGCACATGTGGAGGGCTGAACCCTGAATAATTCATACCTGTAATGATTTATTCATGCCCAAAGCTGGATACCTCCCTGTGACTTTCCATTATCTCAAAGAGAACGCAGGTTCCGATTCCACTGCCCCAGCCTGGTGCCATCTCCTGCGCTGGGCTTGGAGCAGGGGGGCTGATGTCTCTGCTCAACACAGATGGGCAATCCTGCCCCTTTCAGTGCCCCAGCTGTGGCCCCGACACCCAAACTGAAATGTAGGGACAGGTCCTTGCACATTGTTCAGAAGGGATGGTGGGCGAGCAAGCAGGTAAAGCTCTTTTCCACAAATCCATGGGAGACCCTGCAGTCAGAATGCAACGTGTGCTGAGCATGGAAAACAGACAGGCCCTGACTCTGTGATGTGACACCACAGAGCTGAGCTCACTCTCCAGGAGAAATTGCGGTTTTGTTTCCCACTGTAAAGTTACAGACTCTGACACAGTTGATGCCACATTGCAGATTGTCTCCTGCCCTCCCAGAAACCTTGCAGGAAAGTCTGGACAAAGGGCAGCAGCTCAGGCTCATCTTTCCTGCCTGCTGTGGGCTCTCAGAAAATGCTGTCAGGAGAGACTTGCAGGCCCACGCTCTGAGTTCCTGACCGGGGTGAGGGTTCTGCAAGACATTCAAATTCCATCTGTCTAGGAAGACTGAAAGATGATCCCGTGTTTCAGAGGCTCTCCAGACCTGCAGACGGCACTACCCCTCACTGCCTGGTGTGAAATTTCCTAATTGTTTAACCTGTAATCCTGACTTCTTTTGTCCTTGGAATAGGCTCTACATCAGCATAATCAAAAATGTCAGACAGGCCTGAGAGCCTCTCCTAGTTGCTAAAAATGAGTGTGAATTTCCTCCCTGCAGACTTACTTCGTCTCTCCCTTGCTCTGGCCTCAGCTTTCCCGAGTGCCTGGTTCCAGCCCCTCAGCATAGTTTGCATTCCACTGCCAAGAATGAACATTTATTTATACAAACAACCCTCCTTCCAAGCACATCTCCCGCTATCCCGGGGCAGGGAAGTAAACACCATTTCTGTCTGTCTGTAGCTCCAGCTCTGCATTTCCTTTCTGCTTTAGTCAGGGCCTTGTTTGCAGGGAAAGCTGAGTGCTGTTCCATCACTTTGCCATGCCTCAGGTCTGCTCAGCAGTGGCCTGGGAAGCTCCTTTGTTTCCAGCGATTTGATTTTGTGACCCTCTAAGAACGGTGCCAGTTTCCTGACCAGCCCCTGGGGTGGCTCGCTGGCTCCAGAACTGGGTCCTGGGGGCTCTGCGGGGCTCTGGGAGCGCTCAGCCCGCCACACGTGCTGCTCTCCCGGCTCCCCATCACTGGTGCTCCCCTGGGCTGCTCCCCCAGCAGCTCTGCGGCACTGAGGGAGCGCTGAGGGGGTGAGGGGAGGCAGGTGCAGCTCATACATTATTGCTGCAGCATCTCCATCGCTCGCCTGCCGGGCCCAGGGATTGTTCCTGAAACTTTAGCTCAGCCCCTCTGTCCGCAGGTGTCTCCCATTGCATCTGCCATTCCAAGGGGTGATGGCACAGATGCCAGATGACTCTGGGCAGGGGAATGTCACAGTGGGAGCACAGGTCATTTAAATGAAAAAGGCCCTGACAGAGAGACGGGCACCTGCAGAGCACCTGGAAGTGCTCCCTGGGGTGTGGAGCCTGCCTGCTGCTCACTCCCTGCTGTGAGCACGGGGTTTTACTGCTGGAAATTGTAGGAATGTTTGAAGAGGTGTCCACAGTCTAGAGATGTGTGTGTCCCTCTGTCCCTGCCCAAAGGCTGCTCCCCTTCCCCAGATCCTGCGTTTTGGTGCCACGTTTGTGGCTCAGGCGCCTCAGCAGCTGAGTTCAACTGCTGGTTTCCACACCGAGTCAAGAGGAAACATGTCCAAACACAGCTGGCTCGGAGGGGACCGGGACAGCCGCGCTCTGTGCCCGCCGTGAGCCCCGTTGTGATCCCGGCCAAGAGCGACATCATTTCCCCAGGGCTGCAGCTCTATTAAACACAAAGCTCCAAATGATTTCCTACTTGGATCAAAGATGTGTTTGTTCCAGTGGCACTTAGGTTTAAAAGGCAATACTGGGAATGAATGAATCCTCCCCAGTGGCAGCTGCTGAGGCTCAGTTGGTTTGTCAGTGCCGTAATTATGCCTCGGACATCTCGTGTTTGCTGCCCCGTGTGTTCCTGAGGGATGTTGTGCAGTGGAGCAGCAAGGGAAGCCTTGCTCTCAGGCTGAGAGGCTTTTGCTTTCGTGGTGTGAAGGCTTGCTCATGTTTCAGATGGTGAAAGTGTTCAGAAATCTCACATTCTGATTCCAGACTTAAACCCAGAGTGTTCTGGATTGAACTGGATGGAAATGTATGAAGAGACACAGTGGCTTATGTCCAGAACCCTGGAACTGGTGGTTTAACTGAAGGCTGGGGTCTGGGTGAGTGATTTGCTCCCTAAATCCTTGTCTGGATTGTACAGCAAATGCCCTGTGTGACAGACAGGAGGTGGAAGAAGCCCTCCAGAGTGTGAAATGAAGCATTAAAAGAACACGAAGGCAGGAACATGCAGCATGTGAAGTCAGGGAGAACTGAGAGCACTGGAGATGCCAAAGGAACAAAAGAAACCCAATATCCTGTAGAAGGTTTAATATTTAATTGGTGAGCTCTCTGATACCAGGGCAGCGAGTGCTGTGGACAATGACAGGAGCCTGTGGAAGGGGTGCCAAGTGTCCCCCGTGGGGCCTCAGCACCCCCAACACACAGGCACAGAGGCTCCTTGGGCGCAGAACCATCGGTACTGCCCACACCTGCAGCCCACAGGAGCATTTCTGTGAGCTCACACCTCTGCCTACGGAGCTGAGTTCCATCCATGGGGCAGTTCAGCATCATTTTCTTGATTTAAGGTCAGGGCTCAAAAAATACATAACAATATTTATTGAGAAAACACTTCATTTCGTATTGCAAGGTGACCAGTTCCTTCTGAAGCAGCTGGAAGTCAGCTCTCAGGATCCTTCCTTCAGGGAGGGAGTGTGTGTGGGGGGAATTGCCCCTTGAGACATTTCAGCCAAGAACTCCAGGTCCAAACCCACCCGTTAGCTCCGGTTTTCTGGAATCTGTCAGGTGGATTTGGTGGTTTACTCTTGCTCACGCTCTGGGCAGGGTGTTATGGCTGCTGCAGGAGCGGGGTCAGCAGCAGTCCCAGATCCTGTCAGAGCGTGTGTTCGTGTCCAGAGGAGCAGCCACGTGTGCCAGTGCTGGGCTTGCTGCCTCAGGACCTCTCGGGTCCTGCTGAGCCCGGCTGCTGCCCAGGCAGCCACTCCAGGGCCACCAAAGCCAAGGGCTCTCAGCTCTCAGGGCAGAGAGCTTTGCTCATTGCTTCCATCCCACCCAAGGCAAGGGCAGGCTGCTCTGAGATGACTTTCCCAGCTAACTAACACCCCTCTGTCCCCTCTCTCCTAGGCTGCTCTGTGCCCTGGTGAGATCCTGTCCTTTGGCAGTGCTGTGATCGTGGGAGGCCGCCCAGCACATCCATGTGATCTCGGAGCAGGTAAGGGAGGCAGCGGCACTTCAGAACAAGGACACAGTAGAAAACTGAGCAGGAGCCAAGGCTCCAAAGGTGGGAGCCTGCAAGTCATCCAGATATCCCATGGCATCACCACAGAGCACAAACCAGTGTATTTGCCTGTGGCCGAAATCCTGGGGTGCTGCTCCGGGAGATGTTTTGTGGGGCACAGGCACTGTGGGTTCGCTTTGGGCTCCCCGGCAGGGACTGGAACAAGCCATCTGGTAGAATTTATATTTCTGCTCAGAAATATAAAAAAACTGCAATAAACTCTGTGACAGTTAAACAAGATTTGCCCCTCTCCTGGCCAGCCCCGGTGGGCTGTTGGCTTCGGCTGTTTGATATCCAGCACCGGCCCAGCCCGGGAGGCCCTTCCTTGCTCTGCTGCGGCGGTGCCGGCTCTGGCCGCGGGGCGGCGGTTCCCGGCGGTTCCCGGCGGTTCCCGGGATACCACAGAGGGGCGGGGGACCGGGACCGGCGGGGCCGAGCCGAGCACCGGGGGCCGAGCGCCCCCTGCCGGTACCGGGGCCGAGCGCCCCCTGCCGGTACCGGGGCCGAGCGCCCCCTGCCGGTCCCGGTTGGCGGCGGCGGCTCCGGTCCCTGCGGGGAGCAGGAACAAAAGGGTTCCTGGTTTCTCGTCGTTCCCGGTGATTCCGAGCCCGGTGCAGCCAAACGTGGCAGGACCGGCAGGATCAAGGATGCTCGTGCAGCAGGAGACACCGGAATCAGCCGTGCCCGGCGCTCAGTGGCACACCCGGGGCAGCGAGCGAGGCGGCAGCTCCCGCACGGCCTCCCGGTCACAGACCGGTGTGCACCAGCAGTGGCGGGGACACGGTCGGTCCCCACGGCCTGGCTGTGCCCGTAACGGCTCCGTGCTCGTCCCAGCGCCTGTCTGGGAGCAGAACATCCCAGGGAGAGTCACAGCCTGCGCGTGGAATCACGAGGACAGTCTGGCCATCTGTCCCCGTGGCACTGGCACAGGTGTGAGGTGCTCCCAGGTACCACCAGGGCCTGACGAGGTGCCAGCGACGCTGCAGCTTTTCCTGTCCAGGTCATAGTTTGCCTGTCACTGGTTTCAGCTTTCCCACTTCCTCCTGAGGGATACAGCACGAGCTCCTATTTGTAGAAGTTCATGGTTTCTAATGACTTTTTCAGTCACTCAGGCTGGTTTGGTGGCCCATCCCTGCTTAGTGGCCCAGGCAGAGCCGTACCAGCTGCCCGTGGCTTTTATTATTGCTTTTCAGAGGCCTTGGTGCAGTGGTCACAGTCACATCCCAGGCCAGTGAGTCCAGAACGCAGCCCCTCAGGGCCAGGGAGAGTTAGGAATCAGGGGAAAAGTGGTGTCCGAATCTTTGAACAAAACAGCTCTTGTTTGAGGAATGTGGTGCTGGAGGCCAGTGTTTGCCAGCAGGGTCTGTCTGGTGCCTGCAGCCAGACCCTGCCCTCCACAGGCACACGGGGGGAGGGGGATCTTCTGCAAGCATCTCTCAAAATGGAGGAAGGGCTCCCTGTGGCAAGCACAGGATATATCCTGGGAATTGTATTTCTGCAGACAGGGCAGGAGGGGCTGGTGGAAGCAGGAAGAGCTGAAGAGGTGCTGAGAATGCTCTTGTACAGGGCAGAGGAGGAGGGAAACAAACATCTCAGAGAACAGGAAGACTGATGTGCTGGGAAATGATGGATCCACCCCCAGGCCCATGCTAAGGAGGGTGGGACAAGCTCCATGATTTCTGGCAGCCACGAGCTGCTGCTGCTCCAGTCAGCTCCTGTCCTGCAGCCAGATGTGTTGAGTGCAGCCTCAGCCCTTCCTGCCCCCGGCAGTGCCCCCTCGCTGGTGCAGCTCTGGCGTGCCCCACACCTGTGTTTGTCCCCACACCTCCAGGGGGGGTTCCCGAGGGAGCAGGGAAGGGGGCAGGAGTCAAGTTGAAGCACTGCTGTTCTGTATCCTGTTGTTTTCCTACCAGGATTGTTGCAGTTTCCTGTGCTGTCTTTATCTGGAGCAGGGAAGGCAGCGCTGGCTCAGTGTGTGTCCCGGGTTCTAATCTGCAAAGCAGGCGTTAGAGCCCGTGAGAGGAACCAGCTCGGGCTGCCACAGGGCAGGGAGGCAAGGACAGAGGGGCAAAGGGCTTTTAGTGCCTCAAAATGAGTGTCTTTATTTAGTGCTCCTGTTTGCTCAGGGCTGTGTGTGTCACGCAGGTTTGGGCCTTCGGCACACCCAAGAGGGAGAGAGAGGGAGATCCTGATGGTGACATTCTCGGGTGATTCTGTGTTTGACAGACCTTACAGGAGGATAATATTCAGCAAATGCTGAGCATGCTTCCCCCCACAAAGGCTCAAAGTACAAACAGGAAAGTCTTAAAGCAAAAGGAGCATTTCCGTGTTTTGGTCATCCCGGAGTTCAGTCTCCCCTGAAATGCTGGAGACTCCTGGGAAATTACTTGGCCACATGTTCTGGAATACAGAGGTAAAATCAGCATCCACAGCACTGAGGCCTGGAAAGCTGCATGGAGGAGCAGGGCCTGAGGAAGCCTAATCTTGTATATTTAAAAAAAAATAGCCACCTTTTTTTGTCAAGTAAGCTGAATTCATCTAACTATGGGTTTTAGCAGTGCACTGAATTCCCCATGGGTTAAAAAAAATTAAATCCTCTACTGTACAGCTCTGGAATGTCCTGTTTTCAGGACAGAAAGGTGTGGGTCCTGCACAGAGTGTCCATTATCAGATGGGAGCCTCTCCTGGAAAGAAAATTAACCCACCACATCAGCTCCCAGCTACGCAGACACTGAACCAGGCACGAGGCTCCAAAACAGAACTCGCCGCACAGATCCCTCCCCACGGGCATCCCGGGGTTGTTGGAAGCAGGTAAAAACTGTGGCAATGATCAAGGTGGATTTTTACTATTTAAAGAGAAGATATATCTATGCCAGTTCACCCTTTGGGGTCATTTCTGTCGCTCAGCTGTGACTGTGAATCCAAGCCCGTTCCACTTGCCATTCCTTTGGGGCACTCTCAGCTGCTGGGAGTGTGGGGGCTGCAGTGGGCTGAAGGGTCTGTAACTGAGCACCAGAACTGTGCTGGGAGCTAAATAGCAAGAGAAAAAAAGTTTTTTTTCCAAGAGATCAGGAAGAGGAAGACATGTGTCTGGAGATAAGGAAGGATAAAAGCATTCCATTTGCAGGGACCTGTGATAGGGATCAAGATGTTCATCTGCCAAGTCAGTAATTTTGTGGCCTTATGACCACGTGGAGCTTCCGTTCCTGTTACCTTTTCCCACACTGGCTGAAGGCACTGGATTATTGGCATGGGAGTTCCTTTGACTCTGCCCGAGCAGCTCAGCCCTCTCAGGGAGTTGCACAGGCTGAACTCAAAGCTAAAACTCTCTTCAGAAGGAAAACAGTTCTCCCTCAAGTTTAGGAGCAGCTTTTGGGGGCTCAGTGGGTGCAGTCTGTGAGCTCCCTGGCCTGGGGAGGTGGGAAGAGGTCAGACCCCTCTGGGGAGAATCTTGGGCAGAGCCACCTCCTGTGAGGGGTCAGGACAGCCAAAACAGCTGTTGGAGGTGACTCCCTACCCTGGCATCTGCCAGGAGTGAGCTCACGGGGACAGTAGATCCCATACAAGGCCTCGATTAACGTCAGGAGCTCAAAGTGCATTTGCTGCTTCCAAGCAGGCTTTTATTGTCCTTTTTTTTGGTTAAAGCAGCAGCAGATTTCTAGTAGATTGTAAAAAACTCTCTGTAAATCCTGGCTTTGCACATTCCACACACTGGCACACACAGCAGCCAAGCATTCGGGCTAAAATTATCCATGCTATCATTAGGAAGGAACACATGGATGGACGGAGCCTGAGTGCAGGAGAGAGCTGTGCTGCTGTGCTGCTGTGCTGCCGGCTCACCCCAGAGGGAGCAGGTCCTGTTGGCACCTGTGGGAGGTGTGACCCGTTCCCTTTGGACAGGAGGGCTGGCAGGCTGGGCTGGTGGTGGGTGGGCACTGCAGGCACGGGGGCTCCGGGCGCTCCTGCGGTGCCGAGGGTCCCTTACGTGTCCCCTGTGACACAGAGGCAGGGATGAACGTCCAGGCTGCTACAAGGAGCCTTCCAAATAGATGGGAGAGTGTCAGATTTAGTCTCTAGTATTAATATGAGTTAAATGTGCAAATCCTGCAGTTTGGAAGCTGCCTCTTGTTACTGTTTGAGCAGTCAGAGAATGTCAGATTGAACCAGCCTCACTTATTCCTGTCTCTGCAGTTCAGCACTCGGAGACACAGAGCTTGCCAACCACAGAATGCTGAAGGAACAACTCACAGAGTTCAGTTTGTAAAATCCTATTTTCAGTGTTTATGTTTTGCTTCCGTTTTGTTGGTGCTGCAGAGGATGATCCTGCAAATATTTACCCCAGTCAGGTTTTGTGTTCGGAGTTCCTGGGAACTCAGGGAGCTCAGCCCAGGGAGGGCACAGGCCTGAAGTGGTCTTTGTTCTGGGCTGAGCTCAGAGAGGTTCAGTTGCATCTACTGGTCAGGGGTTTATATATGTATGTATAAATACATATATATACACATACATACACGTCTGTAGACACACGTGTGATGATCATTTCAGGTTCTGAGAGAGAAAGGCCATTCAAAGAGTCCCTTACTGACCTCCCCCCGAGAGAAGGCTCAGAGCACAGAGAGCAGCAGCATGGTGAGTGTTCTGCTGTGGCATAACCGATCCCACAGACAGAGAATGAACAAATTGGGTTTTAAAAGGAGTCATGAGAGGAGGTTGCTGATCTACCACTGTTGCTCTGTTGGGGAGGGGCAGAGGCAGCCCCAGGGCTGCTCTGCTCGGCACATCCCCTCCCACTCACCCTCTTTCCAACGTCCATTCCAGAACGAGAGCTCTGGCGATGCAGAGAGCAGCGATGCCGGTTTCCTCCACACGGACCTCTCCAAGCTGGTGACCTGGGCACACACCCACGGGACCATCTGCAACCAGATCCCAGCCCTGGAATTTGTGCAGGACACGGGGCACCTGAGCAGGGGCAACGCTGTGCTGTGGATGTGCAGGGTCGGGCATGCCTACCACTGGCAGTGTGGGAAGGTACAGGACAGAGATGGAGAAGGGACTGGGGCTGGAGGAAGGAAAAGGAAGCCCCATTTTTCTGAGGCTTCAGCAAGGGAAGACAGCTTTGGGGAAAAGAGGTTCAGGCTGACCCCATCATCTTTTGTGAGGGGCCAAGCAGATGTTGGGAGCACGGGGTCATGTGGCAGATCCCCAGAAGTCACTCAGCAGGATGCTGACACAGCCTGCACAAGGCATAAGAAGCCATCTCCCAGAGGGAGTCAAAATACCAGGGAACTGCTGATGTCTTGCTCTGCAGCAGAGCAGCACTTGACAGTTGCTGGACTCCAAAGTGGTGGCCAGAACATGGAGCTCAAAGATGACAATGACATACTGATCATCAATGATGAAAAGCAGTGTGTAGCAGATGAAGACAACCAAGGAGACAGAATCAACCAGAATATTGTGTCAGATCCACCTACTGAGGTGGATTTGCAGATGCTCCATTGCCAGGAGTTGGCATTTCACCAGCCAACATCCCCTCAAAGACCTGCCTTTGCCTGCATGGCAGGGCCATCTCTAAGCCATGCCTACATTCTGCAGTCCCCTGTCAGCCACCTGGAGGACTTGAGGAGGAACACCCTGAGCTTGGGTCATTTCACTGCTGCAGGGCCCACGGCTGAAATTCCCACAGCAAGGAACCCCTCGGGGTCAGCAGCACCAAAGGCGTGTTTCAAACCTCTTCCTCTCTCCAGCACTGAAATGAAGGCCCAGCTTGAGTCATGCCCCTTGGTGACATTCTTTGAGTTCCAAGCCACTGTTGATGCCCAGCAGCAGCTCCAGCTGAGCCCTCCAGAGCATGACACGCTGGGAGTGGACACCAGCAGGAATGGCACCGAGAATCTGGCTGAGGAGAGCGAACCATCAGGATCCAGGCAGGCACCTCATCCTTCAGCCTTCCTGAGTCCAGAGAGCCATCCACCTGCAGCCTCAGACAGAGGTAAGAGAGCCCAGAGTTCTGTGCCTGCAGGGGTGTGGGGATGTTCTTTTAATCACTTTCCCAAAATAGCAAAGGAGGGCGAGTTCACGCCGCTGCCAAGATCTATTCTGCAGCATCTGAGTAAATCCCTCAGGTTCGGGGCACTCTTGTATGCCAAGGTAACTGGCTCATGGCTCAGAGGAGGCCTTGGCATTACTGATTCACGAGCCATTGCTCTCTGCACCCAGAGCAGTCAGTACAAAACAGGCCAGAAACCCAAACCAGTGGGACAGGGATCAGAGAAATCCACCTAACCCATCCACAATATTTCAGGATGACAACTAAGCCTGTACGAAAGAACCCGGTACAAAAAGGGGAACCTATAGATGTTGGCTCATGAGCCCTTTTCCATCTCCCCTCCTCAGTCCTGGACAAGTCACAGGCAAGCAGATGGAGCTTTCCAGCAATCCAAAGAATTCATTTCTCACGCTACGTTGCACTAGGTAGATGTGGTATTGCCATGGCAACTTGAGAGAGAGCCCAACTGGAATCCTGGCAATCGTTTAAACAAAATAATAATACACTTTTACTCACCTGTTTGTTTTCCCTCACCATCCTCCTCAACTTTTGGTTCATGCTCTTATTTCATGATGACAGGGAAATCTCCCTGTCTGGTAGTGAGGAGGGCCTGCTAACCCATGACACCAACAGAGAGGGAGCAGGAAGGAGCCCAGCCTTCCCTGGAGAGGTGGGTGCTGTCAGGTCTGCTGGCTTGTGGAGAACACAGAACTGATCCACAGCTCCAGGGGAGGGGGTTTGAGAGAGTCCTGTCCCCCGAATGGCTTTCAGAAGGGAAGTGGACACCGTCCTGCATCTCCTCGTGTTTCACTGATCTTTGTGAATTCTCGCTGTCTACAAAGCTGTGTCTTGTCTTTCAGATGTGCTGCAGGAGCAGGAGAAAAGGAAAAACTGTCCCAGTAGTGATATAAAGGTGTTCAAAGACTGGCTGACGTTGCACCACCCCTCTGAGACACGTGAGATCCACATGCTGCCGCCTGAAGACCTCGACCGCTACCTGGTCTGGTTCTTCAGCTCCGCCAAGAGACAGGATGGCACAGATTTCTCTGTCCATTCCTTTGTCTTCCTGCAGGACAGCATCGAGCGGTACCTCAAGGAGCACAGCTACCAGTACAGCGTGGTGAGAGGGCTGGAGTTCAGGGCCTCTCAGGAAGCCTGGAAACTAAAGCATCAGTACCTGTTCCAAAAGAAGAGGGAGGAAGAGTGGAGTATTTTGGAGAACCTGACAGATGAAGATGTGGAAAACCTTCGTAAGAAGAGAATTTTAAACAGGATGGAGCCTCAGGGCTTTCTGCACCTCATGTTCACCAACATTGTTAGGGGGTTTGGGGCAAGCACCCACAGGAAGAGCCACCACCTCTACTGGGGACAGCTGGTGCTGAGGAAGAGTGAGGGAGAGGTGGAGTTCTTGGAGTGGAAGGATAATCTGAGCCCAGAGGGAAACAAAGGGGAGCCCAGCCCACGGCTCTTTGCCAAGCCTGAAGATCCAGAGAACTGCCCAGTCACCTGTTACAAGGAGTACGCCAGGAGGAGACCACCGGACATGCTGAACGACAGCGACGCACTTTACCTGGCTCCCAGGTCCCTGTGCTCCGTCTGGGACAAGGTGTGGTACTGCAGGAGGCCACTGACAAGAGCCAGAATGGAAAAGATCTTGAAAGTTATTAGCCAGCAAATCAGAGTAGCCAAAAGGAAGCCCAGGCAGTAGAAGTGTCCCTTCAGCTTTCCACCGTAAACCACTCCAAGGCTCCTCTGAAACGGGATCCTGTCGTGATATTTGGTGTAGGCTGAGAGCAAACATCCTCCTCCTGGTCTTCACCTTGGCACTGAAGGCACCTCCACATCTGCAGCGCCTCAGCTTCAAGGTAAATTCCTCTGTTGTTCTTTCTGTTACTGGAATTGATAATTCAGGGAGTTAATGGGAATCTTCAGTTTCACATTTGCCGAGCAAGTTAATGTTCTACTGTAGTCAGTGACACGAGAAACCACCAGTGCTGATGTAGAGCTCTGGAGGGTGGCACAGCCCAGCCAGGAGTGTCAACTGCACCTTTGCCTTGGGGGCTGGCACAGCTCAGCCCGGGGCACAGGCCCGCAGGGAAGGAGAGCAGCGGCGCTGCTGATCCCCATCTCGCGGGATCGCTTCTGACGAGGTTCACGTCGTTTCCATTAGTGAAGGATTCGTAGATTGAAGAAGTTGTAGCTGTTTTAAGAAGTTATTTAAAGTGTCTGGCAGCGTTGAAAGGTTTTATGGTAAGTGGTTTCCCTGGAGTGTGAAATGCAGCTCCCCAAAGGCCCTGGGAGATGTGCTGAGCTCTGCTCAGGGCTGTTCAGTGCCTGTTACGTTCCAGTCAGGTTGTTGGTTGCACTGTTGAGAGAAGCAAATAAAAGAACCTTTAGTTCAGTCCTGTCTGTCTGTTCTGCCAGGTGGCAGTGGGATGGTTTCTGGAACACCAGTGTGTTCTGTGTTGTTCCCTGCAGTGTCCCTTGCTCCCGGCCTGGTGGGGCAAACCTCTCCCAGGGAGAGTTTGGGCCCTTTGAAACCCTACGAGCCACCTCTGTGGTTTCTGAGCAAAGCCTTGGGGGCCAAGCCCTTTGCCAGATTTGGTCCTGTTTGAGGAATTTAACAACACCAGATAACTGAGGGACGTTTGAAGAGACGGAAAAAAAAGTCAAACTCAGTTCACCAAGTGCTGGAGGGTGTCTGCCTGTTCCCCTAATGCTGCTGAGCACAGGTGGCATCACAGAGGCACCACAATGGCACAGCCATCCCAAAGGACCACCAGTGCTGTGGGCACAGCTCTGCACCCTGTGGGGCAGGCTTCTCTCAGCCCCAAAACCACCACTGCTCTGGCTTTTTCCTCCCCTGTGCTGATCAGCTTGGCCCACACCTGCCAGCAAACACAAGGGGCACAATCAGCCCCCTCCAACCTGTCACAGCACCTGGGCACCACTCAGCTCCCTGGGCTCCACCTGGGAACCCCCCAGGTAGTGCCCACAGAGTGGGGCTGGGGTGCCAGTGGGGTCTGTAGGGGACTCTCCTGGCAGGGCAGCCAGGCACAGGCATTGCAGTGTGGTTGGGGGGAGACAGGACCTTAAAGCCCCCCCGGTGCCAGCTCCAGTGCCATCCCCACCCCAGGCAGGCACACCTTCCTCCTGCCCTGGGTGCTCCCGGGTCCAGCCAGTGGGACCTTGGTACTCCTCGAGCCCAGCAGCCTTTGGGACCCCCAGCCACAGCTCCCAGCAGGCTCCAGCTCCAGCCCCAGCCTCACATCCCAACTGTGGGTCTCCTCCAAAACACCAGTACAGAACCAGCAGAGCAGGTGGACAGAACAGGCCAGGAGGAACAGGAGAGAGCAACAAGTCTTTAATAAATTAGCAAAATAAACAGCATTTATATATATATTTATATTCCATTGCTGCATCTCCATGGATCACAGGAGTTAAGCCAATGTTGATTCCCCAGTCTGATGGCAGTGCTGATCCAGAGGCTTCAGTCCAGGTATCCCTGAGGCGATGCCCGGCCTCACAGTACCTAAAAACCTAAAATCACTGAGAAATAAAACAGCTCTTTTGTAAGCCAGAGACACAGCTCCCAAGGGGCAAACGTAAATTACCAGGTGATTTCACCTAGCTGACTCCAGGTGGAAGTGATTAAAAAATACTGATCCAATTTTTCCCCTCTTAAGAAAATAAAAAAAAGTGTTCCCCCGGAGGGAGGGGGAGGAAGGAGCAGATCTATTGCAGGGGAGGATTATCAGTGACAATCAGGTTGATTTGCAGGGTATGGGTCTCCAGTTGTTGCAGTGGCCAGGGGTGGAACTGATTGGGTATTTTGGACACGAGTCAGTTGATCCCAAACGGGGTGAGCTGCTGGCCCGGGGGTCCCTCAGTCCTCGTCCCGGACGTACTGCCCGGCCTCCCAGCGCTGGGCCATGGCGCTCTTGTGGCGAATCACTCGCGTGCTTTCCACCACCTGCAGAGACCAGAACGGGCAGGATCTTTGTAAAGAGGGGATTTCTATAATCAATCTGTTTTGCAGAGCTGCCCCCCTGCCAGTCCCCCCAGCCCGCTGTGCTCGACGCCTCCCTGAGGGGAGCCCGGGGGAACGGGGGGTGTCGAGCAGCGTGAGCAGAGCCCCCGCCTTCGTGAAGGGCTTTACCTCTGTGTTGACCTTGTCCACGGGTTCTATGCCTGCGTACTGTGGAAAGGGGAAAACAGGATCAGATAATGGCAGCCTGGCAGAGGAACACCCAGTGGTGGCTGGATCTGGCCCCCAGGGTGGTCACAGGAGGGGAGGCACGTGCAGTCATGCCCTCCCCAGGGTGGGGGGATGGTTTGGGCCAGGTTTCCCCCAGGAAGAAGCTGCTGCTCCTCTCCAGTCCCACCCAGTGCCAGCAGCCCTCAACAGCCCCTGACTGGTGCCACCACCACCGGGTATCCCACCAAGGGCAGGGTGGGCACACTCACCTTTCCATCCTCCCTCACCCTCCTCCTCCGCTCTTCGAAGGGGCTGGAACACGATGAATCCGGGGTGGGCATCTCCGTGCTGCCCTGGGAGGGACTGGCCACTCTCAGTGGGGTGAAGGACGACATCAGCCCCAGGATCCCCGTCTGGTGTGAGGCAGGAGTGGAGGCAGGAGACCCAGACACCGAGTAGCTGCCGCTGGCACCTGAAGCAGCTTTGCAAGAAAGCATTGGGGGATGAGGGACTCCAGGACCGCTCCCAGGGGCTGGAGAGCTGCTGGAGAGCCAGGCCCCTGCCCCAGCCCCACATCTGCAGCAGGTCCAGCAGGTTTGGTCACAGCTGGGATCCCGTGTCTGGGCCCCAGCCAGGGACTGCAGGAGCCAGGAGGGGAAGTGCACGAGCTGGGCCCTTCCAGCCCTGTTTGCTGCTCTAATGTGACACAAAGGCACCAAGACCCGAGCGGCTCTGGAATCAAGAGCCATGCGGAGCCTGTTCCTCCTCAGCAGCAGTTCTCCTGCTGACTCCAGTGTGTTGGTATCAAGTTATCCTGGGACAACTCGCTACCAGCGCACAGGAGTCCTTATGGGCATCCCAGGAGATCGTTGCTCTACCCCTGCCCCTCCCCTCCCTTACCGGAGCTGTGCCGAGAGCGGGAGCCCTCCTGGGAAACGCTGTCTCTGTAGCTGCTCATCAGCCGCCGCCGCTGCTCCTGCAGCTCCTCTTCCCTCTGCAAGTCGCTCTGGATCTCCTCCTCGATCAGGGCAGACGTCTGGGGCTTCCAAGTGCGCAGCCGGTACTGCTCCTCCCGGCCGTCCTCCCTGCGCGGCGGGCTCTGCGTCCCCATGTCCTCCACGAAGGACACCTTTGGCTTCCAGAAGGAGAGGGAGAAGTACTCTCTGGGCAGGACAGCAGTGCCGGTGGGGCTCGGGGTGGAGCCGGGAAGCTTTCCTCCCCAGGAATCCCTGCTCCCCCCTGTGCTGGCGCTGACGGAAGCGTGCTGGGACACCAAGGCCTTCTCCCGGCTCCTCTCGCTGGCGGCGAAGCGCGGCTGGGACAGCTGGAAGTGCGCGATGCTCGCTGTGTAGCTGGGAACGCTTCTCCAGCCCCTGGTGTCTCCTGTGGGGCTGGGGCTGGAGGGCTGCTCCACCACAGACTCCTTAACCCATCTCTTCCGCTCCTCTGCCTGCCTTGGGGCCGTGGGCTTCTGCGGGGGGGCTTCCTCCTGCTCAAACACCCTCCTGCGCTCGTCCAGCTCCTGCTGTGTCCCCCTGTCATATGCCCCCAGAAGCCTCCCTTGCCTCTTCAGATCTTCCTCCCGCTTGGCTTCCTGCTCGATTTCCCTCTGGACGTAAAGGGAAGCACGGCCTCTGTCCTTCCCTTTCCTGCCTGGGCCGGGAGAGGCATGAAGGGCAAGGACAGGCTTGGTCTGGATCTCCACCAGCTCGCTGCTGGAGGTCAGCCGCTGGATACCCCTCTCTTTCCAGAGGTTCTCCTCCCTCTCCATCGCCATGCGGATCTCCCGCTCGATGGGTGTCTCATTGCTGACCCTCGTCTCCTTGCCCAGCCCGTTGCTGCCAGCCCTCAGATCCACCAGCCCACTGAAGGTCTCGTTGGAGGCACTTCCATCGCTGCCGTAGCCTGTGTTGGCTTCGCTGTACATCTCACCCAGGCCCGAGTCCAGGTCCTCTCTGGACGATGCTTTGGTCAGGCTGGACATTTTCACAATGGGATACGACCTTTCGGTGTGAGCTGTTCTGGAAGTATAAACTGTCTCCTTCTCAGGTGTCTTGTAGGACACGTTGTAAACCTAGTAAATGCTCTTGTCCCTCCTGCTCTGGCTTGATGCACCAGCACTGCCATAACCTCTTGCAGCCTTCGTGGCCATCTCAGGGCTGTGCCACTCTTCCCTGGAGACTTTTGTCACTGACTCTGGCTTAGGGGATATGGCTTGCTGCTCTGGGCTGAAAAAAGAGCCTGGGCTGGCCTTCTCTAGCATCAGAAACTGCTGCCGAGCCGCGGAGAAGTTGATCTGCTCCGTGTCGATGCTGTCAGGGTCAGCAGGTGTCGCAGCCCTGCCCGGGGAAGGTTTGTCAAAGCTGATGGCAAAGCTGGTGGCGACACTGCCTGTGTGTCTGCCTTCGCCCTGGCTGCCCATGCTGGTGTTGATGGAGCTCAGCTCATCCATGGAACTCCATCTCTCGGCGATGGTGGAGCTCTTCCTCATCACCTGGCTCCGGATGACCTCCCTCCTCTCGTCCTCAAGCTCCCTGGCTTTCTCGGGTGAGATGTTGGGTGGAGGGACCCTGTACAGGTCCTGTTCCTCCTCATCATAGAGCTTTGAGGGTTTCCTCTCGCCTCTGTAAGCCCTGAGGTCGTACAGGCTTCCCGACCTCACCACCTCCAGCTTGGACTCCCTGTCCGGGGATGGGGTCCAGACGTCTTTTCTACCCTCCAGGAAATATGAGGGTGACTGGGACCTCCTCTTCCAGCCATAGCCGTTTTCCACCCTCTGGGTGCTGTGTTGAGCTGAACCAAACACATCATCGTCGCTGTCGGCCCTCAGCTCTGCCAGCGAGCTGCTCTGGAGCCCGTCGCTGTAGTCGGGCCTGTGCGAGGCCTGCGGGAGCTGGAACACCAGGTGCCTGGTGACTCTGTCCATGGCCTGGGAAGAGTCACCCCTCTGCCAGACTCTCTTTGGACCAGGGCTGCTGCTCAGCTTTGAGGTCACCCACGAGCTTCTGGCTCAGTAGAGGCCAAGGGGCCGGACCTGGCTGTCCCTGCAGGCGGGAGGGGAGAGCAGCCGTTAAGAGCAGCAGGAGCAGTGGAGGTCAGGGCACAGCCCCTCTTTCAGCCTGGTGCCACTGTCCTTGCCAGGGACAGACACCACCACACCCACCTGCCCTGTGTGGGGCAGAAGCAGGCAGAGCACAAAGCACCGTTCCCGACAGGAATTGCCACAGAGCCCAGATCCCCCTCCGACCTCTGTCCCCCAGCCTGGGCACGTTCCAAGGCTGCGCAGCCAAACCTGCCGCGGGTTCGCGGCACCACCAATGTCACGGTCAGACTCGGCATCACCCTGGGCACAGACACCCTCTGGTGTCTCCTGGGCCTCTCCACATGCACAGGGCAGGGAGTGACCTCCAGTCCTGGGCAGCACCAGCAGGGAAAGGTGGCAGCAGTGGCAGCAGTGGCACCCCTGCCTGGATTATCTCCTCATGCATTTACAGGAAGGAGCCTCCAAACAGCCAAACTGTAGAAACAATTGGGTCATAAAAATAGTTTCATGGCTCATAAAACGAGGGGACTTTAACCCCCCTGGCATGCAGGGCGGGAGGGAACGGCCCTGACCTTGAGGTTGATCCTCTGGCGCTGGCTGGGCCGGGGGTGCCAGGCAGGGAGGGGCAGCACAGGTGGGTCCCCATGAGACAGGAGCTGTCACCACACCTCAGATGCCATCCCTGGCCCCGGAGCTGGTGACACGCACGTCACCCACGGTCAGGCTGGGCGCGCCCAGGGCCAGCAGCACATCTTGTCCTGCTGTTTGCCAAGGCTTAGCCATAGCCTCGCTGTCACCTGGCTCACGTGAGCCCGGCAGGTCAGGGTGTGTCACTGCCATGGTGATGGCAGGGCCAGCCCAGAGCCTGGCTGCCATGGCACTTGCAAGCACAGCTCAGGGTGAGGCTCCCCAGGACAGAGGCAGATGCCTGGTGCTCCCTGTGTCTGGAGCATCCCAGCTCATCCCCAGGATGGGAGCACTCTGGATGTGGCTCCTTCCTGCAGACACCAGTGACTGAGCTTCTGCTGCTCACCTCCAGCCTTCCTGGGATGCACTGTCCTCCCACAGGGCAAGTGGGGCTCTAGTCAGGAGCTGTTTGAGCCTTTCCTGGATCTCAGCAGCAGCATCTGGGACATCCTGGCTGCCCATGCCCAGCCCCGGTGGCTCAGCCTCTCCCCCTGCAGTTGTGCTCTGCTGAATTTCCCTGTGATTCCCCTACCTGTGATTCAGTCTTGCTCTTTTATTGCCCCTGGCGACCTGGATAGTGAAAACCACCTGAGCACACCTCTTACCCTGTTTGGGGAGGTCGAGGTGCTGGCTGGAAGGGGACCCCAGCCGGGGAGCGCTGGCAGCTGGCGCAGGAGGGGAGCAGGGAGGAGGAAGCCAGCTGGGCTCTTATCAGGGCTGCTCCATGCGAGTGGAACGGCCCCTCCCAGAGCTGCGCCCAAATCCATCCACCTGGCTCAGCTCGGCGCCGAGGGGCGCTGGGGTTTGGGGGTCCTGGGCTCATCCCCCCGTGCCGGGCTGGCCCCAGTCCAGCCAAGCACCGCGGGAGGTGCTGGCCAGAGTAGGTGGCACTGCAGCACCCGCCGGTCTGGCCTGGGCCCTCCCACCATAGGGGGGCAACTGGGGCGCTTTCCAGGGTCTGCCTGTGCCGGGGGCTCTGCACAGGGCTGTTCCCACCCTGTTCCCACCCTGCACTGGGGGCTCTGCACAGGGCTGTTCCCACCTTGCTCCCACCCTGTGCCGGTGGCCGCGTGCGCTCCCACACCGACCGGCGTGCGAGGCGTGCGTGAGCGTCCCGGCGCGTGGGCAGCGTCCCTCCTCCTGCCCCAGACCGCCAGCCCTCACTGCACACCCTCCCTGCCGCCACCCCTGTGTGGGCACCGGTCCCTCCGAGGGGGACACGGCCTGCCCCAGCCCCGGCACTGCCCTCGCCCCCGCCACGCCGCACTTACTGTCCGGGAAGCCGTCGGGGCGGGGGTCCCCATGCCCCGGGGAGGCCACTCGGGGCACCGGCTGAGCCGTGTCTGCTGGGAGCGGCCGGGGTGGCAGCACTGGGGGCGGGGGGGCTGCGGGTGGCGTGGCTGTGGGGCCCTGATAAGCTCAGCACGAGCCTGTGGGGGAATTCCAAGAACCACGTTGGGCTCAGTGCCCTGTCCCCGATCTCCATGTGCCGCCATCACCCTGCTCAGCTGGTCCCATGCCCAGGGGGCTGCCCTTGGCTCTGATCTGCAGCGTGCACTGATGCACCAATGGACCAACGTGCCAAGGCACCGACATGCCAACACACCTGTGCCTTGATGCACCAGAGCAGAGGTGCAGTGGTGTGGCAACACACCCACAGACCTTCCTCTTTCTGCCTCTCCGTGGACACAGCTCTGACACTGAGAAGCCCAGAAGTTGCAATGAGGGCCTGGATGTCCAGCTCTGCCCTCACTGTGTGCCCCAGGGCAGCCATTAGCCCTGGGAGACACAGCAGAGGAGCCTGGGACCTGAGGGAACACGCCGGGAGCAGCCACACCGGGAGCAGCCACGCCGGGAGCGGCCTGGGCTCTCCTGTTACACCGCAGGGCCTCCCCGGTGCGGTCACCGATAACCCCGTGTTTGCACGGGCGGTGCTCTCGCTGCCACGGCAGCCCTGGCACTGCCAGCCCCAGCCCCCTCCTTCCCTGGGGACACGAGCCTTATGCCCGGTCTGGAAACCTCAGGCCCCTGCCAGGACAAGGGCAGCACAGCGGCACAGTGGCCACGGCGCCCTTGGTGCCCACGGCCACGGCTGCCGGACCCCAGCGGAGTGGGCAGCACCGCCAGTGCCCAGAGCCACCCTCCCTCCTGGCACGGGGCACCCCAGCTGAGCAGGCCATGCCGTGCTGGGATGCTCAGCCCTTGCTGTGCTGGTGGCTGGGGCAGGAGGTCTCTGTACTCGCCCTCTCTGCCCTGCCCTGGAGCCACTCCCGCCCTCCCAGCCCCGCTGCTGCCCAGGCGCTGGTGCCTGGCCCTGGCTCTCCCCAGCTGCAGTGCTGGGGGTCCCACTTACCCTGCCCAGCCCCTGGGTGCCCGTTCCCCGCGGGGCCGCGGTGCAGTGTGGCTGCCAGGCTGTTCTGTGTTTCCGGGCAGGTGAGCGGAGCCTGTTTTACCACAGGGCCGAGCCAAAGTCCACAGGTGATGCCAGGGAGCAGGAGCACTCCCCACCTGCCACAGGGCGTGTGCTGGCACCTGGGCTGGCACCGGGCAGGGTCAGGGCCCCGCTGCTCCAGGAAACAGCCCTGGAGTCCCAGCCTTGGGCAGCAGCGATCGCACCAGCACGGGGATGTGCAGAGACCCACGGCCGTGTCACACCCAGACTGGGCTGCCACGTCCCCTGTACCTGGGCACACCCACAGCATCCTCCTGCATCACCATCCTGCATCCCTTTCCTCCCAGCATCCCTATTCCCACATACCTCTTCCTCCTCACTTCCTCTGCCCATGCAGTGAAGGGGCAGCAGGGCCCATCCCCAACATCCCTGTCCCTCTAACCTTCCATCCTCATCCTCCCACCCCCACGGTCCCCTGGCCCAGCCCAGCCCCTCCCACCCATCGGTGGCTCCAGGGTGGTTGTTCACACAGTTTATTTGCTCGTTTCGGGTGTTTTACAAACAACGGGGGTGGGTGAGGGCGGGGCGGGATTCAAACAGCTTCGGCACAAGTGAAAAGCTCAGGGGTGCGGGAAGTGCACTTGGGGGGAGGGGGCGGGGGGGCCGCGGGATGGGGCAGGGGGGACGCTGGGCCAGCACCTCTCATGCCCCGACCCAGGGGCCTGGTCCCACTGCCCGCTGCCATTGGGCTGGGGACAAAGCCAACTGAGGGGCAGAGGGTGCTGAGAGTGGGAGGGAGTCCCGGCTTGGGGGCAGGAGGATTGCAGGGCCCAGAGTGGGATGGGTGAGTGGTGCTGGCCCCTGGCGTGGGGGGCAAGAGATCACATTCCCCCCAGGATTGTGGGGGAGACGCCCCGTGACACTGAACCCCACACCCCCCTCTGCAGCACCGGGGCCCCAGGGATGCCCGTCAGCAGGAGGGGCAGGAGAGACACCCCTTCCCTGGCAGGGAAAGCCCTCCCTTTCCCAGCTCTGCTTCTCCCAGAGGCTTCGGGTGCCCAGACAGGACTCAGGTGGCACTGCAAGACCCCTGCAGCCCCCAGCCCACTGGGGGAAAACTGCAGCCTGGATGGTAACTGGGGGCTACTGGGATGCCATGGGGGGTCACTGCTCACATAAGGGGAGTGTGGGGGAAGGATGGCCTTGGGTGGCCGAGCCCCATCCCTGGCTGCTCCATCACTGGTGTCCCAGTGGGCTGGGCAGGGTGGGAGCTGCTCCATGCGTGCTTTGGGGGATCCCTGGGGACTTGCCCGGCCACACAGCAACAGGGACCCTCTCGCACTCAGACAAGGACCCCTGTGCTGGCTGGTGGCTGCACCCTGCCCAAAGCTTCTGGGCAAGTGCCCCTGGGCACAGGGCTGGGGCACTGCCCCCCAAGGGCTCCCTCGCCTGCCCCAGTGGGTCTTTGGGGGGAGGAAACGCTGGTGCTGGTGGTGAAATCCCCACTGAAGGGCTGAGGCGTGGGGTGGAGGAGCAGGGAGACTGCCCTCCGTGGGACACCGGACCCCTGATAGCTCCCAGTGCCGGTGCTGGGGGGAACGGGGCTGCCCTGCTCCCCTGCGGGACCCGGTGCTGCAGCCAGCAGCCGAGGTGGAGCAATGGCCATCCATGCCAGCACCAGGGTGAGGGGCTCCCACACGGGGAGACGAGCCTGGGGGAGCAGAGCAGAGTCTCCTGCCCACAGCTCTGGGGACAGGCTGGGGTGATCCTGGAGGAGCTGTGCGTGGCCCTGGCCGTGACCACAGCTGAGCATCGTGGAGGGGACGCTGCCCTTAATGTCTTTCCCTTGCCTGGACACGCTTGGACCCTGAGGGGCTCATGGCTTGGGGAGCCCAGGGCTGGGGGACAAGGACACGGGATGGAGCGGAGATGTCCATGGGCAGCCAGAGGGGAACAGACCCAGGCCTTTCCCCACTGGAGATGCAGATGATGGAGGCACAGAGAGAGTGCCTTGGCATGGGGCTGGGTCCGATGCCCACCAAGGGCTGGGCCAAGCGTGGGTCCCGCTGGTGCCGGCTCCCAGGGAGTCATCTACGGATGCAGCGGCGTCCTCCGATCCCCTGCCCCATGGCTCCGTCCTCCGACGGGGGGTGGGACAGTGTTGGTGAAAGAGGGAAAGGCTCCGGTGTTGGTGGCAGGAGGGCTCCGGTGGGGCTGAGGCCGGGCCGTGGTGGGGTGAGTGCACCGTGGGGTTGGGGGGTCTCTAATAAATACCACAGGCAGCACTGGTGGGGGCAGCGCGGGGCAGGCGTTGGGCAGGTGGGGCGAGCGTTGCCACGGCCACCATTTGCTGCTGCCCACTGCGGCCTCCCGGGCACCGCGTTGGATCTCCCCGGTTCTGCAGAAAGAGGGTCCGTGTCCGGTGTGGGGGAAGCCCGGCGTGCCGGGACGGCGGGCCTGGCTGGCAGGGGCCGGGGCAGAGAGGGCTCGCGGGGGCAGCCTGTGCCGGCGGCAGCGGGGCCGGCGGGGCTCACATCACCGTGCAGCACTTGCAGCGCTGCTTCTTCACATCTGCCTCCTGCTCAGCCTCCTTGGCATCTGTGGCGTTGGCACCCGGCTTCTGCCCACCCGCGCCCTCCTCCCCCAGCGGCTGGGCGCCCGCCGGCTCCAGCGCGGTGCCGTTGGGCGGAGCGTGGTCCTTGTGTGCCGGCTCTGGCTTGCTCTCGGCGTCCTCGATCACCACCAGCTCTGCCTTGATGGTGCCCTCCAGCCCCAGCACCTTCTTGGTTTCGTTCTCATCCTCCACGTTCTGGTAGCCCATGAAGATCATGGTGACGGGCTGCTCCCGGCTCGGCTCCGTCCCCTCGCCCGGTGGTGCCGTGGTGCTCTCCCGTGGCTTCGCTTGCAGCCCCGTGATCTCCCTCCGCGGCGTTGGTTTCTGGCTGCCCGGGGCGCTGCCGCCCCCCTGGCCTGCCTTGGCTTCGCTCAGGGTGGCCTCATCCGCTTTGTGCAGGAGCTCGTCGACCTCGGAGGAGCTGAGGGGGTGGGCCCCGTTCTGCAGGGCCCCGTCCTCGGCGCTCACCGCATGCACCACTGCAGGGACAAGAGGAGGGAGGGTGAGGGACACTCAGGACAGGGGCACAAGGTGACCTGGAAAAGCTCCTGCTGGCACAACCCACTTGGACCCGGCTCCCCTGTGGCCAGGGAGCAGCTCATTCCCCTCTCTAAAGGCTCTGCCACTGAGGCTGGGACTCCCCATGGCATCCTGAGCCCTCTCTCAGATGGAACTGCTGTCAGGCCCCCCCTCATCACCTGTCTCCTGCCTGACAGCAGACAGAGAGGCCAAAATAAAAGCCCAACGTGAGGAGCGGTTCCCGAAGCCTCAGGCTCAGCAAACGCTGTGGGAGCCCGGCTGTCTGCCAGGCTGCAACAGCCAGCCAGCCTGCCTGTGCTGGCCGGGCGGGACGGCCTCCGCTGGCACCCGGCTCGGCCAGGCTGACACGACGCTCTGTGGCAGGTCAGCACTGCCACCTCTGCGAGCCCAGCAGTGCTCAGCAGGTGCTGCCCCGCGTTTCCACCACCTCCTGGCACGTCCCACCAGGACCGCAGCAGCCGTGGCCCCGTGCCCAGAGGAGACGGGGCTCTCCCAGCCCAGCACGCGGTGCCGGCTGCTCACAGCGCTGCGGGCAGAGATGTGCGTCACGGCCAGAGCAGCCGCCAGCTCGTGGCGCTTCCCACTTGGCCTGGGGCGTCACACAACGGGCAGAGCAACCGCCACAGCGGGCAGGCCGTGAGCGAGGCAGGGCCAGCACAGCCGTGGCCACAGCGAGAGGGTCGAACGGGACCGCTGTGCCGTGGTTTCCTCGGAGAGACGGTCGGTCCACTCAGCCACCGCAGCCCCCAGGAACACGCCCCAGCTCCACGGCTGGTCCTTGCCACCACAGGGGTCCCTCGGCTGTCACCAGGCCCTTTAGAGCGGGTCCCTAGATCTTGCCAGAAGCAGGAGCTGCAGTCCCTACTGCTGCACTTCCTCCATACCCAGCAGCCACGATGCTCCCCACGGCCAGCCTGGGGGCCAGGCCAACGTGGTGCCAGTGCCACATTCCCTGCCCGCAGGATGGACTCCTGAGTCTTGGACACAGCAGATCCTCTTCTCTCCTCTCCAGTGGTGCAGGGTCACGACATGCAAACCAGGGCTGGCCTGTCTGGACCATCCACACCACGCTGCCAGGACAATCCTGCGATCCGCCGGACTGGGGCCAACGAGGAGTTGCCCTCACAGAGCTGGTGAGGCTGCCAGCAGCAGCCCCCACACTTCCTCACCCTGGTGGGTGCCTGCTGGGATGTTTGGGTGGCCGCTCCCGTGTCCCCGGCCCTTTGCTTCTGCCACCGGCCAGCGGCGTGGGCTGGCCCATACCTTTCATCTCATCCTCGTACACTTTGACCCCCTGCAGACAGTGGTTCTGGGGGAGCATGGTGGTGCTGGACAGGACCTTGGTCTCCCCAGTCACTCTGTCCTTCTCCACTGTGATCTCCACCGAGTACATGGCTGGGACACAAAGAGGACAGTGGCGTTACGGCGGCCCCGGCCCTCCCCAGCCCGTGGCGGCAGTGGCGGCGCTCAGCGGTGCTCGGGGCGCTCAGCGGTGCTCGGGGCGCTCAGCGGTGCTTGGGGCGCTCAGCAGTGCTCGGGGCGCTCAGCGGTGCTCGGGGTGCTCAGCGGTGCTCGGGGCGCTCAGCGGTGTTAGCGAGGCGGCAGCGAGGAGCGGTGAGCAGCAGAGGCGGTGCGACATCCCTGGCACATCCCTCCTCCTGGGACCTGAGGGCTGTCGCCATCCTGGCACTGCTGGTGTCACCTTAACCCCAGGGCTGCGGAGGCCCAGCCGGGCTCTGGGGGCGCCGACAGCCCCGTGTCCGTCTGTCCAGCCAGTGAGCAGAGCTGGCTGCGGGGCCCGGGCTGGGAGCCAGGCTCATGCTCACAGAGGCACCACCCCCATGAGGGTGCTGGCACTGGGGCAGCCCCTCCACCCCCGTGGGATGGGGGATCCTTGGCATCTCTCCTTCAGCTCCCAGCCAGTCCCTTCTGGCACCAGTGTCGCCTCAGCCCTGCGTGTGCTGCTTTGCTCTGAGGATCCCAGGATGGGCTCTGCCCAGTGCTGGTGCCACGGTCTGGTCTTGAGCCATTGCCCCAAACCAGAGCAAACTCCTCCAGCAGCAGAGCCGGCTGCAGCCCCCCCAGCTCAGGCAGCCCAGCCCCACGGCCCTGGGCTCAGCCATGCCGGCAGCCCACGCTTCGCTCCCTCGGCCCTGCGCAGAGAAGCTGCAAACAGCAGGAAGGATGAAACCAGAGCAGAGACATGGAACTGGGGTGGGGGGGGCCCTGAGCCACGAACCAGCTGTGGGGTGGAAGCAAAACCAAACCCTGTGATTGCAATGACGGATGTTCTCTGCCCTGGGCTTGGAAAGGCATCGAGCGGCGCGGCGGGAGCGGCTGCGGTGGCAGCGAGCCGAGGACGGCGTGGAGGGGAGGGGGAAGCAGCCAGGAAGGAGCGCTCCTCCCAGGGCAGTGGGCACCTACCCGCCTTCATCATGTCGGTGCCTTCCACCGCCTTCATGGGGCTGCTGGAGACCTTCTTTTCAGCTGGAGATGGAGAGGAGAGACGACTGCCTGAGCCAAAACGATCTCCTTGTGCCCATGGGAGAGGCCCCAGGGGCGGTGGCACGCCCCATGCAGATGGTCCCTGGGACGGGCTCCCCCGCCACAGGGCATCACTGCCCAGGGACAGGGACAGGGGACACGGGGACGGGGCTTCGCTCTCTCTACCCATCTGGCCCCAGCATCGGGGCAGTGTGAGGCATCAAACCGCATCTGAGGGAATCAAGGATCACCTACCCTTAACTGTGCCCAGGGGACTCTGCAAAACAGAAGGGAGAGGTTATAGGAGCTGCTGGGACCCTCCATGCACCCGCTGCCCCCATACTCACCACCCCCACACCCATCCCCACCGGGGCCAGGGACCCCCACCCCACAGCTGGGGCTGCAGCCAGCGGCCGTGCCCACCTTCTGTGCGTTGGGGACGGCGTCGGCCTTCTCCTCCTTGGCTGGGGCTGCTGCCTCTGCCAGGTTCTCCTTGGTAGAAGCCACTGAGCTGCTGTTCTCCAGCACCTCCAGCTCCTTCTCTAGCCTGCAGGGAGAGCTGGGGCTGAGAGGCTGCAGGGAGCCGTGATGCAGGCAGTGTGGGGTGGGCAGTGTGGGGTGGGCAGTGTGGGGCAGGTCACCACAGCAGACCTGTGAACATGGGCCAATGACACGGTGCAGGGGAGAGGGGAGGCACAAATTGTCCCCCTGGGCTCACGACCTGCAGGGACAGATTCTGGCACAGCCGTCGCTGTCTCTTTGCAGGGGAAAAGCCAAGGGGCTTAGCCCAGGCGAATGGCAGAGACCCCGCCGCGGGCACTGGGCAGGGGGACGATGCTTCACCATCCTCCTGCTCTCGCACATGTCGGCGGGAGCCCGGCTGAGCTTTCTGCGGGCCTGTTCCCAGCGCGGCCAGGAGATGTGCCGGCAGCAGGGCCCCCCCGGCACTCTGCGGAGGTCCGGGGAGCCCCCGGGGACTGTTGCGGTGGCAGAGCCCCCCCGGCAGAGCCCCCCCGGCTCCCGCACGGCGCCGGCAGAGGAATGCGCCGCGCCATTAGCCGGACACAAAGGCCCCTTCGTGCCTGACCCCTCTCTGCACCGATGCTCGGTAATTAACGGCACCGCCGTGACTGATTGCATTCCTGCTGCGCTGCCGGGACACCTCCGTGCTGGGGCTCCGGGCCCGCGCCTTCGGCTGCCCAGCAACAAGGGGGCTGGGCAGGGCTGAGGCGTCTCCCTCACAACCTCTCCGCTGCCCCTTCCCCAGGGCTGTCACCGCGATGGGGATGGACCTCCATGAAGACCCTGCTCGGGGGGCTCTCCGAGAGCACCCCGACAGCCCCACACTGACCCCGTTACCTCTGGATGGTTTCCTCCAGCTCCTTGGTCTTCACCTCATCCTCCTGCATCTGCTTCTTCATGGCCTCCTCCTCCTCGGAGGCAGAGGCTGGGGCCCCCTCCAGGAGCCATCTCTCCCGCAGAGCCTTGGACTGGGGAGCAGAAGGGGGTCACGGTCCTGCCCCCTTCTCTGGGGGCATCCCGGGGCAGCCCGAGGGTCCCGGGGGGTTCTCACCTTGAGATGCTGCAGCTGCCGCCTGTCGTCCTCGAGCTGCCGCCTTTTGTTCTCGATCTCTGTCTGGCGCTTCCTCTTCTCCTGCAGGGACGGGATCGGCGGGGCGGGGGTCGGAGCGGGGAGGGGGTGGGCACCGGGCATCGCCGGGCAGGGAGGAGAGGGGGCGAGGGGCTGCACTTGGGGAGAGGGGCTGCGAAACCAGCCCTGGGGACAGCCCACAGGGAGGCCAGTGTCCTGTCCCTGCCCTCTCTGGGAGAAACTGAGGCACGGAGGCTGCAGAGAAGTCATGGCAAAGCCTGGGCTCTGTTCACCATCTCAAAATGTCACCTTCCCCTCAGCTGGCCCCGCTGAGTGAGCTGCCAGTGTGGGGGAAACAGCCCCCCCGGCCTCTACCTCGCCCCCCCCCACGTCACCCATCCTGGGGCTGCTCCAGATCATTTCAGCAGAGTCAGACCCGGCGCTTTCTGCTCTGGTCCAGAACAATTTGCCCTTTGTGTAGCAGAGATCAGCCCGTTGCCAGCCGGGCAGGGCAGGGGGGCTGCGATGGGGCAGCGGGGGGTTCGACCTGCTCTGTGCTGGGAGGGGCTACCCAGTGTGGCCCCCGACTGCTCGCTAATTAATGTAATTACTAGTGCCCAGGGCGAGCAGGGCTGGATTGCACCATCCTCAGCCTTCCCTGGGAAAGGGTGTGCGGGGGAATCATCACTCGTTTCCCTCACTTGGGGCTCATCAAGGCACTGTTTTATTAATTAAACCTCCCAGCCGCCTGTTGCGCTGTCCCTGTTTCAGCCACGCAGCCAAGCCAGGCCGGCTCCAGCACCCTGGGAAGAGCCACTGCAGGGACAGGCTGGCACGGGCCACCACGAGTCCTCTTTGTGGGGACTCCTGGCCTGGGCTGAGCACCAGCACCAGCTCACCTGCCCCTTCACCCCCTCCCCACTGGTGTCTGCCCCACGAGCTGCACGGGGCAGGGTTGTGGGGACGCTGGGCCGAGATCCAGGGACTCACCGCGATGGCCTGCAGCCTCTCCTGCTGAAGGGTGCTGGCCTCCACGACCCTGCAGAGAGCAGAGAGCAGCGCTGAGGGGCGGCCCCAGCAGCAGGTGTCGGGCACATTGTGCAAACCAGACACGGCAGCACACGGGCTGAGGCTGAACCCCTGCCCTCCGTCCGCTGTTTCCTCCTTGCCACCCTGGAGCCGAGCATCCCTCACCTGCACGGCTCCTCCAGACACCCCTCAGCCCCCATCCTGCTCAAATTGTCCCAGGACAGGCACCTTGCCCAGCACCTGAGGGACTGAGCGCAGCCAGACCCGCTCCTGCTGTGGCGCAGATGGAAACCATGACCACAGAGGGGCTGGAACAGGACGGCTCTGGACGCCCCTGCCTTCCAACCTGGCTCACACTTTCCATTCCAAGCCCTTTTCTTGGCAGCTGACACCTTTCCCAGACAGTGACCTTTCTGGGCTGCGTACGCAGGCACACGCAGGCACACGTGCACAGACACATGGACACACGCAGACACACGCACGGCAACAGGCTCTGCTCCCGCTGGCGTCCATGTTCCGGGCCCGGCACCTGCCTCTGCAACACGGGCCACGCCAGGGATGCTGCCACAGCCACGCCAGGGATGCTGCCACGGCCACACCAGGGATGCTGCCACGGCCACGCCAGGGATGCTGCCACGGCCACACCGGGGATGCTGCCAGCAGCAGCCACCTCGCTGGCCGCAGGGTGCTGCGAGCAGGGGTGTCCCTGACCCCGCAGCCACCTGCCCACACACCCACCCCGTGTCCCCACTCTGTGCTGGCCCAGGCTGGTCCCGCCGGCAGCGCAGCCCCCGTGCCCAGAGCACCAGCTGAGGTCCAGCAGCAGGACCCACGGCAGGGCTGGGGCGGCTGGTGGGGCTGGCTGGGCCCAGGATGCTCCAGCGCCACGGGAGCTGCTGGCCACTCGCCAGACAGTGCTAACGAAGTGCTCAGCTGTGGCACTAATTAGGGTGGGAGGCACAGAGGTGTCGTCAGGCGATGGATCATCTCCACTTGCCGCCTAGAGCAAGGCACGGAGAGCAGGACTCCTCACTCCCGGGAAGGGCTTTCTCCAGAGGTGATTTTACTCGCAGGGTGGGCTCGGGGTGCTGCGCCCCACACACAACACCTCCCGGGCCGGGCTCTGACCGCGCGTGCCGGCGCGTGTGCCCTTGCACATACATGTGCCCTCACGTGGGTCCCCCACCAGAGGAGCTGGGCTTTGCCACGAATCAAATGAGCTCCGTGGGGTGAGAGGAGCCCCTGCCTCCTCCGTCCCCTCCTGGAAGCCAGCGATTAACTGGGAGCCGCTCAGAGCCGCCGTCCTCCCCTCACCCTGCACCCCGGGGATCCCGGCAGTGCGCAAAATCCAGGCTAGGAAAACAAACGGGGAAGGTGTCGCTTTTGTGGTGGTTATTTTCATGCTGTTTGCAGCGACGCCGTGGCGGTTCCAGCGGCGCAGGCGCGGCATCGCTCACACCGCGTGTCCCGCACAGCCCCACAGCTCTGGGGCTGCCCCTCGGCGGGGGCTCCCTCCTGCTCTGCGGCCTCGGGTCCCCCATGTCCGCTCCCTGGCACCCCACACTCGCAGGGTGCTGGACCAGGTGCTGTTTCTCTCCTGGATCTTGCCCTGTTCAGTGTATCCAAACTTTCACAGCATTCCTGAAACGTTCTGTTCTGCTTTTCCTCCCTCCTCCATCCTCTTTATTTTCCATTATTTGCTACAGTCTCTGCATTCCCGGGTGGAACGCCAGGAATCTTCCTGGCCCAGGAAGAGATGCAAAATGGGCTGGACGCCCCTCACTGCACCCTCCCAGCCTGACCCGGGGACTCTGATCCATCGAGGGGGGCTGAGCGGGAACCACCCCAGCAGCCCCAGTCCTTGCCTGCTGGGACGGGGCAAAGAGGTGGAGGTGGGAGGGTCCCCCCTCCCTGACAGCCCCTTCCCATCTCCAGGGGTCAGCACGGGCTGCTGTGAAGGGTCCCCGCTGCCGCCGCCCCGGTGACTGATGGGGGCGGTCCCCTGGCAACGGTTGTCTGGCAACAGCGCCATGGTAACGGTGCCATGGCAACGGGCGGGCCGTGGGGGGGATGCACAGGGCGGGCAGAGGGATCCAGAGGCCTCTGGGGGCTGGGGGTGCTGCTCCCTGGGCCTGGAGCTCTGGCAGCACCACTGAGCCACAACCGTGGCATCACTGGGGTCTCCCTGGGGGTTCTGATGCTCCAGATCCATCTGGAAGGGTGGAAAGGTGGGGCCACCACACCCCTCACCCTCTGAACCACCACACCAGAGAGGGAGCAGGGACATGGGAGGTGATGCCCTGGGAGCTCCCAGCCCTGGTCCCCTGACCTGAGGCTGGACCCACGCACGTGTGTGAGCACACACACGCCTGCCCCCACGCTCCCCCTTGGCTCTCCAGCTCTTTCCAGCCCTGCTGATGCTGCCATTTCCCACCATCACAAGGGAAGCCCGTGACCTTTTGTCTCCTCCCGCCTGACATGAAACAATAATGTTTATTTGCCTTCCTCTGTTTTTTCCCATTAGCTCATCCAAATGTGCGAAGAGCCATTTCAAGCTGCTTCTCGGCTCCCCTGACCTCCAATCCCTTCCCACCCTCTCAGCTCCGAGCGGGGGGAAGGCAGGAGAGCGCCCAGCACGGGTACCACTGCCTGGACCCCCTCAGCAGCCCTGGGGAGGGGGGGGTGCAGGCCCAGGGCCTGTGGCAGTGGCAGCAATCGAGGGACCAGCACTGATTTACAGCACTGTTCCCGTGCCAGGGGCCGGGCCCCTTGGCCAGGCCTGGAGTGACGTGGCCGTGGGGAGGCTGCAAAGCTCTGTCATGAAGCCATTGAGCAACGGGCCGGGATGGAACGCCCCTGATGGAAGGGAAGGGAGGGGGCTGCAGCCACCCGAGGGCCGCCATGCCCTGACCACGAGGGCAGATACCTCAGTGGCCACAAACCCGCGCGGCCGAGGAGCCGCGTGCCCAGCACAGGGTGGGAACCTGCTCAGATCCTGGTCCCCGGGGGCTGCTCCTGCCCTGCCCCACCGTGTGGCTGCCTCCCCCCACTGCTGCTGCATCGCCCCAGCACCCACCCCGTGCCTTCCCCGCGCTGCCAGCACAGCCCCGGCCAGTCCCACTGCCCGGGGAGGGGATGGCACGGGGGGGGGGAGGAGATGGCAGCCCCAGGCTCCCGAAAATGCAGATGCATTAGAGCAAGTGGAGCTGCCTGATTGATTCTTCGGGCTGAGACGTGGGCTGGGAGTGCCAGGAGAAAATGGATCCCATGAATATTTGATGAACGGAGGGTTGGGGAGGGAGTTTGATTGGAAAATTACAGATCTTTCAAACAATGGTTCAAGTACCCTCCAAATACTTGGGTTTCCAGCTCCCTTCCAGTTCAAGGAGCAAGGCTCCACCAGGAAACTCCCACCAGGATTTATGAATGAGAGCGGAGCTGGCCTCTCCCCACGGCCGGGAGCACCGGCCAGCCGGGATGGGCATCCCTGGTGCTCGCCTGGCTCCGGCACCAGCCATCCCTGGGTTCCCGTTCACAGGGGGCAGCGTGGCTTTCCCACAGCAGTGCCATGAACACAGGCACACAGGAGGCTCCAGAGAGCTGGAAGGAACGTGGATCCTGGCAGGAGCACCCCTGTGAGTCCTGGAACCGGGGGGAGCCCAGTCCTCAGTGCCAAGCCCCTGGGCTGGGCTTAACCCAGGTCCAGCTGAGCTCCACCAGGAAACATCTGTCTGGGGCAGGATCCACCTGGCTCCTCTCCCTCCTCCAGGCTCACCCTTGTCCCTGACAGTGGGGCCAGGGGGCTTCTTGTCTCCGGATAAAGAGCCTCAGGAATCTGGGCTGTGCCTCCAGCACCAATCCTGGTGCCTCCACTCAACCCTGCTCCAGGACACGGCACCTCCCCAGGTTTCCTCTGACCCCTCCAGTGCTGGAGCCCCAGCACAGCTCCCGGCACGGCTCTGGACACGTGAACTACCACCCTGCCTGGAGAAAGGGCTGCTTCTGGCCAGGAAGCACAAACACCAACACTGGATTCCCAGGAGACCTGGGAAGCTCCGGTTCCTCCCAGCAGTGCAGGTCCAGCTCAGAGGCCCCATCTCACAGCAGTGGCTGAATTCTGAAGCCCTTGATCTGCCAACCTCGAGCAGGGCCGGGTGCCTTTGTGGGGCCGTCTGTGGCAGAGCTTTCTGGGAGATCTGGGAGGGGTGACAGTGCTGTCCCCTCAGCTGCACACAGGGACAGGATGGACCTGACCCCTTCTGCTTCCTTGCACCCAGCCAGGAGGCAGCAGGGCCAGCCTGGGTTTCACTTCTCCCTGGATTCCAGCGGAGAGCAGGGTCCTGAGTCCTTTCCCAAAGGGCTCATGGGTTACTCCTCTGGCAGAAATCTCCCTCCTTCCCCTGGGTGCAACTGTTGGCTTCCAATCAGGGTTGTGAGGGCAGGACCAGGAGAGCCCTCGCTCCAAGGACACCCCCTGAGCCAAGGGGAGAGCGGCAACCCAGCGAGACAAACCAGCAGAGCAGCCAGATGTGAGACACAGGATCTCCAGCTGCTCAAGAGCACCGATGGCAGCGGGAGCAGAGGAGGACAAACAGCTCCAGCGGGACCAGCACAGCCTTAACCAGAGCTGGAAGGTTTCAGCCAAACCTCCCTGGGCACCAGGGGCTTGTGGCAGCCAGGACCCTCCTCCAGCCTCTCCGGTGCTGAGGTGAAGCAGGAGCTGAGACAAAGGCAGCAGTGCCTGCCCCAGCCAGGCCGACAGGACAGCTCCTCACCCTGTCCCCCCCTGCCCCGGGGCTCTCCTAAACCTCCAGCCCCACAACCAGGCTCTGGAGTTGAGCAGCTGGAGGGGCTGCACCGCTTTGCTTTGTGGCTGTGCCCCCGCCCCGGGTCACTTGAGGAGTTTCACTCCAAAGAAAGACATTGTCAGGTCCAGCATAAGGAGCTGGTGGGGGAAAGGCCTCGCCCTCCTCCACAGATTCCTCAGCCCTTGCTGGGAGGGTCGGTCCAGAGCTGGGTGAAGGGCACCAGGGACAGGAGCCATCATCCTGCCCAGTGCCATCCCCCACTTCACCCCCAGCCTTCGGTGCCTCCGCCCCCAGAGAGCCCGTGTCTGGTCTGGCAGCTCCTCACCCTCTCCCCAGGGCACGTCGCACCCCTCGCTCTGCCCTTCCCTCATCGCTGCCTCTTGGCAAATCACACACACCTTTTCCTCCCTAAAAAGGCTCTTTCCTGCAGGGACCGAGGCACTGTGGGGCTGTCCAAAGCTGTGGCCCAGAAGCTGCACCTCAGTCTCCAAAACATCCTCAGACCATCCTCCACTGGTTCCTTCTGCTCAGTTCCAACCCCAAGCCAAGCAGAGCCCACCCTGACCCCAGGACACCCTCACGCTGCTCTTCAGCAGTGCCCCACGGCCTCTCAGGGCTCCCTGGTGGGAGGCAGGACCTGTTGAGCACCCGGTGTCTGGGCAGCCAGTGGTGGAAACAGATCAGTGTGAGGTGAGGAGTGGAGAGTGGCTGACCCTGAGCTGGCTGGGTGCCCCAGGAACCCCCAGTGCCAAGCCCAGAAGGTGCTGGAGACCCCTGGTTCTCCATGGAGGGGACCAGAGCCACGGGAGACAAGGAAAGGCCTGGGTGAGACAGGACCAGCACCTCGAACAGCCGCTGGTTCTCGTGCCCTCCCGGCACCAGCTGCTGCCCTCCCTGAGGAGCAGAACAGGCAGGCAGGGCAGGCCCAGCACAGACCCCACGGCTCCCGCCTGCTCCGTCCTCCCCCCCCTCCCGGCCCCAAGCGCGGGGCAGGGCCCAGCACGGCACACAAAGGCCAGGCCGGGTCAGTGTCCGTCTGTCCGTCTGTCCGGATCTCTCCGGTGGAACCGATGCAGGAGGACCCCCGGGCCACAGCCGGGTCCCCGGGCAGGGCTGGGGGCGCAGTGCGGGGAGGGGTCCGCAGCTCTGCCACCCACTCGCCCCGCCACACACAGCGGCAACAACAGGTTCAAACCACAAAAATAAACGCCCTCCCCGCCCCCTGCTTCCCTCACCGCCGGCAGCCCAGACCCCCCCGCACCTCCCGCACCCCCCACGCCCGCCCCGGGGCCTCTGCTGCTGCCCCCCCCCCCCCCGGGGCCCGCGCCCCGCCCCCCCGGCAGCCCAGACCCCCCCGCCCCCCCCGCACCCCCCCCGCCCGCACCGCGGCCTCTGCGGCGGCCCCCCCCCCCCCCCCCGGAGCCAGCGCCCAGCACCCAAACACCCCCCGGGGCAGGGACCGGGGAGGGGCCGCACCTGCTGAGCGGCGCTGGGGGAGCGGAGGGGCCGCTCTGGGGGTCCCGAGCCCCGGCTCCGAGGGGATGTGACCCCCGCCATTGGGGTCCTGAGCCCCGGCACTGAGGGGATGTGAGCCCCCGGTTTTGGAGTCGCGAGCCCTGGCATCGGGGGGATGCGAGCCCCCGCCCCGGTTTGGGGATCCCAAGCCTCAGCATATGGGGGATACGAGCCTCAGGTATCGGGATCCTGAGTCCCCGGGATCGGGGGGATGGGAGCCCCCAGTTTTGGGGTGCTGAGTCCCGAGGTTCGGATTCCCCAGCCCCAGCATCGGGGGGTACGAGGCGCTGGTACGAGCTCTTTGAGCCGACGGTGTGCGCTTCCCGCAGCTCCGGTCCCGCTCCCCGCTCCCCGCTCCCCGGTCCCCGGTCCCGGCCGCCGCTCCCCCCTCCCCGGCACTGCGGTGCTCGGGCGGCGGGGCCCGGAGGGGGGGCCCGAGCGGGTGCCGCGGTCCCGGCGCGGCTCCGGTACTCACTCCATGGTCCCGGTGACGGCTCCGGCGAGGGCGGGGGGCGGCGGAGCGGGGCCGGCGTCCGCCGGCGTCCCGGCGCTCAGGGCCCGGCGGGCGGCGGCATCCCCGGCGGGGCTGCGGGATGCGCAGGGATGTCGGGACCGCGCCGGTGCTCCCGCCTCCCTCCCGCACAGCTCCGTCTGCCGGGCGCGCCCCGCCACTGCCGCCGCCCAGCACCGGCCTCGGGCACCGCCGGGGCTGGGGCTGCTGCTGAGGGTCCCCAGGCGAGTCCCGGCCGTGCAGTGCCCGGTGCGGGCCGGGTGCGAGGGGGTGCCTTCGCAGCGTGTCCATGAATGCAGCCCCTGTGGATGTGCAGCCCCCTCCTGTGAATGCAGCCCCTCGATCCTGCCCCACCCCAGGCACCGCCGCCTCTTCGCTCCCCCCTTCCCGCTCCCCCGTTTCCCAACCCAGCGGTCGCGCTGGGCAAACGGCCACAGGAAGCCCCGAGCCAGCCCCGTTGGGAAATCTGCTGGGTGAGAGCCTCGCACCCGGCCCTGGGGCCAGCCCGGCTCTGCAGCGAGCGTCAGCGTGCACCCCCAGCCTGGTATTTCACATCCCCTGCACCCTTTTTTGCACTCCAAGTCAATGCAGAACAGGGGGAAGAAACTGCCCCTCTGCCCACAACATCTTCCCAGAGCCAGCAGGGCTCTGGAGAAGCCAAAAGAGGCGTTGGGTGGGAGCACAGCACGGTCCTTATGTGACCCACAGCAACCCCAGGGATGCTGCCATGTCCTGGAAGGTGTCCTGGGGTCCTGCTGCTCCCACCTCCCTACCAAGAGAGAGGTTTCATCCCAGTTAGCTCAGGTCACAGGGGAGTCAGGACTGGGAAGCTGCTCCGCTCTCCGTCTCCCTCGCTGGGGGAAGCTGCAAGGCAGTGCCAGGGCCCCCCACCCCCTGAATTGCACAAAGCAGCAACACCAGAGAGAGGAAGCAGGAGGGAGATACCCGCTGGCACCCCGAGGCTCAGCCCCCGGGGGGATTTAAGCACCGCCACCCCGAGCAGCCCCAGCAGTGGTGGCAGTGGCCTGCTCTGCACCGCCATGGTCGTGGCTGGGCTCTTCTTCATCAGCCTGGGAGGCTCCATCCTGCTCCCAGCACTGGCCCCAGCAGGTACTGGGAGAGCTGGGGCCATGGTGCAAGTCCCCAGGGTGGGAGATGGGGACCCTGTGGCGCAGAGGAGGCCGATGATCACCTGCACCCACCAGGCACGCAGGGGAGCTGGATCGTTGGGGGAAAGGCAGCAGTGCCCCACTCCCGGCCCTTCATCGCCTCCATCCAGATGCACGGGGAGCACGTCTGCGGGGGCTTCCTTGTGTGGCCCAGGTGGGTGATGACAGCTGCCCACTGCCTCATTCCCAGGTGAGTCTGTCGCCCCTGAACGTCGTGTGACCCCTTCCAGCTGATGGCCCTATCCCAGGGGGTGGCACAGTCCTGGAGCTGCCCCTCCCACCCGTGCTCCCCTTGAGCCCCCCGGGCCATCCCCCTCCCTGATGACCCCCAGCCTTGGCAGCCCCTGCTCAGGCTCCCCCCGGCCACAGGGGCAGCCCCTCGGTGCGGGTGGTGCTGGGCGCCCACCGGCTGGAGGAGCCCGAGGCATCCCAGCAGGTCTTCGGCGTGGAGGAGTCCATCCCTCACCCGCGCTACGACCCCCGCGCCACGGACAACGACATCCGCCTGCTCCGGGTGAGTCTGGCGTAGCTCCGGGTGAGTCTGGCGTAGCTCCGGGTGAGTCTGGCGTGGCGCTGCCCGCGCAGGGGGGCCCCACGCCCCGGGCACGGCAGGGAGGGGATGCCCACGCGGGGCCGAGTCGACACTAGATGTCAGTGCTTCTCCGGAGAAGACGGGCCGTGCCGTGGGTGCGAGGGAGGCACCAAGGACACACTGACTCTGTCCGGGTCAGGGACTCCCAGGCAGCCAGTCTGTAGAGCAGGCTGGGACCAGGGCAGAAGGATGGGCAGGGGGGCCCAGCCTCTGAAGAGGGAAGGGCAGGGCTGGGGTCGTCAGCAGGACAGGTCAGCTGGGCCAGGCAGCCTGTGGGGTGGGGTGGGTCCCAGGCAGGAGCTGTTGGAGGGCTCTGCCCAGCAGCAAAGCCGTCCATGCTCCTCCACCCGCTCAGCTGAACCGCTCGGCCACGCTGAACGAGTTCGTGCAGCGGATCCGCCTGCCTTCGCCGCGCGTCGACCTGAGGCCCGGCACCGTCTGCCGCGTGGTGGGCTGGGGGGACACCTCCAGCCACGGCGACCGGCCCGCGGAGCTGATGGAGACCAACACCACCATCGTCAGGCGCAGCCTCTGCCGGGCGCTGTGGAGGCACAAGGTCTCGGCCAACATGCTGTGCGGGGCCAGCCCCAGCGCCGCCCTGCAGGGCGTCTGCGCCGTGAGTGCACCCCCGGCCCCGCCAACCCCGCCGCGACACCCGCACGGCCCCTCCAAACCCCTCGTTCCGCAGGGTGACTCCGGGGGACCCCTGATCTGCAAGGGAAAGGTTTATGGCATCGTCTCGTTCTCTGGGGAGAGGTGTGGGGACCGCCGGTTCCCCGACGTCTACACCAAGATCTCCAACTACATCGAGTGGGTGCATCGCACCGTGCGAGGGCCCCGCCACCAGAAGGGGAGGCCAAAACCCTAACATGGCTGGGAGGGGGTCCTGGGGGCAGGCTCTGGGGAGGGGGGCTGAGATGTCTCCCATGAGGTGAGAATAGGGGCAGCACTCCCATGTCCTCCAGCTCTGGTGGAGGCTGGGAGCTCATGCTCAGGGCTCCTTGACCCGGGTCAGGGCAGGACCCCCTCTCTGCCCATTAGTGAGGGATGTCACGTCCCCCCAGGCTGCACCAGAACCCCCAGCACCTCATGCAGCCTCTTGCAGCAGCAACGTTTTCCTTCTTCAATAAACCCTCAGTCCCCATCCCACTGCTTCCCTCTGTGCTCTGGTCCCCCCAACTTGTCCTGGGTGTGGGTGGGTGGACCAGGGGATGCAGGAGGAAGGAGGAGAACATGACCCCCACTCAGGACCAGGCCCTGCCCCAGAGGAGCCAGGATCTGCATCCAGGTGCTGCCACCCCAGCTGCCTTCCCGCCAGGGGTGGGGCTCCCCATCCCATCCTGTCCCATCCCATCCCATCCCATCCCGCCTCATCTTGTTCCATCCCGTCCCACACCACACCCTTCCCGCTGCTCCACGGGACCCCCCAAACAGGGGAACCACAGACACCCCCCGGGGTCAGGCGGGCTCCCAGCTGTGCTGGCAGAGCCCACGGGGATCCGGCGGAGCCTCACCCGCCTCCTCCGCCCGCAGACGGGCTCCCCCCGTGGGAGCCGCGTGCCCACGGCGGGCCGGGGACGTGCCGAGCCGCTGCCGGGCCCCGGCTGGAACACGCGTGGCTCTGCCCGGCGTCGCGGCCGGCTCCGAGGACAGACCCAGACGTTCCCTGCTCCTGGCTGTTCGTTTTATCTGCAAATTGCTGTGGCTGCTGCGGGGACTTGCACAGGGTCAGGGGACACGAATCGCGGTCATCGGTGGCCGTGGGGACACCCGGTAGAGGACAGAGCCCTGCCAAGCCGCCAGCACCCAGGGAAGCCCCAAATCCCAGTGGGGTGCTGGCAGAGGCAGTGGGGGGCAGAGCCCCTCCTGGAAGGCCGGGACAGGGCTGCCAGCCCCAGGGCTTCCGCACGCTGCCAGGGAGCCTGGAGAGCCGGCGCCTGTCCCGGCTTGTCCCAGACCACCCAAAAGCTGGTGAGAAGGCGGTGCCTGACTCACAGCTCTGTTTTGGAGGCTGAGATCTCCCGCTCATCGCAGGAGCTGCCGTTGCCGCCGCAGCCTGTGCCCGCGGGCTGGGCACGGGGCCACGCACCAGCCGAACCCCGCGGCGGGGCAGGCCGTGGAGGAGCCCAGGCCACACAGCACCGCCTGCAGCAGCGCCGGCACCCAGGAGGGCACGGGCAGCGTCCTGGGGACTCCTGGACACCCGTCCCCACGAGCAGGGGGACGTGGCTGAGCTGGGCAGGCAGGGAGGTGCCGCAGGAGAAAGTCCCATGATGGTCCTGGGTTATCTGAGCAGTCTTTTCCAGCCTAAGTGATTCCGTGGTTCTCTGCGGTGCGCTCCTGGGCTGGGCATGGTTCTGAGGGGCTCGGCGGGGCAGGGGGGCTGTGCCACGCTGGCCCCAGCACAGGGGGTGCAGCTGAGGGAGATCCAGCGGCAGTTCCTGTGGAGCTCAGCACGTCAGGCCGCAGCTGCTGCCCGGGAAGCGTCCCACATCGGGACCCAATTACCGGCAGGAATTGTTTTGTGAAATACCAGACCCTCATGGCACAGCCCGAGATTGGGAACAGATTTATCTGCGTCGCGGCTTGCTCTTCCCTGCTCTCCCCTTCCCTCCCGCTGCGCTGAGCGGCCTTGGCCAGGCTGGAAACCCCGGCGCCAAGCCGGAGCAGATGGGATGCGGCTCCTCACCGCTGCTGGGGGCTCCCCACATCCCCAGGCCCTGGAGCAGGGGCACAGCCCCAGGGACAACAACAGCCTGCCCAACAAAACCAGACCCACAGCACCGTTTAATCTGGTTTATAATTATAATCCAACTCTAACACAGCCATGAAATGCCCCAACAATACAGAATAGGGAATGTGGGTGTTCCCAAAGCATCTGCCTTGGGGGTCAGAATCCAATCATACAAAAATAGAAGATAAGGTATTTTTATATATAATATATATATATAAATGATATTTATATAAAGTCAAGAGCTTTTTCGTGTCAGAGCTGAGCTGGTATTTACACAGGTGACAACAGAAGAAATGAGAGAAGGAGTAAAAATAAATACAGGTGTGGGCAGAGCAGGGTCCAGGCCCTGCAGCTGCGGTGTGGGGTCCTTGGAGGGGTGGGCAGGGCCATCTCTCCCTGCAGCCCGGGCTCCATCAGAAGCCTTTCTGGCAGGGAGGGATGAAGAGGGCTGGGGGCGGCTGCCCTGGGTGCTGGGCTCTGCGTGGGGGCTCAGTGGTCCAGGGAGAATGGTCATGCCCCCCAGGCAGGGCTGCCACTGCATCAGCTCTCTGGGCACCGGCATCACCTCCGCAGACGGTGGGAGCCTGGTCTGAACGGGCCTGGGAAGACCTAAACTGAAATCCTTTGAACACACACGTGCTGAAACTTTAGGAGACAATAACATACATATATTTTTTTTAATATATATAAAAATATATATCTATCTCTCTCCGATCTGATGCAGCGTGCACTGCCTTTCCTGCTGCTGGCAGCTGGGGCTGAGCCCCTCAGGGAAGACAAAAGCACAGATCCCCTCTAGACCTCGAGGTCCCAGCCAGAAACGTCAGCAGAGTACTGAGAATTAATCCAAAAATAAATAGGCCCCGGGCTGCCGGCCAAGGACACGCAGGGGGGGCCCACAGACACCCCTCCACACCGCAGGGCAGCGAGGAAGGGCATGGCCAGCGGAGAGCTCTGCCGGGCACCAAAGCATCCCAGGGCAGCTCAGCATCTCCCTGGCCGTGAGCCCCGCCCTGCTCCCGGCTGGCAGGATGGGAACTGAGCCCCCTGCGACTGCATAACATACACAGGGATAAATAAGGATCTTTTTATCTTAATAAATATCAGGTATATGGTTTGTACAATATACACATAATGCCCCTGTCTCCCGGCTCCGGCTCGGCCGAGGGAGGATTCACACGTAGTTCTCTTCCACGCTGTCCGTCTCTGCGGAGAATTTGGCCGCAGCTGAAAGCAGAGAGGAGCGGTGAGGGGGGCACGAGGGGTGACCGTGAGTGGGGGGTCCCCGCGCTGCCCCCGCCCCGCTCACCTGAGCAGCTCCCGTAGTGGCGCACGCCGATGGAGCGGCCGCGGTGGCAGGTGGCCCGGCGCAGGTGGCACGCCGAGGGGTAGGTGACGTTGTTGTTGCCACACAGGGCGCGGTCCAGGCTGGTGGGCTCGGGGCACGGCGCCGTCCGGCACATCACGCAGTGGGCGCTGCCCGTCTGGTCCACCACGCAGGTGTGGGTGCCGGGGCACACCACGCTGGAGCAGGACTCTGCAGGCAAGCACGGGGCTGGGGTGACTGGATCGAGGTCAGCCCTCCCGCGGCTCCTCCAACCCGGGTGGACAGCAGACATCATCCCAAGGAAACCCAGTCACCTCCCAGACCAGAGAGGAACCAAGGGCTGAACGGTCCCGATCTCCCCCAGCGATGACGCTCCCGAGGGCAGGGGCTGGCAGGGGTCGGCGCCTGAGCGTGAGGAGTGCGTGGCCCCAGGCCCTCGGGCTCGGCCGCAGCCAGAGCTCTGCGCACGGGAGGAGCCGAGGTCCAGGAGCCGAGGTCCAGGAGCCGAGGCCCAGGAGCCGAGGTCCAGCTGCAGCGCTGAGCGCGGGGCTGAGCCCGTTTGGCGTGGTGGGACCTGGCCGGGCCGGCGGCCGCACGCAGGTGCCTTGGCAGGGAAGCAGCAGCTGCTGCAGCCAGGCTGGCAGCCGCCGTGCTGGCCCCGCAAGAGGGAAGGGCAGGGTCACCCTGGACTCAGCCCAGTGCTGGAGCAAGGGCGCACGGGGGTGGAGGGAGCCTGGGCAGCAGGATCAGGCCCTGCACAGAGCTCTGCTCGGGGGTGGTGGCTCTGGGGGCTCATGAATCCCCATCACCCCTTCACCTTCCTCTCTTTCTTTCCCTGCTGGATTGGAAGATTTGGCATCTGCAGCTCCCAAACTCCCATTTCTTGCCCCACATTTCCCTGCTCAGCCTAGAGCTTGACAGACAAAGCCTTCCAAAGAGCAGGGCTGGAAAAATAACCATAATCCTTCTGACAGCTCTTGGCAGAGCCAGGAGGATCACTGCGCCCTTTATAAAAGAGAAAAAAAAGGGGCTTGACGCTTGTAAATGACATTTTAGGGACTGTTCCTGCTCAGCCTGCAGTGAGGCCAAACCCCAGCGCACCAACAGGCTACAACGTCCCCTTGGACACCAAGCTGAGTGTCCTGCAGGTGAGACCCTGCACTGGGATGGACCTTCTCTCCCTGGACCACAGTGGATCGGGATAGGACAGGGACAGAATAGGAATGGGACTGGGGGGTCAGCTGCACCTACTTTTGCACTTGCCCTGGTACATCACTTCGAGGTCGGGGTGGTCTCTGCACTTGGCCGTCAGCAGGTCGCACTCGTCCCGGTAAGTGTAGCCATCGGAGCCGCAGACCTGCAGCTTGCGGGGCAGGCTGGAGCAGTCCGGGGCACAGGCACACTGGGGCCGCCCGTGTTTCATCTTGCAGACCTTGTTGGGGCCGCACACCACCCCCTCACAGCTCTCTGGGGACACAGAGCAGCAGCACATGAGGACGCGGCTCCGGCTGCGTAAGGGCTCGTCCTGCCCAGCCCCAGCCTGACACCGAGCGGGACGGGGCCAGCGCTGGCCCTCGCAGTCCCGAATGCCCCCTGGGCCACAGCACACGTGCTGACTCTGAGCTGCCTCGGCAGCATCTGGATCTGCTCAGCCCCGCCGAGGAGCGGGTCGTTGGCCGTGGCTCTGCGCAGTCATCCAGCGCTCACCCCAGCCGGAGCCCCGGCTCCGCTCAGCACCAGCTCACTCCTTCCCATCTATTTATTCTTTGGAAGGAGTCATTTCTTTCTCTTGTGCAATGGAAAAAATCTATCTCCACAAGGCCCCGGTTCCTCCAGAAAGAGCTGGGCTTCGCGAGCCATCCGGGCGATCGGGAATGCCGCTCCCGGCAGACAATGCCTGGCCCTGTCTCGCTCTGCGACGGGAACACAAGAGCGGGAGGAGCAGCCAGCGCCGCTCCCCAGACAGGCAGAGGCTTTGTCCCCGCGGGTCACCCCCGGGCCAGCACGGGGGCCGGGTTCAGGGGGTCCCACCAGCGCCCCGAGGCCGTGCCCACGCCAGCAGGGATGGAGAGGGGCCACTGCTCCGAGCAGGGGCCCATCCTGGTGCCTCTGCAGGGAGAGGCAAAGGGGTCAGCAGCAGGGACAGGGGTTCTGTCTGGGGCAGCTGCATCCCCTCTGCCTCCCAAAGCCTCCCAGAGGGACTGGCCCTGGAGCTCCCCAGGATACGGGCACTGCTTGGACCAGTCAGCACCCACGCTGGGCAAGACTAAAGGCTTCCCAGGACAGGGATTCTCCCCCAGCAGGAAGGATCCCTGCAGACAGGGTGTGTGCTGGGAGCTTTGGGAGGCACAGAGGGGGATTTCCCTATGGGAGATGGGCCACCTTGGGAGACAGCGAGGAGGAGGAGGGGGAGAAAGAGGAAGGGGAAATTCCCTGTCTGCTTGGCCCACCAGACCCTGGGGGAAATTCCCTGGTGGGAAATAGTTTCCCGGATTGCTCTCTGATTTCCACAGCTGGGGCCTGACCCAGGAAAGGAGAGCCTGAGGCACGGGGACCCCAGGACAGAGGGTTACAGCTCTGAGTCCCGGGGCTGCCAGAGGAAACAGGACCCTCATCAGCCTCCATTCTGAGGTGTTGCCGGCAGAGCAGGGTCCGACAGCCCCAGCAAGGGAGGGAGGGGTTGGAGAATCTGCCTGTGACCCTGACCCCACAGCCTGGCCCCCCCTCTGCACTGGGTCCTTGGGGGGACACCGTGTCCCCAGCAGCTGGAGCCAGGAATTTCACTTCCCTCCCAGAGACCCATAGCAGAGCCCCCGGGGCCTGGCCGGCACCTCCCCGTGGGGCTCGGCTGTCCCGGCTGCAGCCCACTTTGTCCTGGAGTAACCTCCTCCAGCCCTGCAAGCCCAGGGAGTGGGAGCACAGCTCCTCTTATCCACCCTCTTCCAAGGCCTCTGGAGCCTGGTGAGGAGCAGCACCAGCTCCATCTGGAGGGGACAGGCAGGGGCTGGCTGGCGGTGGGGGTTGTGGTGCAAGTGCTGGCTGGGCTCTCCAGCAGTTCCCTTAAAGGCCCTGCTCCCAGACCCGAGGAAACCCCGGGAGCCTCAGCCCCCACGGTGGCAGCCCCCATGTCTCCCAGTCTCTCTGCAGAGCTGAGGGCAGACTCCTGGTCACTCACCCCCTGCATTCTGCCCCAGGCATGGGGGAGCCCATGGAGAGGGTCCTGGTGCTCCCAGCTCCGCCAAACAGGGATGGGGCCAGGGACAGGATCTCACTCAGCTTTTGGCTGGCATGGGGTGCAACCCCAAACTGCACCAGGACGGGCCCGAGGAGTGCAGGGAACCAGAGGAAGTGATTTTGTTAAGAACCTTTTCCCCCTTTAAGCAAATAACAACATGACCTTCCAAATCCCTGCTCCTGTCTCCTGCAGGCAGCAGGTCCTCGAGCTTGTTCTCACACAGCCACGAAAGTGCTGGGGGATCCGGGCCTCTGGCACACGCCAAAACATCTGGTGGGACTGGAACTCACAGCTGGAGAGTTTCCACTTCTGGAACTGCCCATTACATAAAGCCATTTCACACACGCGCTGGGAGGAGCGAGGGGGAGTGGAGGGGAAGAAACAGATCTTTTTTCCTTAGAAAAACCTGACAAAGTTTCCCCCTGAGCAGCTGTGGCGAGGGCAGGGGCAGGAGGCCCCAGTGCAGCGAGGTTAACTCGGGAACAGGCAGCCCCAGCTCCGCTCCCTGCACTCGGCTGCCCGGCCAAGACCCGGGTCACGCGTCCTACTCCACTGGGAGAGAACTAAAATACACCCAGAGTGAGAGCAGCCAGGGCAGGCAGGCTGTCCCGCCAGCTCTGACCCTCAGCAGCATCTGTCCAGAGCTGCAGCAGCAGGAGCACGGGCTCAGCAGTCCCTGGGGTCCCTGTGCTGTCCCAGAAGAGCCTGTCTGGTGAGGGGCAGCCCACCCCCATCACTGCTGCACCCCCTGGAGCCGTGGGCTCTGAGCATTCCCCATGGCAGAGCTCAGCCCCACAGCATCCCCTCATTCCCCAGTCCTCTCACCTTTGCAGGGGTGGCATGTCACCAGCCCCAGGAAGCCCAGCAGGCTGATCTTGTTGCCTGGGTAGGTGTAGTTAGACCAGGCCACGTCCACGTTGCCGTTGGCACAGCATTCCTCCCACGTCACACCCGTCTTCAGGATCATGGTGCACTTGGCCTCCTTCCCCTGCTGCAACCAGCAGATACCACCTGTGGAGAGGGCAGAGGGTAAGGAACCCCTGCAGTGCTGAGGCTCCCACGAAGGGCAGCGAGATGCCAGCTGTGGCTGGACCACCTTGGGCAAGAGGCACAGAGGTTGCTCCGGTGCCTGGGATGAGCTGGAGAACACAGAGACACTCTGTTCCAGCTCCCACCACTCCTGTGGTCCAAGAGCTGTCCCAGAGCAGGTAACCCTAAGGGTGCCTGGCACAGAAGCTCCACACACACGCCTGGGGCTGCTGCCAACCCTCTTCTGCCAACAGGTCCAAACCCAGCACGGGGACCACGGGGATGCACCGGTTATCCCAGCACACGCAGAGATGCTCTGGGAGATGCCCACCCAGCAGGCCAGGGCATCTTAGCTGGGCTTGCAGCTTACCTCTTCCCTGCCCTCCCTGACTCCATCTCTGCCCAGCTCCTGCCCAGCCCCAGAGAGAGGGGACCTCAGTTTGGGGGTGGGCAGGCAGAGCAGGGCCAGTGGGCAACCATGCTCTGGATCCCCCTGCGTGTACCAGTGGCCCCGTGGAGGAATGAAACTGTTCCCCAGCGCGGGGGCCTGACACACACACGGCCTCTGCAAGGAGCATCCGAGCCAGTGGCTGGAGCCTGGGGCACTTGCCCCAGCCCTTGGGTCTGGGCCAGCCCCGCGGCACCAGATCGCTCTGACTCAAAAGCCTGTTTGTTCCATGACCCACCAGCGAATCAGTTAGATTTCTTTTCTTTCTTTTTTTTTTTTTTTTTTTTTTTTTTTTTTTTTTGTGAGTGATTTCTTTGCAATTTCCGCCTCTGCAAACCAGCCTCTTGTGACGCTTATTTGGGTTCGTGCTCTCATTAGCTGCGCTTGAGGTTTGTTAAACGGCAAAAGATGGGAGGGAGAGGTGGGGGCAGGGACTTGTCCTGTGCTGCCAGGGGGGAGTCGCTCCCCTCCAGGGCAAGGATTCACCCTGCCCCAAGTGGAGCCTATCCCAGACCCTCTCCCCCCTTTTCTGCCCCCTCACATACGATTTTGGTTCAGCCACAAGCACATGGAGCTCTTAGCCCGGCTGCACCCGCGGGGCACCCGAGGTTGGAGCAAATCCTCCGGCTGCGGGAACCAGCGCCTGGACACCTCGGGCAGCACCAGCAGCGCCTGCACGCGGCTGCCATCGGGGGGTTATCTATCCCACACTGATTTGTTCAATTGCTCTTCCAAGCCCAGTTTCTCGTTATAACACCGCCCGGTCCCCACTCCCCACGGAACACTCGGCATCGTGCGGAGGGAAGATGGAAACTCCCGCTCCGATGCGGGAGAGGCGACACCGGCACCACCGCACGGCTCCGCGGCGCTGGGAAGGGCTGATGGAGCCCCGACTCGGGGTCTCGGGACGTCCAACCCCAGAGCCCCGACACCGCCCAAGCAGGGCGAAAGCCGCTGGCACCGGCAGAGGAACCGGGAGGCTCCGAGCTACGAACTCCCGGTCACACACCGGCCCCACTCCCGGCCCGCCCCCCCGGGGGCAACGCGGCCCCAAACCGGCTCTGCCGCCGCCGGGAGCAGGGATTCCCGGGGCACAGGGGGTGCGGGATGCCGAGGCCGGGCTGCGGGGCCGGGCGGGACCCCGGGCGCTCGCTCCCGCCGTGCAACCCCGCGAGCCGCCCGACGGAGGGACGGCAGGGACCGGGACACCCGAGCGGGGCACCGGGCAGCCTCCGCTCCGCCCGTTTGAGCGGGTTTGTGCCGCCGAGAGCTCGGCATCTGCCCGGCGGGACGGGACAGCGGTGCCCGGGGGCGCCGCCCGATATAACGGCACCGCGACCCCGGTTCGGGCCGCCCCCGCCCCGAGCACCTGCCGGCGGGGAGCGGCGTTACCGGGCGGGCTGCGCCGAACCCCCGCTGCAACCGGGACCCCGCGGCTCTTACCGTGCGCGGCGGCGGGGCTGCAGAGCGCCAGCAGGCAGAGCGCCAGCCGCAGCGGCATGGCCGGGCCGGGCGGGACGGGCCGGGACGGGCCGGGGCGCTCCGGTGACCTGTTGCTGTGAGGCAGCGGCGAGGCCGACGGAGCTATAAAGCGGCGGGGAGGCGTGAATCACCGGGCGGGGCGGCGCGGGGGGGCCGGGGCGGGGGCAGCGGCGGTGGAGTCGGGGGGCAGCGAGGGGGGTGAGTGCGGGGGCGCAGGGGTGGCAGCGAGGGGCTGATCGTCACGGGGAGGGTGGGGAGTCGTGTCCGCGCTTCCCCCGGAGCGGGCACGGACCGGCAGCCCGGGACTGGGATGGGACGGGGAAGGTTTGGGGGGGGTCCCCGTGCTCGGTGTGCAGGGAGCAGAGCGGTGTCCGGGCAGACCCCGAGGCGTGGGGAACCCCAGAACACTTCCCTGCCCGACCCTGTGCCACCCGCACGGCTGCGCCTTCCACACCCATCCTCGCATGAACCCGCGGCTGCCTCCTCCCGCCCTCCTCCTCCTCCAGAGCAGCCCGGCTGGCAGCAGGGGCACGGCGAGGGCTGTCTCATGTGGCTCCTTTCATCTCTGCTACCCAAACACCCCTGCAGCTCGGCTGGTGCCCAGCATCAACCCCAACGAGCCAAAAGGAAACTGAGGCACCAACTCGAGCCCTGCCGGGCAAGGAGGGGAAGGAGAAGAGCTGATGGGGTCATACTGCCACGGCACGTGCTACCCCCATTCTCCCCAGCTTGTCCCCACTACCACCAGCGCTGCTTCTTCTGGCTCCCAAATGCAAGCTGGACCCTGCATGGCCTGGCTTGTGCTGGGGAACTGGGACTGGGCCAACACTGCCAGACTTTCAGGGGCTCCAGGGCTCTGTGGGGCTCCTGACAGGAGCACCGTGGGGAGCCAGGACAAGGCAGGTTGGGCTCCCTGGCATTGCCCGGCCTTGCTTCTTGCTCAGTGCCACCACAAAGAGGGGTCGGGGTGCACCAGTGCCCGTGGCTGTCACCCAGCTCCCAGGCAGAGCGCTGGGGACATGGAGCCCTCTCAGCCCTGAGCGCCGTGTCCGGCTCGCGGCCGCACAGCTGAGGAACATTTCACCCCGTGCACTGGCCTCAGCTGAGGTCATGTTTTCAGCAGGGCTGAGCTGGGCTCTTTCGGAGAGGGGCCCCGACCGCAGGGCCCCGGGGACCCTGCACCACCCCTCTGGCCCAGCAGCAGCCTGCTGGCTCTGAGTGGTGCCAGCACAGCACAAGCAGCTTGCTTTGGCTCGGGACGGGGCTGGACGCAGCTTTGGTCTGGAGGGACGTGGAGCAGCCCAGGTCCCACAGCGGGGGCAGTGCCAGCTGCCAGCACAGGCACAGCACCGTGTCCACCGGCACCACCACAGTCCCCATCCCTCTCTTTGTCCCTCTGACCAGCAAGCTCTCTCTCCCCAAGGCAGATCTTCCCCCCCTTTTCCCCACACAGTCATTTGACGCCCAGGGAGGGGTCAGGGATGGGGAAGGGTGGGTTTACCCCCGGTGGCATTGGTGCCATCTGCAGGTGCAGGAGCCCTGTGTCCTGCAGCACCAGTGCCTCCCCACAGCGTGTGGTGGGGCCAGGAGGGCCCTGGGGGGAGGGACAGGGCTGGCAGCCCCCTCCTGCACAGGCTGCTGGTGTGCTGCTGGCCCTGCCCGGGCTCCCTTGGCCACCTCGGAGGGATTGCCCATGTAAGACCAGAGGGCTGGGAAGCCAAACCTCCAAGACGGATGTCCACGGGCGAGCGGGTGGTAATGCACTCACTCACATGCTGCAGGATATGAGAGGAGCTCACAGAGGCCAGGAAGGGATTTTCCCTGGCTCAGGGTGGGGTTGCACAACCGTCGGCTCTGGCAGGGAAGGGGTCGGACCTCGCTTGGAGCAGCACGCGTTTGTCACCTCTGATGTGAGGCAGGAGGAGCCTGGAGGCTGGGAAGTGAGTGGATCCTTGAGCTAAAGGGGGCTCAGAGCCCCGCTAAGGTTGCCCTGCTCCCAGGAAAACCATGTTGGGGCCTCCCCTTGCCCTTGTCCTGATTGCGGCCAAAGTGACTTGCCTGCAGTGATGCCGCAGGTGGGGGCCAAGGCTGGTTCTCAAGCAAGGCTGGGAGCAAAATTCCACCAACCAGTCTTGCACATGGGGTGATTCTGCCCACGGACAGCCTGGGATGTGATTGAAATGCAGCAGCACCCGTGGAGGGAGGGGGCCGAGGGGCCAGACTGGGATCTGCAGGAAAGCAGCCCTGTGGCACCCGAAGGGAGTCAAAGGAGCCCCTGGGCTGGGGCTGGGGGTGGTGGGAGGCGCTGGAGCAGAAACAAAGGAGCCCTTTGGAGTGCAGTGAATGGCAGCCTCGCATCTGACCTTTCAGCTGGGCACTGCTGCCATGCTGGTCAGGGCTGCAGCAGCATTTCGGGATGAGGTTCAGATGCAGCCATTCTCCCCCCAAACCCTGGCTGGTGCATCCTGCTGCTAGGCTCCTTTAAGGAGGGAATCTCGCCTCTTTCATCAGTTCAGCTAATTAAACTCTGCTAAACCAATTAGAGCTGCAATTTGCAACAAGACATTCAACTGAGAAGTGTTTCTCCTGGAGCCCAGGGTCAGGGCAGAGGTTTCATACCGCCGGAATGGATCCGTGGGCAGGTGTTGTCCAGGGCCTGGGTGTTGCCATTTCCCTGTCAGAGCGAGGTGATCCTGGCCCTGTTCCTCTCCGCAGGGGGATGCCCCAGTTTCTCCCATGCAGGTGGAGGTGCTGCCAAACACAGCAGTGGGGAGAGGGGCTGTAGGTGAGGGCTGCTCAGCCCTGGCTCAGGTGTACCCACGGGGTCACGAGACCCCGGGAAGCTCTGGGGGTGGGACCCAGGCTTGGCACAGCAGGGCCGGTGCTGGAGCTCAGTGTGCACCCAGAAGTGATGGGACTGAACCTCAGTCACATCCCTCAGAGCTGGAGCCTGTGCTGAGTGACTGCTGCAAGGCACGAGCTGAGGGCTCAGCCCCGGGGCCGCTGCCCCAGCCTCCCCCCCGGGGCAGGATTTTCTGCGCCGTGGCCTCGCGGCTCCAGCCCCGGGAACTGGGTTGGCGCTTGTGGCTCACGGCCACACCACTGGAACTGGGGAGAGAGTGCTGGAGCGGCGTGAGCTGCGCCTCGATGGCCACGCTCCACCCCCAGCGCTGACACGGAGCTTCGCCCCGCGCCCCGGGCGGCAGCGTCACCGCTGCGTGCCTCAGTTTCCCATCTGCTGAGGAGAGATAATGCTCCTCCGCTTGATCCTGCGCTATCTCCCAGGAAGGTTGCAGGGATTAGCTTGCTAATGTTTGCGAGGAGCTTTGAAGATGAAAGCTGTGAACAAATGCCAAGAAGTGCTGAGCTGCATTCTCCTCGCCAAGTAATCGTTTCATGTTCCTGGGACACTTCCACTTCTGCGGATGGAGGAGGGCAGGGCGGGAGCGCCGGCGTGCAGGGAGGGCCGGGAGGCTGACATACCTTCCCAAGACTTGCCCCTCCAAATCTGATCACCCATCCTGTTTGATTCCTGATCAAACTCTGATCCTTCCTGCTGATGCCCCGACCCAGACCACCTCCCTGCTGCTGGCATCAGCACCCCCAGCGCCCTGCAGGCCCCAGCACCCCAGGAAACGTCACCCTGGGGGGATTCATTCCCTCCCCCCTCCTCAGCAATGTCTTCCCCCTCTCCAGAGCTTTGGGTGCCCCTGGCAAGAGCCACACTCCTCCAAGGCCTCTTCTCTCCCAATCTTTCACCCCAGCATCCCCAGCTCTGCCCCACACTGATGGAAGATGCTCTGGCCTCTGTCTGTGCGGGAGAAATGCTGGTGCCTGGATCCAGGAGCTGAAAGCAACATGGAGTGGGGACTGGGAAGGCTGGGATGCAGGAAAGCAGCAGCCAGAGCCAGCAAGGTCATCCTGTCCCATCCGCTCTGACAACGTGTGCCCCTCTCAGTAAGGAGCAGACACCTCGTGGCCCGCAGCTGGCTCTGGGTTTGCCCCTCCTGTCCGTGCACATGGACTTACAGACACCTCAGAGAGCTCCCTGTGGAACGATCCCCTTGCCCACACGGCCAGGCTGGGCTGGGCCACGCGTGACACAGGCGTGTGCGTGTGTGTAAACGAGCCGTGAGTCAGCGCGGTGGCCGCGGGGGCTCAGCACCGGCACGGTGGGGCAGGAGCAAACCCAGCCTCGAGGGGAGAGCTGGCAGTGCTGGGGAACGGCAGGAAACCCTGTGGGGCTGAACCAGGGCCAGCAGGGCTCGGAGTCGGGAAAACCTCCCGGGCCATTAAAGTCCTGTGTCTCTCGGGGAGCCCGGGAGAGGCGCTGGCGGAGGAGGCAGAGCTGCACCGGGAAGGGCAGGGGTTGCTCCACTGACCTTTGCTCCCAGGGCAGGGTGCTGGTTGTCGGGACAGGACACTGAGGCTGTTGCTGCCCTCCTCCCATCCAGCCAGCTGGAGGACACGGACCCTGCTGGTGCTGCCACGGGCTGGGGCATCCTGGCCCCGCATTCCGGTGGCCCTGCAGGTTCCCAGTCCCTTGGGCCATTGAAGGGCAGAGCCACTGGAGGTCATGAATCCCCCCAATGCCACATAGCCCCTGTCAGACAGGGAGCCTGATTGCTTGGCCCGGGCTGGCAATTGGTAGAAAAACATGTTTTTCGCATTAAAATTTCCCTTGAAGAACAATGGTTTAAATCAAGCATAAAAAAAGCAAAGAATCGAAAAAGAAAAAGAAAGGGGAAGCTTTTGGTGGAGCCCAAAAGCAGCCCCCGGGGACCATGAATTTCCCCTGAGCCCCGTGGCCTGGCTGCTCCCAGAGACAGGTGGGTCACTGGGATGGCACAGGGGGGACAGAGCAGGGCCAGCAAGATGCCACCAGCCGGGGACACGGTGGATCCAGGGGTCAGAGCCTTGCAGGGCTGGGGGCCAGCGGGATCCAGACCTGCAGCCTGAAGGTGCGAGGCTCCGGGAGACGAGGTGGGGGATGTAAATCTCACGATCTGTCTGAGGGAATTCAAAGGAGACCGAGTCAAATGCACCGTGACACGACTGGCTCGGGGCGGGCAGACAATCCCGGCAGTGTCTGTAAGGAATCTCGCCGCTTTCCTTTGAGTGGCCTCCAATTTATTAATTAAAATAGGCAATTATATATGATGCTGGGTGGAGGGGAGCAGGGAGACCAGCTGCACCAGTTATTCTCACTTGGCAGGAACTGTGCTGGAAGCAGCTCCGGCTCCAGGAGATATTTGTGCTTCCAGGAGCTCAAGGCAGATCCTGGGACAGATCCTGGGACAAGGCTGTGCCCGGAGCTGCGCCCCAAACACCCACCAGCACGGGGGATTCAGCCCCAGCCACTGCTTTGTGTAGAAGCGCAGGGTCCAGAGGTCAGGAGGAGCCCCTGGGACCCCGTCCATCATGATTCCAAGCTGCCAGAGGAGCCTCCCCCCCTGTCAGACCCCTCAGACAACGGGAACCCTGGGATATTTTCCGCTGCCCTCGGCCCACACTCCCTCTCTCCCCCGAGCAGGGCGGCCAGTTCGGGAGCGGGCTGTGTGTAAGGATGACTCGGTACCCCTGGGGAGGTGTCACCTCCTCGTCAGCTCTCTCGGGTGAGGTGCAGTTTGCCTTTCTGCAGCACCGTGGGAAAATCCTTCCCTGGGTGACTCAAACTTGCTCCCCTCCCTCAGAGGCAGGGGAGGGCTGAGCCCAGAACCCCCGATCCCGGGGTGCCTGAGTGCTGACAGAGGTGGGTGACAGTCGGGGGGCTCAGGGGACCCTGGGGGTCTGTCCCCACCGCTCTGTGCCCGAGGCACTGGGGCTGCAGCCGCTCTGCTGCCCTTATCTCCCTGTGCACTCACATCCCTTGCCATTGGCATCCCGAGCGCTGCCACGTTCAGCTTCCACAGCTCCTGCGTCAGGGAATTCCAGAGGGACAAAGTCAGTGGAGCCGGATCCTTCCCTCCCCATCCCACAGGCAGCCGGCACCCATTTGATCAAGTGGCAACTTGTCCTCCGACCTGGAAACAGGGCACAGCGAAGCACCGAGAGGAGCTCCCCTTGGGGCACGAAATGCCCCGGCCGGGCCCGCGGGCTCGGGGAGGCTCCGGGCTCGTCTGGCTCTGGCTGAGCCCCGACGCGCTGTCTGGACCCACCTCCCGAATGAAAGGGTTACGGGAGCAGCTGTTTCCTCAGCGGTTGTAAATAAATGCCTTATCAGTGTCCGGGATCATCGATCAGCCGCCGAGCCGAGCGCTGCCGATCAGTCCCACGGTTCCCGCACCATCCCGCAGCTCTCCCAGCCCGGTGACCCAGCCCTGTTCTGCCAGCGCCCAATTTAGGGCATCTCACCCTGTCCCCGTCCCCTGCAGCAGAGGGAGAGGAGACCTGCCGAGCTTTCCACGGCTCCTGAGCTGCTCCACAAACCCCTCCCCGGCTCCATCACCCGACAGAGCTGGAGCAGCAAATCCTGGGCTGAAGATGCCACCTGCTGGGCTCGAACCCCGGGACCCCACAGCCCCGCCACGCAGGACCCCTAAAACCCCACAGCTCTGCCACCCTCAAACCCCATCGCTCTGCCACCCCCAAATCCCCCACAGCCTCACCACCCCAAAACCCTGGCTCAGCAGTGGGGCTTGGGACCCCAGTGAGGGACAGGCACACCCCCTGCTCCCTCAAAACCTGCAGCCAGGGGAACATCCTGGCCTGGAACTGAGCCCCAGGTGGGATTCCTAGCCCCTAAAATTAGAGATTCCACCTCTTGCCCTCCAAAACCTCCCCAGCACTCGCCAGCATCCAAGGAGTGAGGTCTGGGGCAAATACCCTACTTGAGGGGTTTCTGCCAAAATGGAGCATCCCCGTTCCTTTCTGGCTACTGCAATCTTAAGCAAATCCTGGGATATTTACTGGCAATACCCCTTTTTCCTCCTTTCGCGGGGAGGGGGCTCAACCTCTCCCCAGCTCTTTTTTATTTCTCTTTAAAGAGAAAATAACGAACTAAATATGTCAGTCAGCTTACAAGCTGGTATTTTAAAGCCCGGGGGTCCAGTGTGGCCACTGCCCCGGGGCTGGGATCGGGATGGGGATGGGGATCGGGATCGGGGGGTCCCCGCCGTCGGAGATCCCCTCCCGCGCGCGGGGGGGCGGAGCCTCCCCAAGCCCCTCCCCTCGGCCCCGCCCCTCCGGTTCCGCGTTTGCGCCGCGCGCGGCCCCGTGTCCGCCCTCGGCCGCCGTCGGCGCCGCGGCGCGCGCAGGGGCGGGGCCGGGCGGGCAGGGAAGATGGCGGAGGCGTCGCC
>JAWWES010000082.1:2299948-2312244 GCA_035583135.1 Lophotriccus pileatus
GGGCTGGGGGGTCCGGAGCGAGGGAGCGGGGGTGGCTGGCCGCCCCGGCCGAGGGGCAGCAGCCGGGCGGGGGCGGCGCGGCGGGAGGGGGGGCCGGGGCGGGGCGGCCCCGCGGCGGTTCGAGCGCTCCGGCAGCCCCACGGGAACCGCCGGGCCCCGCCGCCGAGCGGGTCTGGGTGGGGGTCTGTGCGGGGGAGACACCCCCGGGCCGGGCAGCCTTACCCCCTCCGGAGCCGAGGGAAGCGCCGCGGGGTTTCTTCGTCTCTCGGCGGCGTTTGATGAGCGCCAGAAGAGCCGCGCGGCGGTGTCCTGGGACACGGGGAGGTGCGCCCGTGACACGTGGGCAGGAGTGCTGTGTAGGCACCTGGGCAGGTGCTTTAATCACCCAGCAGAGCCCGGCGTGTGCGGAGCCTGTCCGGGGTGGGCGGCCAAGGAGCGTGGGCTGTTGGGGAGGAGCTGGTGGGTCACCCGCCCCCCGCCCGGTGTCCCGTGTGCTCAGTGCGGTTCCGAGGGTCTTGCCGCTCTCTTTGTCCTGACACTTCACAGCGTCTTGTCTGAACAAGCCTGTGCTGGTTGCTGACACTGAGCTGTCCCCGCGGGGGGCGGGTGGTTTGTGACGTGCAGGGTGTCCTTTCGCCAGGGTGGGCCGTGTTGGAGGCTCCCAGCTCGCGTGGAAGTGTGAGAACAAGCGCCTGGCTGTGCTCGTGCTGAGAACAGACAGGCTGGGGGCAGGAGCTGGGGGATAACCTGTGGTATCCATCATTTTATTTATTTCTCAAAGCCCCCAGGCTGGGCAGGGAGCAGTGGCTGTGTCTGGAGCCTCGGGGCTGGGGAACTGCGAGCCCATCAACTTGTTTTGGGGGTCCAAGTTCACTCGGTTTCACTCCCTGACAGGAGCTGCCAAAGGGGGGACTCAAACAGCCCGAGAAACAACATCCTTTGACATTTGTGCTGTTCCAGCTGCAGAGGAATGTGCTGATCCCTGTGCTGGGAGCTGGCTGGGAGCACACACACACACCCCCCCCAGCCCCCCGGGGCGGGGAGCTGAGAGGAGCAGGGTGCTCAGGCCGGGGTCGTTCCCCCCGTGCCGGTGTGTCCCCACCAGTCTGGGGGGGAGGGAAGGGAAGCAAAGGGGTTTTCCCGGGCAGAGGCACTGCTGCAGCTCCCTGTGCTGGGCACAGACACTCCTGAGCTCACACCCTGCGGGAGCGGTGCAGACACGGCTGTTTCACAGCAGCAGACAGGGAGTGCTGTGTGGGAGAGCAGCAGGGACCTGTCCCGGGCTGTCCCTGGGCCTGGAGCTCCTGTCCCTCCCTGGGCAGGCAGGGCACGTGCCGGGGCTGTGTCGGGGTCGGCTGCAGGGCTGGGGGAGCAACCCCAGGGCCCCACCAGGGCAGTCCCTGGGGCTGTGGCCTTGACTCCCTGGGGGAATCCCTCGGCCTGGCAAGGGCTGTGCCAATTCCAGCGCAGCAGCAGCAGCAAAGGGAAGTGGTATTATTTTTAGAAGCTCTTAAATGCCTCCTGAGCCGAGCCCGGCTCCGCCAGCGCGGGGATTTGGGGTGGTGTGTGCCGGGCACGCACTCGGCTCTGCGCTGCTGCTGCTGCTCCTCCAGCACTGCAAAGCCAAGCAGTTCCCTTGCAGGGTCTCCAGTGTTCTGGGCTGCTCTGCCCAGCACAGTGGAGGATAAGTTCCTCACTAACCCCGGGACTGGGAGGCAGGAGGTATCACGGGCTCTGCACACGCAGCCTGTCTTTCCCCACGTGCTCTGTCAGTGCCCAGGGCACTGGGGTGGCAGCCAGTCTGTGGTGGGTACTGGCCATGGGAGTGTGAAGTCCTGGCTGCAGAATGACCTGGTGTGCCCCTCGTGCTGTGAACCCCAGCCTGTGTTAGTGACAGGGTCAGCCCTCCTGAGCACCAGACGCTGCCGAGCCCCTGCTGCCGTTCCCACCTCGTTTCCCTGTCCCCAGAGCCGGTGTTTGAGAGCTGCCATGGGGGGAGCAATGGGGGTTTTGCTTTCACTTCATCAGACCTGCATCAGTTGTGTTTAATGCTGTGTCTGTGCTGGGGATTAGCAGCGTTGCCCTGATCATCCTAAGCCGAGCTCCTGCAGGCTCGGGCCAAGCTCTGGGGAAAGGCAATGTCAGTGTTTGGGGTCTCTGGTTCTGGAACCATGCTGGGGGTGACCAGACCCCTCCTGTCACACCCTGAGGTACCACTTCCTTGTCTTACCCGGTGTCTCTTCTCCCACAGGACTACATCTGCCCGCGGTGTGAGTCTGGCTTTATTGAAGAACTCCCCGAGGAGCCGAGGTAATGTGCTGCCCCACGGACTAGAGCTCGAGTGAGCCAGGGCTGCTTTGCTCTCTTACTGCTCAAAGGCAAAGCTGGATATCAAGTACACCATTCCTATTGCTTCTGCTCCAGCTTTGGCTCATCCTTCCTCACGGTGGGGTTGTGGGGCAATTCCCAATGCCACGGGAACGCTGAGCGTCCTGAGCATCCAGTGTCGCTGGTGAAGGGCAGTGCAGGAGTGGGCTGATTTAAAACAAACATAAAGAAGAGGTAGGGAGGCTTTCCCTATGGTACAGGGTAGCTCTGACCTGGTCTGAGTCCTCAGGGCAGAGATAACCCCAGAGGAAATCTGGGAATGGGGAGCTCACGGACACCCCAGAGTGCGAGCAGTGACCGCGCTGGGACAAACTGAAATCTGGTGGCTGAGACTTTGGACTCTGCCCTGGAGCAACGAGATCCACGTTCCTGTGCTGCCCTGCTGCCACTGGTGGGACAGCTTACTGGCAGGCAGGAGCTCCAGGAATCTCTTTAAATGTTTCATCCCATTTGAGGGCTGTGACTGGCTCAGGGTGGGCCGTGGGCAGCGCAGGGACACAGCCGGGACGGGGGGCAGCGGGTGTTGCTGCCTGCTGAGCGTGGTGGTCTGCATGGCCTGGGGCTTCTCCCTGGGGGAAGGGGGGCAGACCTTAAAGGGAAGGGAGACAGCAAATCTTCCTGTAGCAGCTTCTGAGTCTTACCAGCGTTCTTCATTCCCCGTAGGAATGCTGACAATGAGACTGGTTCCTCCACGTCAGCCGCTGATCAGAGCAGGCATCCTTTTGAGGTAAGTCCTTTCTCCCTTTCAACACCTTCTGCTTTGCCACTGGATTGAGTATCTTTCCAATAGTACATTGTTTCAGTGTTCCCAGATCATGACAGAATTTGGAAAGGAGGAGTTAATATCCTCCCCATGCTGCTCCTGAAATCCCTGCGTGCCGTGTTTTTGCCGCGTGTGTTACGCAGGACCATCACTTGTGGCTGATTCCCGCCGTGAGGGGGCTCAGCAGGATTGGGGTGTGTTGCTATGCAGGAGCCTCAGCTCAGAAGCAGCAGTGACACACCAAAGGGAAACCAGGGAACTGTGATTTGGGTTTTTTCTGCCTTTGTGTGCAGTTCCCGTGTCTGTTCCTCACCGAGCTGCTGCCGCGGGCGCGCCGGTCCCGGTGTCGCCGCAGGCCTGGGGGTCGCTGTGGGAGCCGAGGGCCGTTTCTCGTGTCACAACCTGTTCTCTGCATTCCCTCCCTCTCAGAACGTGGATCAGCACTTGTTCACCTTGCCCCAGGGCTACGGCCAGTTCGCTTTCGGGTTCTTTGATGACAGCTTTGAGTTTCCATTTGGGTCCAACGCGCAGCCAGAAGACAACCGGGACTCGGAGAACCGGCGGGAGCGCGAGCACCAGTCCCGGCACCGCTACGGCGCGAGGCAGCCCCGCGCCCGCCTGGCCACGCGCCGCGCCTCGGGCAGGCACGAGGGCGTCCCCACGCTGGAAGGGTGAGCGTCCCCCAGGGCCTGGGGGGGAGCCCTGCTGTTCCTCACGGAGAGACTGAGCTCAGTGCCTGTTCCCCTGCGTCGGGAGCAGCATCCCGAAGCTCTGCCGTGGGTGCCGGCCGTGTCCCAGCTGGGCCTGGTGCTGTTGGCACTCCTGCCTCGGGTCTGCTGGGGCTGTTTCACCTGAGCAGTGACACGGCCAGTGGCTGGGACTTTGTCCTGCAGTGGGAAAATATTCCCTGGCTGTTGCCAAAATGTTGCACTTGCTATGAGGGGAAACGGCAGAAAGCACCAGACACTGTTTCTGTAACTGCGTCCTGGGAGCCGCTCACTGTCGTGTCAGGGATTGTCCCCTTGTGAATCAAATACTGAAACTTCATCCATGGCCTATCACTCTATAAGCTGCAATTGCTACAGGGAATCTTTTCTTTCCCCTGACAGTGTTCAGCCTCTCCCTCCATGTCGGGGTGCTGGGCTGGGAGCCAGCAGACTAATTCTTACACAATCCTGGTTTTCTTGTCTTTCAGAATTATCCAGCAGCTGGTCAATGGAATTATTGCACCAACCACAATTCCAAACCTAGGCCTGGGCCCTTGGTGAGTTGGAGGATGTGCTGCTCTCTCTGGCAGTGTCTCGGTGGTGCTCCCGGATGAACTCACTTGCTGTCCTTGCTCTCCAGGGGAGTCCTGCACTCAAATCCGATGGACTACGCCTGGGGTGCCAACGGCCTGGATGCGATTATCACACAGGTAAAACCGGGATCTCCAGGGTCTCCCTCCTCCTGTGCAGCGCTGCAGAAGGGGCAGCACCCGTGGTGGTGCAGGGGCTGAGGGACTGCGGGGCAGGAACAGGAACCGGGGCCTGCAGCGTGGGCGACGCGGGGCCCGAGTGCACTGGCTCAGGAAACAAGGGGATTCTGTGTCCTGCTGAGCTCACCTCTCCCTTCTGCCTGCCTGGCTGGTTGTTTTCCCAGTTACTGAATCAGTTTGAAAACACTGGACCACCGCCAGCGGACAAAGAGAAGATCCAGGCCCTCCCCACCATCCAGATCACACAGGAGCACGTAGGTATGTGTCTGCTCCAGGCAGTCATGCAGAGAGAGCTCCCTGGAAGCTCTGTGTAATGTTTTCATGGGACTTGAATTTTGTCTGCTTGTACCTTCAAGGCCTAAAACATTTCAAAGAGGGGAGAGAGCTGAAGTGGCTCTGTTACATTCACACACAAAAAAAAGAGCAGTGCAGGCTGGATTTGCCCTGTGGAGGCAAACTTGTGAGGAGTTCAGATGGAAAAGCAGAAGGGCAGGGAAGGATGAGGCAGGCTGGGGTGGGGGGAGGTGGTGTGATGGGGAGTGACTGCAGAGCACCAAGCTGTCCTCTCGCCAGGGTTGGAGCAGTGCTGGGGAAAGGGAGGGAGTGCTGGATCCCGAGCTGGGGGCTTTGTCTGTCATTGTCTCCTGCACTGCTCAGCCGTGCTCGGCTCTCCCTGTGCGCTGCAGATTCCGGGTTGGAGTGCCCCGTGTGTAAGGAAGACTACACAGTCGGGGAGAACGTGCGGCAGTTACCGTGCAATCACCTGTTCCACGACGGCTGCATCGTCCCCTGGCTGGAGCAGGTGAGTGTGGGGGCAGTGCCCAGGGCGTGCAGCACCTCTGCTCCCCCTGCAAGTATTTTCCTACCTCCGTTGTGAGGCTTGAGCCACCAACAGCCTTTGATCAGGGGATGGAGTGTCGTCCCAGCCTGTTCCTGGAGTGCTGCTCCCATATCGTGTTTCTAATCCTGTTTTCCATATTTCTTGTTTTGTTTCTGTCTGCTCCTCCAAGCATGACACGTGTCCCGTCTGCCGGAAAAGTTTAAGTGGACAAAACACTGCCACAAACCCCCCAGGACTCACAGGGATGAACTTCTCGTCATCCTCCTCCTCCTCCTCTTCCTCCAGCTCACCAAGTAATGAAAACTCATCGAACAACTCATGAATCTTAACGCACCCTCTGTCCCCGGGGCCCCCTCCTCTGTCCCCCCTCCCTCCCTGGCCACCACAAGCAGCCAAAGGGGCTTCCAGAGCAGAGTGAGGGGAGGGGACAAGGGGGGAGCAGTGCCCCCAGAATTCCCTTTTGATTTCTGAAGACACGGAGACTCTGGGTTCTTCAGAGATGAGAAGCCTCAAGTTCTGTGCTGAAAAAGGGGGGAAAGAGCTCTGTCTGTCAATAAAAACATCCTCTGTGCGTGGACTTTACCCGTTGCAGTGCGAGGCTGCCGCGCTCCCAGCTGGGAACCCCAAGGTGCTGAGCGAGTGGTTGAATCCCAAAAGGAAAGGTTGTTTGTATGAGTTTGAATTTGAGATCCCTTTCTTTTATTTCTTTTGCTCCTCCTCCCCTTGGATACTATCTTTTCTGCTTTGGAGATTGAAGTCTAAAATGGAAGCGTAAGGATGCTGCCTCCCCTGCAGGATCTTCGGCTGGGGAGGACCGTAGCTGTCACTGAAACAGGAACTCTCAGATAGACCCCGGGATCCCTGTCCCATCTCGAGTCCCATTTATTTTTCTTTATAACCTTGCCCGCTGATACTCAACACTGAAAGGGTTTTTATAATCTTAAATTATTACTGCTGTCAATAAATGGATATTTCAGCTCTGCGAGCCGTTATGCATGATTTGAGGAGAGCTCCAGGGTCAGCTCCGAGAGCCATCCCCCCTCCCCCAGGCAGGCTGGGCCTCTCTGAGCCCTCCCGCCTGCTGGGAGCTCTGGGCTCTGGGGGGAGCGCTGCACAGGGGCCAAGGATTGCATCTGGAAGTGTCCTCGCCTGGTCTTTTCTATTTTTTACATCTCACTTTGCAGCCCTGCCCTCCTCGCAGCTGGGACGGGCTGTTCCGCTGGGCCCACACAGGACTGGGTGTGCAGCAGAGCGAGGACCAGCAAATCTCATTGTGACTGAGTATCTACCAGGAAAACAACATTTTTTGAGAAAAATGTATTGCAAAACTACTTAAAATAGAGCTGATTAAAAAAGCAGAGAGAGAAAAATACCCAGGTATGTTTGTGACTCAGTTTCTGTGACAGAGCTGGAGCTTGGAGAATGCCAAGAATGCGACCAGTGTGGGCAGTCACTCCCTGCTGTCCCTGCTCCCCAGGCCTGGAGGCAGGAGAGGAGCAGAGCCCTGGTGTTCTCGCCCTCTGTCACCAGGAGCCCTTTCCCCTGGCAGGGACCTGGGGCAGAGGCCGGAGCAGGCACAGGGGAGTGTGCCCTGTGGGGATGGGCGGAGGGTTTGGCAGTTTGGGGGGCTCCCTGCCTCTTCCCCTGGCTCTTGGGGCTCTGGGAGTGGGGTGGGACAGCTGGGGAAGGTGCTGGTGCCAGCAGAGCTTGGGTATCTCTTCCAAAGCAGATTCACCTCAGACCTGGCCCTTCCTCCCAAGAGCTTCCTGGGAAGGGACACGATTCCTTTAGGAGGGGGGAGGCCAGTGGCTGATTTGGCCGTTCTTGAGCCATTTCAGGACACAAGAAGTCGGTTTGTTGGAGCCAGTGTCCCGAGGGTGGGTGACAGCAGCTCTGCCGGGGCAGGAGCTGGCACGGAGCGACTGGCCCGGACTGTTTTTCCTCCTCGGCTCGGCAGGGCAGCACAGCGGCGCCTTTCATCTCACGGGACGAGGGTTTATCTCAGGACTGGTGTGTCGTGGTTAATGGCTCATCCTCTGCCAAGGGTTGAGCCAGAAGCCTGGTCTGGGGAGGTGGGTGGCAGCCAGAAGGTCCTGGCTGAACCTGCGTGAGTCCATCGGCTGGCCCAGCACCGAGGGAAGGCTTTGCTGTTTAGTCACCCAAACGAGACCCGGAGAAACCTTCCCTGTCCCACCACATTTCTGCTGTGGTGGGGGTTGCTGACTCCCGTGGTGCTCAGGGTGATCTCTCACGTGTCAGCAGTGCTTGGGTGGGTTTTGAGTGGGAAAAGCAAAGCCCCAGGTGGGTGCGTGGCAGTTGCCACCTGCCTGGCAGGGGCTCGGGGCCAGTGCCAGAGTCACCACACGGTTAACATGGTGGCTGTTCCCTTTCAGATTCGTTTGGAGCTGGTTGGGTCGGAAATGGAACGAGTTTGGTGGTTTTTTTGGGGCCATTGCTCTGTGACTGACAGTGACTGGCTGCTGAGCCTGGCCCCAGTGGGTGCAAGGGCGGTGCAGGGACGTGCCCTGGCCGGGAGGCCAAACCATGGGTTCTATTCTGGCCATGCTTCCCTCCAGGTGAGGGGCTGGTCCTTGTCACTGTCCACTGTCCCAGCTGCACATTTGCTGGGAATGATGGTGCGGAGCTGGACTGCAGGACCGGCACGGGCTGCAGCCAGGGGCAGTCCTGAGGCTGTGTTTGCCTGAGGATCCAGGCTGGCTCTTGGTTCTGCTCCTCCTGCTCCCTCCTTTGTGCTGCTGAACCATCACTGCTGTTCTCCTGTGGGGTGGGTGGGGGTCGATGGAGAACTCGATGTGGGAGGGGCCCAGCCACGCTCCCCACTGGTGGCAGCAGGGATGACACGGGGGCTGCAGCCACGACCTCGGGGAAGCCAATCTCTCCCATCCCAAGCCAAGTCCACCAGCAAAGCTCCAAGAGCCGCTCCTGTTCCATACCATGAACACAGCTTTAATTGCCATGGGTGCTCGGACACAGACAATTGGCTGGTACCTCCCAGCCCTGCAGAGATTCCGTCAGCAGACCCCGGCCCTGCTCCAGGCACGCCCTCGGCCTTGGCATGCAGTGCCCACCCTCCCCAGCTGTGCCAGCTCTGCCACGGTGGGAGAGCCACAGCCCTGCAAAGCCGAGTCTGGCTTTAAAAATAAAGCAATAAATAGCAAAAAATAGATATGTACATAAATAAAAGAACCCTTTCTTGTTTTTCTTCCTGCAGGACTGTCCAGAGCTGCCCGTGGTGCTCAGCCCACAAGCATGGGGAGGAAGTGTGTGGAGAGGTGCTGCCGGCGTGTCCTGCCCCCTCGCCGTGGCCGGCCCTTGCTGTTGAGGGAGAGGAACATGGGGCGGCCGCAGTGCCGCCAGCGCAGCGACGCGTAGGTGTTGTAGCCGTTCTCCTCGATGCGCTCTGTGAACTTGCAGTTGGGGCTGAACTCCTTCTGGCAGGAGAGGGAAGGGGGTGAAGGGTGGCTGTGCTGGGCTGGGGTCCCTCGGACCCCAAGTGGGGCAGGGCAGGACCCTGTGTCCCCAGGGGTCAGAGGGGCTCGGTCCCTGCTGGGGAGCACATCAGGGCACGGGAAACCGGAACCCTGCTCCTGGGCGGGACCCACTGTTGCACCTCTGCCCCCAGAGCAGCCCCTCCCAGGAGGCAGCGTCCGACCTACCGACCCGTAGAGCCTCCCCCGCTTGTTCATGGCCAGGTAGAAGCCGGTGTGCACCGCCCGGATGGCCACGACGCCGACGCGCACCGACCGGATCTCGACGATGCCTGCGGGACGGGGAAGCCCAGCATGAGCCAGGGAGGACCCCTGAGGGGTTCTGCCCCGATCCTGGGTCTGTGGCCACAGTGTCCCCCCGGAGGAATGGGGTTGCTGATCCTTGCCCACAGCAGGAGCAGCCAGAGGGACAGCAGGAGCAAGAGCTGCAGCCCAAGCTGGGAGTGGGAGGGGGAACTTCTGATCCAGAGAGGGTTTGATCTTTACTCCTCTCCTCCCCAGGGTCCAGCTGCTTCCCAGGAGCTGGGCTGTGTGGGAGCAGTGCCAAGCACAACCTCCGCTTGCCCAGTGCCGACCTCACATGTGTCCTCCCCTCGCCGGCAGCTCTGCAAACTCATCCATCCCCGATGGGCCTGCAGTGCCTCGGGGACACGACCTGCCCCCGCAGCGCCCGGCCCGGCACACGCGGGGCACTGAGGCCGGCACGGCCCCTGGGGGGGCAAAGTGTGCGCGGGGGCGGCAGCCACGGTGCCCCCTGTGCTGTGGGGACGGAGGCGCGTGGGCAGAGGTGTGAGGGGGCAGGAGTGGGGCCGGAACGGCGCCGCCCAAGGGTGCTGGTGCCACTGCCCGGCTGGCACAACGAGGACACACAGCTCTGTGCCCAGCACCGCGGGCTGGCGGCTGCAGCGGCACCACAGGACGAGGGGATGATCCAGGAGGTGCTGCAGCCGGGCTGGGAAGCCGCAGCCGGGCCGGCGTGTGCGTGCCCGACTGCCGAGCTCCGGCACGGCCGCTAATGGGAAAGGCATGTGGTCAGACCAGCGGCTCTGGCGCGGGAAACACCCAGAGCATCATCAGGGCCCTCGGATTCCTGCACTGCCCCGCGCCAGCCAGCCCGGAGCGCGCTGCCCGCCCTGCTGCCCGCCAGGCACAGTGCAGAGGGGAGAAGGAATCTCCAGGGGGAGCAACGCGGGCAGGGCAGGAGCCACAGCAGGATCTGCCGGTGGGCACCACTGCAGGGGCTGCCCTGGCTGGACAGGCAGGGAGGACACACGGAGGCTCTGGTTGGTGGTGGCACACACAGTGTGGGGGCTGCAGCCCCTGGCAGGGGCTTTCACCAGACACCAATCCCCTGGCATGGCCAGCAGTGCCTGGGCATCACCTGCCTGCAGGAGGCTGGGAGAGGACAGGGTTGATACAGCACCAGGGCAGCGTGTGGGCTCCTAAGCCTTCAGCTCCTCATGGATTTTCAGCCCAGCTGCCTCGGTGCTGCCACTGGCCTTAGCATCTACTGGGATCTGCAGGGCCTGGCCCAGTGAAGCCACTGATGAGCAGCAGTGGAGGGGAAGGGCTGTGAATCTGTCCTGCTTGATTGCAATCTGGAGCTGCTGCTATTTATAAGAAAGGACTTGTGCTTTTCTAAAAATAACCCCCACTACTGTCCCCAGCGCCCTGGCCGGCTCTGCCGTGCTTTGCTTGCAGGTGCCTGGCCAGTGCCTGCCCACAGACAGCTCCCATTGCCCCCACTCTCACACTCTCAGCCCCCAGAGGGGTCTCGAGGAGGCTGGGGCAGAAGGAGGGCTTGAGGAGGGGAGTCCCTGGGAGATCCCCTGCCACCCTGCAGCTGCCAGTGGGGCTGGTCCAGCAGCTTTCTCGAGGGCTGTGGAGGGGAGCCCAGCCCAGGCACACTCAGATAAGCAGAGTGAGCCCCGTGCAACAGCCCAGGGCTGCTCTGCCTGCCAGGCCCCATGGCCACCCAGCCGAGGGAACGTGTTGGGGTGCTTTGTGCTGGCAGTGTGCCTGCTCGGGACTCCCAACAGCCTCCGACACCACAGGAGGGTTCCCTGGGCTGGGCTGGGCTCCCTCATCCTGTGCTGGCCGGGAGACAGGGCTGTCCCTGCCAGACACGGGCTGGGGGTGCTGCATCCCTCCTGCCCCGAGCCCTGACAGCCTGCCAGGCACCCCAGGGATGCTCCGGCATCCCCCTTTCCCAAGGACCCCCCTGTCCAGCCGCTGTTCCACCAACCCAGTGCCCTCTCCCTGTCCCAGGGGCCGGGACCCACACCCTGAGGGGCTGGAGCCCCGGCCACACTCACTGCCCGGCCGGTCCCTCCAGCGCGTCCCCTCCACGCCGCCGCCCCCGTCGATGCGCAGGAAGAAGCGGGTGGCGGAGAAGAGTCGCCGCCAGCGCACGTCGCCCTCCAGGTGCCCGTAGCTGCGGGGAGGTCGCCGGCCGGTCCCGGTGACACCGCCCGGCCCCGCCAGCACCGCGAGCGCCCCGGCGAGGCAGGCGGCGATGGCGGCGGGGCCCCCGCGCCGCATGGCGGAGGGCGGCGGGCGGGCGGCGGGCGGCGGGCGCTGCGCCATCGCCGCGGCCGCGACCGGCGACCGGCCCCGACGGCGCGGGCGGCCAGGGAGGGGCGGCCCGGGCGGGGCGGTGGCCAAGGGGCGGGGCAGGACCGGGGGCGGGACCTCCCATTCATAAATCCGAGTCCCGACGGCTTCGCCGGGTTACCGGCCGCGGTCACTCGGCTGCCCTGGGGCGCCCGGTTGGGGACCGCACGCTCCGGTATCCACCGACGATGGCGACCGGTGGTCAGGGAACTGGTGCTCCAGGCAGGCAGGGTCGGGGGAGAGATGTGGCCCCGGACCCGGGGGTGGGGGTGTCTGCCTGAGGCCGCGACCGAAGAACGCCGAGGACGGGCCGCGAGGTGCTCGGGCCTCGTCCCGGTGCCGCCGTGTCCCGGTGCCGCCGTGTCCCGTGTCCCGTGTCCCGGTCCCGTGTCCCGTGTCCCGGTGCCGTGTCCCGGTGCCATGTCCCGGTGCCGTGTCCCGGTGCCGTGTCCCGTGTCCCGTGTCCCGGTGCCGTGTCCCGGTGCCGTGTCCCGGTGCCGTGTCCCGGTGCCGCTCCCGTCTCGTCCCGCCCCGTCGGGGCCGCCACGGCCGCCAGGGGGCGCGGGGGAGCGGGGAGCGGCCGCGGTGCACCATGGGAGTTGTAGTTCGGCGGGGCGGGACTCGCGCTCCCGGCGGCCTGCGCGGCGGCACCGGCGCCGCGGCGCATGCGCGGTGCGGGGCGGCGCGGGCATGGCGCTGCTGCGG
>JAWWES010000082.1:2312813-2336972 GCA_035583135.1 Lophotriccus pileatus
GGCCCGGGCGGGCTGAGGGGGCCCGGTGAGCGCGGGCGGCGGGGCTCGGGCAGGGCCGGGCACGGGGCCCGGGCGGGCTGAGGGGGCCCGGTGAGCGCGGGCGGCGGGGCTCGGGCAGGGCCGGGCACGGGGCCCGGGCGGGCTGAGGGGGCCCGGTGAGCGCGGGCGGCGGGGCTCGGGCAGGGCCGGGCACGGGGCCCGGGCGGGATGAGGGGGCCCTCGGTCTCCGAGTGTCCGGATCCAGGGCTGAGGGGCGTCCCTGGCCCTCCTCCCCCTTTCGTGCCTCGTGCGCTGCTGCTGGGCCAGCTGAGCTGAGAAAAGCCACTGCCTGTCACCTCTGTGCCCAGCTGGGGCCTGACCGTGGGGCGGGGCTGGGGCAGGGGGCGCTCTGAGGGGTGAAGCCTCCTTTGACCCCCTGCACTGTCGTGTTTTCCCTCTGCAGGGGTTCCGTGGAGCGTCCTCAGGAGCTACTCATCCACCAGCGCTAAGGAGAGCAGGAACAGCACCTGCGAGAGGACAGAGCTGCTGGAAGGTGAGTGCTGGGAGAGCTGCAGTGAGCAGGCAGCAGTCACACCAGCCACAGCTTGGTTCTTGGCATGCTGGGGTGGGTTGCTGGGGTGCTGGGATGGGCCCCAGCCTGCAGGATCCCAGAGAGGCAGTGGGCAGAACCTGTGTCTGGGACTGGGGCTGGCCAAGAGGGGATAAAGTCCTGGTGTGGATCCTCTTTTCTGAGCACGTTCCTGGCACTCAGAGTGAGGCCCTGGGCAGGACAGAACCTTCTGCCATGCACTGTGTGCCATCACCTGTCTCTGTTTCCCTCCAGTGCTCAAAGCTCGAGCAAAGCAGCTCCAAAGCAGTAATGCCCCAGAGGGGACAGTCAGCAAGGGGGAGCTGGCCCCGCTGGGCAGTGACAAGCACCAGAACCCTCTGCAGAAGGCCGTGGCCCCCGGCCCCACGCAGGAGCAGCCGGTTCCCAGGGCAGGGGGGTGCCCAGCCCGGCCCCACAGCTGGGCCGAGACACTGCACAAGGACACGTGCACCCAGCAGCTGAAGTTGGAGCGGAAATTATCCATGGCTGCCTCCCAGCTGGATCTGGGGAGCCAGGCCAAGGCAGGGGCCAAGCCAAAGGCCAAGGCAGAGGCCAAGCCAAAGGCCAAGCCAAAAGCCAAGGCAGAAGCCAAGGCAGAGGCCAAGCTAAAGGCCAAGGTAGAGGCCAAGCCAAAGGGCAAGCCAAAGGGCAAGGCAGAAGCCAAGGCAGAGGCCAAGCCAAAGGCCAAGGCAGAGGCCAAGGCAGAGGCCCAGATAAAGGCCAAAGGCAAACCCAAAGCAATACCTGCAAAGAACCTGAAGACCTCAGAAGTTCCAAAGGTGAAAGCAGCCACTGCCTGGAGCCAGAGCTCCACCATTCCCCACAGCCTCTACACCCACAGCAAGCCCAGGGTGGTGGCAGTGAAGGAAGGTGTGAAGCTGGAGGGGCCTCAGAGGGTGCGGAAGCGCAAGGACAGCAGCCAGGACAAGGTCCTGCAGGAGACCATCCAGTCCAGCCTGGAGTGCTTCCTGTTCCTGCAGCAGCCGGAGCAGGCCGAGCAGATCCTCATGCTGTGCCACAGGTCTCCAGCCAAGCAGAAGCTGCTGGATGTCAGTGCCTACAACACCGTGATGCGCTGCTGGGCCAGGAAGGTACTGAGCCACGGGTGCTCTGGGTGGGAGAAAGGCCGGCTCGGGAGGAAGAGCCTTGAGCTGGTCATGGTTTTAGCTGTGGCTGTCACACTTGCCTTCAGCAAATGTTCAGGGAGCACTTGGTTTCTGGCAAGAGGAGCAGAGCTGGCGTGAGGCCACAAATCCCTGTGAGGTGGCTCTGAGGGGAAGAAGGGGCTGGGGCAGGGGCAGGGTAGAGGTGGCTGAATCTAAATAGGAGCAGAGGGGCGTGAGGCTGTGACCCTGCTGGTGTCGGTGTGTCCGCAGCCCCTTCCCTCTCCTGCACAGGGCTGCCTGCAGCACATCGAGCAGCTGTTCTCCGCGCTGCAGGCCGCGGGGCTCCGGCCCAGCCTGGACTCCTACGCAGCAGCCCTGCAGTGCCTGGGCCGCGAGCAGTCGTCCGAGGAAGCCGTCTGCAGGTAACGCCTGCCTCGGGGCTGCTGAGCCCTGGAGCTGGGCTGGGAGAGCCCCTCTGCAGTCAGGGACTCCTTGATTCCCCACCCATCCTGGGCATCTTGCTTCCACTGGCCTCTCTGTCACTGCCTGGTGGGAATGGCTCGGCTCCTGTGTTTGTTTGCACTTCTGTGCAGTTTCCCCTTCTTGGCAGGCTCAGCCAGTTCCCACAGGGCTGTCCAAAGGAGTGTGGTCAGGAGATTCAGGTGGATCTCATGGAGCACAGCGGGCAGGAAAGTGTCAGGCCAAAGCAGGGAGCTGAAGGAGCCCTGTGAGATCCCACAGACTGGGTCTGGGGCAGTGCCTGGGGCTGTATGCACAGCCAGCTCCTCACCACAGGGTGGAGAAAGCTGCTGATCTGCTAGTGCTGCACAAACACCTTGGGGATGTATCACTGGCCTCTGTGTCCTTTGGCTGGCTGACAAGTTCTAGGTGCCTCCAAGTGAATGTTTTCAGTCAGCTGATTCTGAGAGGGCTGGCAGTGCCCATCCTGCCTGGTGTGGGAGCTGTGTCAGTGCAGCACTGTGGGGTTGCCTGTGGGCAGTGTGGTCCTACAGCAGTCAGAGCTCCACCTCCCTGCCCAGGCCGGGGCTCCACAGTGGGGCGGGCTGAGAGAGGGACACCCGATCCCTGTAACCTGAGGCGGGTGACCTTGTGGGACGGGCTGTGCTGAGGCAAATCCTGCCCCAACAGCTCCTGCACAACGTGCTCAGGCCCCTGGGGAAGATCAAGCCTGTTCTTTCTGCCCCTCCTCAGGTACCTGGAGCAGCTGAAGAGCGATGGCTTCCAAGTGGAGGAGCTCTTTGAAAAGTGCCTGTTTGAGGAAGATGAGAAGGAGAAAGTTCTGAGGGCCATCAGGAGTGTCCTGCCCAACTACCAGCTGCCCCCTCCACCCCAGCCTCAGACTTGCAAGTCTTCTCTGCTCCAGGACTTCTACTCCAAAGTAAGCCACAGATCTCAGGGAGGTATTGCACCTGGCCAGGTGGTGTTCACAGGACTCTGTAAAGGAAGAACTTTTAGCATGGTCTCTGCTCAGTAGCCCACACAAATCATCAAATGGATGATGTTACCAACAGCCTTACAGAGGAAGAGCGAAGCCAAGGGCTGGCAGGGGCCTGGAGGTGACCTCCATGTGCTGGAAGGGCTGTCTGGGGAGATGCTTGGCCATGACACAAGAGCAGAGCAGCCTGTGGGGTTTACCAGTCAGAGAGTCTGGACCTGTTCTACAAGTCTCTTGGAGGGAAGCTGGGAGGATGAGCATGACATAGTGCCTTGCACTTGTTTCAGGAAAAGGTGGTGTCATACCCCAAGATGGATTTCTCCGTGGAGGAGCTGCAGGAGCGTTTCCAGCAGCAGCTGGAGATGGAGTTGAACAACACCATAACCATTGAGTCGGTGGAGGCAGCCAAGCCCCCAGCCCCGCAGGCTGTCAAAGCGGTAAAGCTCGAGAGGTCTGGGGCAGAGGGGGTGCAGCCCTTGGGACCCCTGGGAGAGACGTGGGGGTCCATGAGGTGGTCAGCTAACTGACCAGCTGTCTTACTTCTTCTTCCGTGCAGCGAGAGCTGCTGTGCACCCTCCGCTCCCAGTGGCACGATGCCCTCCTCCAGGCCCTGCACAAGTCCAGGCAGAGCATGGCCAAGGCCAGGACACTGTCAAACTACAAAATCCTGCACCCATACCTGTGCCTGCTGCCCGATGAGGAGTACGTGGGCATCATGCTGCAGGTAGGAAGGAACCTGCCCCGCCCCATGGGAGCAGGGCCAGACTGTCAGCCATGGGGCTGTCACGGAGTGCTAATGTCCAGCAAAATTAGAACTTCCTGAAAGTTGTCCCAGGTTATTAGATGCAGGCTGTCTGTTCCCTGTGTGGAGCAGCCAGAGAAGCTCCTGCTCTGCCCTGGTTGTGTTTTCTTCCTCACTGTCTGCTCAGCATTGTGGGAATCAGAATCTTCCTGTGCTCCCCTCACAGCAGCTTTAAATCCTGCTCTGTCTCTCTGCTCTGTCTCTCTGTTCCTCCTTCCTAAGACCCTCTTTGTCTTCCCTTTTGCCAGGTCCTCAACACACTGTCTCCACAAGGAGAGTCCCTGGCTGTCCTGGCCAGGGAGCTGAGCTCCAAGGTCTACAGCAGGTACATCACCCATAGGAAGGTGCGCAGCCGCCGGCTGGAGAAGCTGCAGGGTGTCTATGAGGACTACATCCACCTGCTGGCCAAGGACAGCCAGGTAGGAGCCCCTGGAGCCAGGCATCCTGTGCAGGAGAGCTCCAGGCTTGAGCAGGATGCACTTTGCATGGCAGGAGGGGATGGGAAGGGAAAAGAGGGCCAAGGCCACTGCCCTGGGCACCTCAAGGGCCAGGTGAGCAGGTTGTTTCCAGAGCTGAGTGTACGTGGCTTGGGGGGGGCAGGCAGGTCTGCAGTCTGGGAGGGAGGGGCAGGGTGTCAGCACAGGGATATGGTGAGAGGAAGGGCTTTGCAGTGCTGCTGTCCTGGTTCTCACTGCTGGGCTTGCCCCAGCCTCCTCAGCCATCCTTCCCCAAATATCCCTGTCTGAGAGGACCTCACAAGGACACATGGACGGGAGGGACCTTCTCAGAGCCCTGTTCCCAAACAGATAGATCCCATCCAGCAAACCCCCTGGGAGCAGCGTGTCTGGCCCTTCCAGCTGACCTGCATTTTCTCCTTCCACCTCCTAGCCTGACCAGTACTTGCCACGGGAGTACTGGGAGAAGCTGGTGGCAGAAGCAGGCATCGGTTCCTCCCTGAACCTGAAGGACTGCAGCTGGCCGTACGTGATCCTCATGCGCCTGGGCATGCACATGCTGGAGCTCCTGGTGAAGGCCGTCACCGTGCCCAGGAACCTCCTCAATCCTCGTCTGGAGTCCAGGTCTATCCCTGTCCTCTACCACGTCTACTCCTACCACAACACGTGGCAGGTGAGCCTTGTCTTGGGGGCTCTGGAACTGTGCAGGGCATCCCTTCCTCAGAACCAGACCCTTGCAAGGCCCTTTTCCCTCCCTGCTGCCATTCCTGCTCAGGGACACTTTGAGGAGCCCCTGGTTTTGTGCAGACACTGTCCTTACTTGGTGTGATCCTTACAGGATGGCTGACTGACCACAGGCTCTCCCAGACTCCAGCCCTAATCCTCTGCTACTGATTCTCCTCTCTAGGTTGGGCTGATAAAGCCCCATCCCATCTTCTCCCACATTGTGACAGACGCTGCAGAGACTATGCTGACCTTCCACTCCTCTGCCATGCCCATGCTGTGTCCCCCAGTGCCCTGGACGTCCCCCCACTTCGGCGCCTTTGTGGTGAACGACACCAAGCTGATGCGCTTCGTGGACGGCGACGTCCAGCACCGGCTGCTGCTGGAGCAGTGCCCGCCCGTGAACCTGCACCCCGTGCTGGACGCCCTGACTCAGCTGGGCAACTGCGCCTGGAAGATCAACCAGCCGGTGCTGGATATCATCATCTCCATCTTCAACGACAAAGGCAACGAGGAGCTGGACATCCCACCGCCCCTCTCTGAGGCCCCCCAGCCTCCCACCGCTCCCGGCCACCCCTCCACCTGGAGCAAGTCCCTCAAGCACGAGCTGTTGCTGTGCAAGAAGAAGGCTGCAGAGATGCACAGCCTGCGCATGGACGCGCTCTACAAGCTCTCCATCGCCAACCACGTCCGGGACAAGGTGTTCTGGTTCCCCCACAACATGGATTTCCGCGGCAGGACTTACCCGTGCCCGCCGTATTTCAACCACCTGGGCAACGACGTCACCCGGGCCATCCTGCTGTTCGCCGAGGGGAGGCCGCTGGGGCCCAGGGGCCTCGACTGGCTGAAGATCCACCTCGTCAACCTGACGGGGCTGAAGAAGAACAACGCCTTGCAGGAGCGGCTGGAGTACGCCAACGAAATCATGGAGGAGATCCTGGACTCGGCTGACCACCCGCTCACGGTACACGGGAGCTTCTAGAAAGTAAAATGAAATGGGAATCAGATCAATTTTGGAACACAAACATTTTGAAAGATACGCTTTTGGGAGGAAAAGGGAATCAGCAATGCAGAGATTCCTAAATAGCACCTTTCTGTTTGAAATACTAGGGAAGTTGGGGGCATAATGGGAGCGGAAGCTGTGCCTAGCATATCGTGGGAGCACAGGGTCTTCTGTCTATGCCGTGATTTCTACCAGCCTGTGCTTTCCCCTTCCCAGGGCAGGAAGTGGTGGATGAACACTGATGAGCCCTGGCAAGCCTTGGCATGCTGTATGGAAATCGCCAAAGCCTCAAGGTCCCCAGATCCAGCAGCCTACATCTCTCACTTCCCAGTTCACCAGGTAGGAGTCCAGCAGATCTGCATGGCCCACGTGAGGCTCAGCAGGGCAGGAGAATGGGACAGGCAGAAAGGAGCATCCCTTGGCTCAAGCAGAGCCTGGCTGGGAGAATGCTGGCAGCTGCTGCAGGGTGAGAGTCGAGCCAGCCTCACCTTCTCCAGCCACAGGATCAGGACTGGAAGTTGGCCTAGTATGGCAGTGCCTGCCTGTCTGGAGTGTTCAGAGCTGTACGGAATCTTGAGGGGTTTTTGCTCCACTCCCATTCCAAGGCTGAAGCCAAGCAGCTCTACAGGAGCCAGGACGGGAGGTCTGGAACTGAGAAAGGGCATGCAGACAGAGCTGGCTGTCCCCCACAGTCGGTGTCCTGGTTGTCACCGTGTGCCTTGTCCTTGCTCTGGGCTAGTGCAGTTGCTCAGGTGCTGCTCAGCTCCCTGAAGGCACCTGTCCCTCCTGTCTGCCTGGGGACTGTGGCTAGTTGTGGTCCTGGCTGCTCCTTTCGTGAGGAGATTGGGTGGCTCTAACTGAGTGGGGGGAACAGCGTTTGCTCTGCCCCTAGCAGAGTCTGGAATGTGCATGAGACAGTCAGGACTGATATTTTGATGACAACAAAAGATCAAGAGAGCAGCAGCAGGGGGTGTGTGGAGGGTGCAGCTAATGAAATTCCAGCAAGGACTTCTTCTGGAGGGCACCACAGTCTCGTTCTGCCTGAGTCATCAGCGCTCAGTCAATGGAGCCATCGGGACCTGCTGCACTGCAGGGAGCAGGAGGGGGTGCAGGGAGGGGGGGGTCCTGCCTGAGAGGTGGTCCTGGGTCAGCTGCAGCCCCCTGGGACCAGGGAGAGCCCAAGCTCAGGGGAGCAGGAATAGCAGCACCTCCTGTGAGAAACATCGCTGCCAGTGTGGTCTGGGGAGCACCAGAACCTTCCCACACTGTCATTCAGGTCCTGCCTTCTCACCCAAGGTGCTCTCAGTCTCAGGAGGGCTGCAAGGACAGCTGCTGTGGCACATGTTTGCTGTGCATCTGACTGCAGCTTTGGGAGGTCTGGGTGGGCCAGTTTCTGTCAGAGGGATGTTTTCATCTGCCACAGAGCAGAGGCAGTACAGCTGGCTGGGGAGCTCCAGAGGGATCTTTGGCTTGGCCTGCCTCTTCCTGCCTCTGGTCCCCATGCTGAGGCTGTTTTGGCTGCTGGCTCTTGGGGATGCTTTTAGCATCCCGGACATATTTGGTGTTTTCCAAACTTTCTGATTTTCAGTGTTTGCACAGAGCTCTGATGTCTTTGAAAATCCAGAGACAGAGGACAGTGTGATATGAGGTTTCTTGTTTCAAACCTCAGAGGCCACAGTAGTTAGGGATAGACCCAGGCAGGAAAACTGGCCAAAACGCAAAGGGAAACTGGCGTGGCCTCAGCCACTGGTGAGAGTTCAACTGCAAGCCTGAAGAGGGGGGACATAATGACCACCTGAGCCCAGAGTGTCTGTGCATGGAGCAACAGCAGATGAGCTCTGTCCACATGCTAATTCCTTGTTTCCCCCTGCTCTTCCCACATGCAGGATGGCTCCTGCAACGGGCTGCAGCACTACGCAGCGCTGGGCCGGGACCTCATCGGTGCTATCTCCGTCAACCTGGTGCCCTGCAGCGTCCCCCAGGATGTCTACAGCGCGGTGGCCCAGCAGGTGAGGCACAGCAGGGGCGTGGGGGAGTCCTTTTGGACCCGCCTCCTCCTCCTGGAGCACAGGGTCACTCCCCTCAGCAGGTGATTCCTGTTATCCAGGGTGGTGAAAATGGGCTGCAGGAGTTCTGATGAGAGCTCGGGCGGGCAGCGCACGGCTGGGAGGGTCTCACAGCCACGGAGGGGGCTCAGGCCAGCAGGGCTCGCTCTGGGGTGACCCCTGGGGCACTCTTTGCTCAGGTGGAGGAGTTTCGGAAGAAGGATGCCGAGCGGGGGGTGAAGATCGCGCAGGTGCTGCAGGGCTTCATCAGCCGCAAGGTGGTGAAGCAGACGGTGATGACGGTGGTGTACGGCGTGACGCGCTACGGCGGCCGCCTGCAGATCGAGAAGCGCCTCAAGGAGATCGACGACTTCCCCGAGGTAACGGGCCTGTGTGCCCCCCTTCCCTCGCTCCTGCCACTTTCCTGCACGCCTTTTGCCGTCCCTTTGCCTGACCCCTCGCTCTGCCTCTGGTCTGTGCAGGAATACTTGTGGGAAGCATCTCACTATCTGGTGAGGCAGGTGTTCAACAGCATCAAGGAGATGTTCTCAGCAACTCGAGATATCCAGGTAAAAAGCATCTTGTCTCTCTCCACTTTTTCTTCTTCCCTGGTCCTCTTGTACATAGACCAGGGGATGCTCCGTGGGGAGAGATGGTTCTCCTGGGTCCTGGCCCAGAGAGGATCCTCCTCCCCCAGCCCAGAGGTGTGGGACTGTGCTAAACTTCCCAGTAAGCGACTGTCCCCATCTGTGGTAGGAATTGGGGTGGCCTATGCTGGGAGGGGATGGGGTCTCCCAGCTCCACACTAACTGCAGCTGCTTCTTCACCTCTTCTGAAGAACTGGCTGACAGAGAGTGCCAAGCTCATCTCCCAGTCGGGGCGGACAGTGGAGTGGGTCACACCGCTGGGGCTCCCCATCCTGCAGCCCTACTATCGCTTCAAGTCCACTGTGGTGAGTGAGTGTTTGGTGTGGGGATTCATCCAGCCCTGCCTGTGCCATGGTGGGAGCACGGAAGGGACAGCTGGGATGAAGCCTGGCAGGCTGGCATCACTGGTGGGTGAGCCTGCAGAGCAGGTAGGATCCGTGTGTGCCGGCACATCTCCAGCCTCATCGCTCCCTGCAGAGCCTGGAGGGTGTGGGTGGGCTGGTGAGGAAGCTCTTGTGCTCTGTCCCACTCAGGCAGCTGGGGCACGGGCCGTTCCCCGCTCCGAGGAGCCTCCCCGGGCTCGCGTGACTCAGTCTCGCTGCCGTCGCTCCCACGCGCCGCCGCGCTGACTCACGTCCCCGGCCCGGCTCGTCCCTGTGCTGCTCACCTCCAGCAGCCCCTCAGGCTGATTCACCCTGCGAGGGCTGTCACAGGATGCCTGCCTGTGAGCTGGGCAAGGTGTCCCTGAGGAGTGGCAGCTGCCAGGGTGCTGGGACAGCCTGAAATGCACAGTGTCTCCAGAAGAGCGGGGCAGTGCCCAGCCCCCCGTGCTGTGGGCAGTGCAGGTAATAACTGGTCCCCTCTCTCCGCTCACAGCTGAATTGTGGCATGCAGAATCTGAGTGTGAGAACACCCAACAGCAGCCAGTAAGTACAAATCACAGCCTGCACTGTGCCCGTGCTGACCCCAGCCTGTGCTCTGGGGACAAGGCCTTCCCGTCAGGGAAGCTGTCAAGGAGTGCCAGAGCTCCTGTTACCCTCCTGAGCTGCAGAGAGCTGGGCAGAGGGGGAGGGCTGGGGCCTTCCAGGGCAGCCCCCACAACCCTGGGCTGGGGTGGCACTGCCTCTGTGCTGGCACTCCCATCTTTGGCTCTGAAGTGCCCCAGCTCCTCATGTCCCACCCTGTGCCACAGAAAGCCTGATACCATGAAGCAGAAGAACGCCTTCCCCCCCAACTTCATCCACTCCCTGGACTCCACACACATGATGCTCACGGCTCTGCACTGCCTCAGGTAGGAGTGGGCAGCTGGGCTCTCACCTGGCTTCTGTCCTAGCCAGAGGGTCTGCCTGGGTGGGGGGTCATCACACAGAGGCACTCTCAGCACTCCTTCATGGCACCTTTTCCCCTCCCAGGCAGGGTCTGACCTTCGTCTCGGTCCACGATTGCTACTGGACTCACGCACTGACTGTGGACATCATGAACCAGGTGAAAGTGTCCTCCGGGGTCCCTCGTGAGCAGATCTGGCTGATCTGTGCTCTGGGCCCATGCCAGGCCTCGCCTCCCCTGGGCTTTGCTCCATAGGCTGATTGATTCACCCAGGCAAAGTGAACCTGGGATGCTTGCTGGCAGTCACAGCTGATTTTCTGGTGCCCCATCCCCTCCCCTCCTGCAGGGAGTGTGTGTGGCAGAATCTGTGTGCGTAAACGGGTGCTGAGCACAGCCCTGGCTGAGCTGGTGCCCTTGCCCTGCCCAGAGCCTTTCCCTCTGCAGTACTATGAGCACTGTTGTGCCTGCATCCCATCTCCCCGGGCTGATTCCTGCACTGTTGTCCAGCAGCACCTCCTTCCCACTCCTGGTGCTTCCCCTGCCCCTCAACTCTAACCTGTGGCTGGGGGGAAGGAGGGAAGATGCCTCCTAATCTGTGCCTCCCCCTGTCTCCCTGGTCAGATCTGTCGGCAGCAGTTTGTGGCTCTGCACAGCGAGAAGATCCTGCAGGATCTGTCTGAGTTCATGCTGGAGAAATACTGCAGGTAATCCTGGCCTGTTGGTTTCCCCCATCATGCTCCTTCCTGCCTGTACCAGTTCTCTCTCCCAGAGATCGTGTCCAGGTGCTGACAGGTTGTGTCACCTGCCTGGGGTTGCTCTGGGTAGAACCTCTCCTTCCTTCTTGCCTGACACTCAAATTGCCTTCAACCTCACTGTGAAAAACAAGGGCTCTGCACCTTCTTGCTGCAGAACTGAGGGAGGGTTTGGTAACCTTAGGGCTGCTGTGGCCAGGGGCTGGGCTCCTGCTCCCACTCGAGAGTGCATGGTCTGTTTTGGAAAAGCTGAATCCTGTTGTCAGGGGCTGCACTGGGGAGCAGAGGAGGGTGTGCCTTCTCCCAGAGCTCCTGTGTTGATTTGCTTGCTTTCATTCAGCCCCAACACAGAGACCATAGCCGGTTGGCAGAAGAAACTGATGGAGCAGCTGTCAAATGTCCCCAGGACAGGTAGGAGCATGGGATAGGAACTGCAGAGCTCAGGAGTGGTTTGGAGACAAGGGAAGTGAGAGGGAGTGGCCCCCAAAAGACAAAAAAGCCAGAGCTGTCCCCTAGGAGCAGGTTTTCCCTCCTGTGCTGGACTGCAGAGCCATGCGACAGAGCCTGGACACATTCCCCTGTAGCATCCCTGCCCTGAGCCCCTGGGAATTTCCCCCAGGCTGACCCAGCTCATCCCATCCCGCTCTTGTTCTGCTCCCATCTGTTTCCAACCCTGAGCATTTGCTGGGAGATGAGACTGAGTAGTAATTGCCGAGATCTAGATGATATACATGCAATGGGATTAAGGCAATTAGTTTAACTCCTCCTAATCCCTCAGCCCTGTGTCTGCCAGGCCATCTGGCTCTGCCTGACCTCTGCAGAGCTCTCCAGTGCTCCGTGGGCAGCACGGTCTGGGGATCGTTCATACCCCAAGGCTGCTTCTCTCCCCCTTGCCCATCCCTACCCTGCTTTCCCTCTCCTCTTCCTCACTCCCCCCAGGTGAATTCAACCTGAAGCAGGTAATGGATTCCACCTATTTCTTCAGCTGAGCCGTGGCTGCCTGCAGAGCCCTGGGCTACCTCTGGACACCTGGCTGCAGAGGGCACTGGCCTGCTCTGTGCCCTGCCAGCCCAGCAAGAGACCTGCCCCACAGCGAGGTGCTGGGGCAAGCTGGGGCTCTGCAGGAGCAGGGGTGAGGGCCAGGCTCTGTGCCCTTTGCCATCACTGCCTGTGTCCCAGCACCTGGAGAGGGCACCCAGCTGGGGTGGGGCCAAAGATGCAGCAATAGGCAGGGCTGGCTCCCCTCAAACTTCACTGTGAGCCCCAGCCTTTGCTGTGCTGCTGCCTGTCCTGGGGCACTGTCCCCCTCTGCAGCTCCTGACTGCCATTTCCAGGGTGGGGTTTTGCTGCTGCTCACTGGGACTCAGACAGGGAAAACCACTAATTCAGGGGTCAACATGTACAATACTGTAAATAAAATGTTTTTTGAAATACAAGGTGGGACCTGTGTGCTCCTTGGCATCTTTGCCTGAAGCCTGCAGGGTTCCTGGGCTCTCACCTTCCAGGGGCTGTGGGGAGGTGGGGCCGCTGCCTCCCCAGCCTGGTCCTGTTCTGCTGACTGACTGGGCTTCAGTTGCTCCCAGGAGCATCACATTCTGAAATTGCTTTTGCAGCAGAAACACAGAACTCTGCCAGTGTAGCTGGGAGTGGGGAGTGGGGCTTTCACAGGGTCCAGCTGCAGCTTTTCCAGCCAGGAGCCTCCGTCTCCCCAGACTGTGACCTTCCAGCCCTCCTCTCCACCGGGGTGGTGTTGGAGATGGTTGGCATCTTGCAGCTGCAGCTGTGTTTGGTCCAGGTCTTGGCTGTGCCCTGTACCCACAGCCTCCTGCTCCCGCTGCTTCCCGGCTGCTGCTGGAGCGAGGGGAGAGCTGCGGGGAGGAGACTTCTCACCTTGTCGCTGTTCTGGCAGGGAGTCAGCTCTCCAAAGGGCAGAGCTGCATCCCGCAGCCCACGCTGGGGCTGTGCCCAGCGCTCGGGCTCCCAGGGCCAGGGCCAAGGAGCGGGAGCAGCCGGAGCCGCGGCGGGGAGGGACGGCGGCGAAGAAGCAGAGCCGGAGTCGTGCGTAGCTCTGTCAGCTGCTGACGTTTATTGCACAGGATGGGCTGGATGGGGAGGTGGGCGCTTGGAGCGGGGCCCTGTCCCTCCGGCTGCTCGGCCACGGGGCTGGCACGGGCCCCACACTCGGTACATTCAGCGTGGAAGGCTCCAGAGTGCGAGGCAGCGAGGCACACGTACACACACACGTGCACACAGAGACACCCCTGCACACACACACACACACAGAGACACCCCTGCACACACACACACACACATCTGCACACACCTGCACACATACACACACACACGTGTGTGCACACACAGAGACACACCTGCACACACACACACACCCCTGGTACACGCAGCAGGTGCCTTCCCCAGCCCCAGGACTCTGGGGTTGGACTCCAGCGTCTGCCTCCATCCTAGCACTGCCTGCGAGGACATGGGGCCGCGCTCACTCCCAGCCCCGGGGTGGGGGACAGCGTGTGGGTGCTTACAAGCCTCAGGGCGACCATCCCTCAGACCCCCTGAAACTTACCTCCAGTCCTGGGCCATCACCCCTCACCTTGGGTCTGTGGGAGGGGTGCGGGGACACACGCGGCGCCAGGGCTGTGCCGACAGCCCCGGGAGGTGTCCTGTGGGTCACACAGGGATGTGTTCAGGTCATAGATATCATACACAGAGTTGGTCATGGCGAGGATGCAGCTGTGGCTTCTATGGGCAGCCAGGGAGGCCGGGGGGCAGCGGGGCTTCGCTGCGGGGAGCGGGAGGCAGGGCCAGACTTTGGTCGGAGATGACGCGGCCGGGGGCTCGCCCGGTGACCCCGCGGTGTGGCGGGGAGCGGCGGCCCCTGCCCACCCTCGGCAGCTGCCCCGCTCTGCAGCGGGCGGCAGGAGGGAGCCGGGAGGGGGCTGGCACCGCAGCGCGGGGCGGCAGCCGGTGGGGTGGCCGTGGCCGTGGCCCTCACCCCGCGGCACAGGGCGGACACAGGGCGAGACGGGACTCCCCGCGCAGCCCCCCCGGCCCGCGTGTCCCTGTGCCCGGCGCGGAGGTCACAAGTTGGAAGACAGCCTGGACTTGGCCGGGTCCGTGTCGGGCGTGCTGGCCGCTGAATCCTTGCGGGCCGCCGCCGAGTCCTGCGGCAGGGAGGGCGGCGGGGTGAGCCCCGAGCCCGCGGGTGCCGGGTGGGCGGGAGCCCCCCGCGAGGGCGCCTGGCCCCGCAGCCCGGCTGGGGGCCCCGGCGAGGCAGCGGCCGGGGCCCCGCTGATGGAGGTGCTGGACTCGCGAGCAGAGGCCGGAGGGCTTTGGGTGCTGCCGGCCGCCAGCCCGTGGGGCAGGGAGGGCTGCGAGGCCGAGAGGGGCCGCGAATCCTGGCTGAGGCTGCTGGTGTGCAGCGCCTGTGTGCTCTTGTGGGCGGCCAGGCGCTGGGGCGAGCCGGGCACTGGCTGCTGGCTGAGGGACAGCTGGGAGCCCAGCGGCCCCGGGGCACCTCCGTAGGCGAACGTCCGGCTGGCCAGCGGGCTTTGGGTCGGCGGGCTGGCCGCGGCCGCGGCAAAGGCGCTGGTGGAGGCGGGCAGGGCCGTGGGCTGCGCCGGGTCCTGCGAGGGCGAGGGGTTGGAGTGGGGCGCCGGGGGCTGCGGCTGCGGTGGGGGGCTCTGCTGCAGCAGGACGGGGGAGACGGCGAAGGGGCTGGGCACGGCCTGGGCGTACTGCAAACGGCGCATCATGCGGGGCGAGCCCAGCGCCATGGAGCCCACCAGCGGGCTGGCCATCTGCGGGCAGAAGCTCATGGCGACGGCCTGCTGCAGGGTGGCGATGGCAGAGGTGACCTGGGGCTGGACGGGGCTGTACATGGCCGTGTGCTGCTGCAGCTCCGCCTGCTGCACCATCTCCCGGTCGTACTTGACGATCTCCTGGATGATCTCGTTTTCCTGATTGTTGAAGACACCTGAGTTGAGGTCGTGCTGCACTTTGTGGAGCAGGATCGAGTTCTTCTTCCCTGCAGGGAGGGGGCCGGGAGAGGGAGCACCATGAGACCCCACGCTGGGACTACGCCGGGTTCCCAAGCAAGCCATGGCTGGCCCCTCTACTGGGACACCCCTCTCCCCCTCCGGACCCCACCACGCCCTACCAATGCGGTCGAGGCGGTCAATGGCCACGGTCTCAAAGGCCCGTCTCATCATGGGGTATTCCTCCAGCACCTCGTTGAAGTTGTCCACTGAGAGCGAGTAGAGGCGGCAGTAGGTGTCCGCGCGGACGCTGGCCGTGCGACGGCCACGGGTCAGCAGGCAGATCTCTGCATGGAAAACGCCAGGGTCAAGGTCAGAACGCTGCCAGTGAGAACAAAACGGGCCCAAGCAAGGAGCAAGGGGTGAGAACCACCACATGTGGGTGTCCCAGGTCAGGTTAGGTGCCCCAGTGCCTCCCACAGACCCCAGGAGGGTACCCGGGCTCAGCCCTGCAGGTGCTCACCTCCGAAGTAGGAGCCATCAGAGAGTTTCATCTCCTTGTTGCCCTTGGTGAGGATGCTGACCACCCCGTGCTGGATGAAGTACATCTTCTTGCCGATGGTGCCCTCCCGGATGATGTAGTCACCTGGCTGGAACACCTCAAACTTCAGCTTGGTGAGCATCGCCGTGACAAAGTTGGGGTCTGCGTTGGCGAACAGCGGCATCGAGGCCACCAGCTTGCGGCAGTTGAAGTTGACAATTTCCTGTGGGGAAGCGAGTGAGCACAGGAGGCCGGGACATGGTTCTGCACCCCCAGCAGGCTCACGGACACCCCGGCACACAGGTCTCGCATGGACACACACGCGGAGCTGCAGCGGGTGTTCAGCCCCAAGCACGTGGGTCGAACGGCAGGAGTCAGTGGGACCCACACCACTGCCTGGCCCATGGTAGGGAGCAGGGGGTCCCTCTCTTTGGGGGAGCAATGCCCCTCACCCAGCTGTCCAGCCCTCACCTCACGCAGGGGCTCGTTGAGCTCCCCCAGGATGCTGTCCTCGTCAAACATCTTGCCCTGGTAGCGATGCTCGTAGTAGTCGTGGATCTTCTGGCGGAAGTCGGCGGGCAGCTTGTGGAAGGACATGTACTGCTCCACCTGCTTGTACTGTGGGGAGAGGTGGTGTCAGCTGGGACCCCCACTCACATTCCCACTCCACGGGACCACTCTCGCTCCATCTCCCCATTCCCGCTCCCAGCCAGGAATGCTCCCCCCACCTGGCTGAATGTCCAGGAGGGGACACAGCACTTGGCTCAGGACAGGAGCTGTGGGCCCGTTCAGCCCAGTCCTACCTTCTCCTGGTACTGGCGCCGGGAGGAGTCCAGGGACTGGATGAGGGCGGTGGCGTGGCCGATGAACATGGCGTAGCAGGTGGCCCCCACGATCATGCTCAGCATGGTCAGCCAGATGTCCGTCATGCTCTCGGGAGCCTGCTTCCCGTAGCCGATGCAGAGCATGTGGCTCATGGACTTGAAGAGGGCGAAGGAGTAGAGCTCGCTCCAGGAGTCGTTCTGCAGCGACAGGGACAGCGGCTCAGCCTGTGCTGTTGCTCAGCTACACGTGTGTGTGTGTGTCTGTCTGTCTGTGTGTCCATGTGTGTGTCCTTGTGTCCACGTATGTCCATGTGTGTCTGTGTGTGTGTGTGAGCAGTGCCTGGGGCACAGTTCCCTGGCCCATGCCAGGCCACAGCCCTGGTTCTCTGCCTGCACCTCTCAGCAGCCCTCAGCAACAGGCATTTGTTGAAAAGCAAATTTTCCAGACTCTCCAAACTTCCCTGGAGAAGCAGTCAGGGAAGAAGGCAGGGGAAGAAGAGGAGGAAGCTGGGTGGGAGGGAATGGAGCAGAGATGGAAACTTGACAGAACGGGATGAGACAGACAGAGGGAGAAGAGCCATTTGCAGGAGGCTGCGGGGCTGAGAGGGAGCAATTAGAAACAGGGCACATTATTTATTAATAGCAGCTTTGTGGCTAATGAGCAGGAGAAGGCGGCAGGGGACAGGACCAAGAGCCCCATGTCAGCATATTCCTCGATCGATCCCCGGCTCCAGGCCCTGCGAGACCTCATCAGAGCAACGTCAGCACCGGGTGCTCTGCACACTGTGGGGTGCCCTGGGAACTGCAGGGGGGATGGCACCTCCTGGGGCCAGTGCATGGCAGCCAGGTGACATGGGGTGACACAGGGATGGGTGGGGGCTCAGGGGATCAGGCAGGATCGTGTTAGGAGGCGAATGGGACTCACCACCATCCCGTTGATGGAGACCCAGCAGTTCTGGGGGAAATCCTGCAGCATGGGCACCAGGAACTGGAGGCAGCCATCCCAGTGGCAGAGCAGCAGCATCATGCCAATGAGGTTGATGATCCTCATCACTGCACTGGCCAGGTCGTAGGTCATGTGGAAGATCTGGGTGGGTGGGATGGCAGCAGGTGAGCGTGGGGGCTCTCCCCCACTGCCCAGCCCTGCTCAGGGCACTGACCCTCGTGGCCCTGGCTGGAAGGGGCTCCCATGGCTGGCCCTGAGGCTGCTGTGCTCCCCCTGCCCATTTAGAGCTGGCAGGAGGAGGAGCCAGCCCTGGTGAGCGTCAGCCAGTGCCAGCGGGGGCTCAGGGAGAGACAAACGCTCAGGGCACTGGGGAGGGAGCGGGGCAGCCTCTGGGGCACCGAGGGCAGGGTCAGGGCCACGCAGCAAAGCCGCACACGCCGTCTCCGGACTCTGAGGCATCTCCCCTGACAGCCCCCACGGCCCAGAGGGCACCCTGCCTCCTGCACTGGGGACCCCAAGGGCCAGGGGTCCTACCACCCTCCCTGGTGCTCCCCAAGCTTCTGGAGGGGCAGGGAGCCAGAAGGGAGCAAGGCAAGGAGCACTGAGCTGAGCAGGGGGACAGGGTCCTGCTGCTGGTGGAGCAGGGGCTGGTCTGCCAGCTTGTGCCAGCCACCCATGGTGGGTGATGTATCATGGCCCAGGGATGCCCCAAACCCTCCAGGAAGGGTCACAGCCACCCACTGGCCCCACATACAGCCCTGAAGCTCCCCTCAACCCTGCTACACTTGCAGGGGCCCCTCCAGCTCCCACTCCCTCCAGCCATCCAGGTGCTGCCAGCAAGTCCCAGAGCAGGTCCTCACCTCCTCCCACTGGTGGATGTAGCGGATGAGCCGGGACAGGCGGAGGAGCCGCAGGAGGCTGAGGATCTTGGTGAAGCGGACGATGCGCAGGGCACGGGCTGTCTTGTAGACATCTGAGTCTATGCCCTTCTCCACAATGAGGAAAACGTAGTCCACGGGGATGGAGGAGACAAAGTCCACCACAAACCAGGTCTTGAGGTACTTCTTCTTGATCCTTTCGGGGTCCAGGATGATTTCCGTGTTGTCCTCAATGACAATCCCTGTCCGGAAGTTCAGCACCAGGTCCATCAGGAAGAACGTGTCGGAGACCACATTGAACACAATCCAGGGCGCTGTGGTCTCCTCCTTGAAGAAGGTGATGCCCACAGGGATGATGATCAGGTTCCCCACCATGAAGAGCAGCATCGTGAAGTCCCAGTAGAACCTGGGGAGTGAGAAGATGGAGGGGGTGGGTGTCACCAGTGCCCCACAGCCGAGGGGACCCGGCCACAGTGCCCTGCCTTCCAAGACCCATGTAGGGGTGCCACCTCAGCCACAGGAATCTCCCTCTCCCCAGGGACTACATCTTGCTCCCCCCTCTCCGGACTGTCCCCGGGGTGATCTTGCAGCCAGCACAGCCCTGACTGGAGCAGCATGGTGTAGGGGGGGTGCAGGACGAGGCTGGAGGCTCCCGCTGGGCTGCTCTGCCAGAGGTCCTGGGAGGAGGGGAGAATGATGACACCAAACACTGGAGGGGGACACCCTCCGGCCGAGCTGCCCCGGGGAAGCCCGAGGGTTGAGGACCCCCCAGAGCACCGGCACCACTCCAGGTCACAGGAAGGGAGATTGGTGGGAGCAGCCCCCCCTTTCCTGCTCCCAGAGAGGGACTCAGGGACAGCGGTCAGTCCCCGGGGACAGGCAGGGCCAGGCTGGGGGTCCCGGTCTGAGGGTCCCCGGGTGTGTCTGCCCGTCAGCCCCCGCAGCACGGCTGCGATGGAAGGCGATGGAAGGCGCCGCGGCGGCCCCGGTGCAGCAGAGCACGTACGGCTGCAGCGGTGCCGGGCGCGGGGGGGGGGTGGGCGGCTGCCCCTGCCCCTGTCTGGGCTGCTCCTCTGCCCCCTCCTGCCTCACCCCGTTCTGCTTCCCTTTCTCCTCGTCCCCCTCTCCTGGGCCACCGACGACCTTTCCGAGCATCTGCAAGGTCACGGCAGCCCTTTCGTGGCAGGATGGCGCTGAGGCCACCTCGGCCCTCCCTGCCCTGGCCGGGGCGCGGGAGCGGCGGGGACGCTCCTCAGTGCACGTGCAGGGGCGCTCAGGACCCTCGCCCACACAGGTGTGCTCAGCCCCCCCGGGCAGGGGTCCCTGAGAGCTGTGGGATCGTGGGCAGGGGGTGCCACGGCCACGCCATGCACGCAGTGCCCTGGGCTGGGGGACGAGGGGGAGACGCTCCCACGCACACAGAGAGGGAGACGGGCCGGTCCCCCCTCCCCGATGCGCAGACTAGCGCAGGGCCAGGAGGAGCCGAGCATCCCGGCTCCTGACCTTTCTCCAATGACACCTTCCCCATGTGAGGTGTTGCTGTGGCAACCGCGAGTGATGTCACTGCTGCAAAATGATGACTTCACACCAGGGCGGTCCCCAGGGCACCCTCGGCAGAGGAGCTGCGCCCCCCCTGCGCCCCCACACCGAGCTGGCGCCAAACAGGCAGCAAGGCCACGGCCACGGCGGGCCCAGCCAGACCCCCGGGCTCCCACGTACAGCACGACCTGCCAGAGGTGCCAGAGCCGTGCCAGAGTGGGCAGAGTCGCTGTGGGGCTGGATCTGCCTCCAAAGCCCCGGCAGCTCCCCCTCAGACTGACCCTGCCGCGCTGCGCGGGTCCCACGGGGGCATCAGCCACGCAAAGCTGCGAAGAACAAAGATTAAATAACCTCGCCAGCTGGGCAAAACTCTCCTCTGGCTCCAATTCCTTTGCAATCTGGCTGAGCCAGGGCAGAATTCAGCCTGCGGAGAAAGATAAACTGCTCCTGATTCCCCCACCGCACACAACTGACCCTGTGCGATCGCCCCGGGGGCCGGGGTGCGGTGCCAAGGCTTCCTTCCTTGGAGGGTTCGTGTGCACGGAAAAAAAGATCCAATCCAGGCTACTAAAAATATCTGAAAACAAGTTAATCAGGATTCTTGACATCCCTCCCCTGCTTCTGACCCAATTGCATGACAGTGATGGTGACAGGAGGTGCCCAAAGCCCCTCCAAGCGGGGGCTGCTGCATTTCTGCTCTGTCACCCGCCCAGCGCCTGGCCCGGTGGTGCTGCTCTGAGGTCCTGGGCAAGATACAGGTTGGGGCCAAGCCACACAGGGGGGCACAGCCACGGTGTGCCAGGGTGGTCCCTGCTTAACTCCATTAGCAGCACAGAGCTCCAGGGGCTGCTGGGATGATCCAGGCACACCCCTCTGCGCTGGTCCCGTGGTGGGGAGCTGAGCTGTACCTGCGCCTGCATGTGGAACTCCCCCAGACCCTCTCTCCAGGAGGGTCCCCTGAGGTCTGAGCCCTTCAGCACTGACGAGACCCAGCTGCAAAGAGCCAGGCTGCAAAGAGCCAGGCTGCCTGGGGGGCAGGAGCAGCACGGGATCAGTGCAGGATCAACCAGCACAGGATTGGCGCTTCGCAAACTCGCACTAAATACTCGTATCCCAAAACTGAGGTTGCTGTGAGAAGTGGGTTACAAAGCCAATGGCGTAAGCTTGCCCGAGCTAAGTGAGCAGTGTTGTCCAACACATCATCCACACCCCCAGCTCCTAGTAGAGTCAGTTGTGATGAATGATTGGTGCCGCTCTCCCTTGGAAAAGCCTTTTACCCTGGGGGTTCCTGGGAAGGGGGCAAAGGCTTTGCAAACTGCTCAAGGACCCAAACCTTCACAATCCCCCTTCCAGGCCCAGCCTCTCCTGCCCAGTGACCGAGCGATGGCTTTCAGCACTCCCACATCCAACTGCCCCACACTGATGCTGCAGAAGGAGAGGCCCAGCTCCCCAACACCCTGACCAGAGCAAATGGGAACATCGGGACCAGTGACAGTGCTGGCACATCCATCAGGGGCAACGGCAGCTGGCAAGCCCGGTCCCTCTGCTCAGGAACACACACAGTCCACCAGGCAGGCAGAGGCAAAGCCCTGAAACCATTCACCCCTGGGTGAGGAGGGCTCTGGTCAGGCAGCACGAGGGACATGTGCTCTGGAAGCATCTCTGCCCCCGATTCAGTTGTGGGACCAGCTCTTCCAACACAAACTCACCAGCCCAGAGTCATGGAAGGCTGTGGTGCCAGGCTGGCACTGGGGGATGCCAGTGTAGCCCCTGGACAGGCTCTCAGCAATCACAGGGTGATGGGCACTGCCACCATCCCCAGTCACCGGCTGGGCACAGCTCCCACAGCTCCCAGAGAGACTCCTCAGGGCTGCTGCAGAAACCACAACAGAAGCAATGAAGGACTTGGCACTGGCTGGGCTGTTCCTCCCAAAACAGAGACCAGAATTGGCAAAGCCACCAACGACCACTGCCCAGCACCCAAAAGGAGGTGGCCCTGCTCCAGCACACACTTACGAGCTCTCCTTTATCAGATTTGCAGCTCAGGATCTCAGCAGCCGTCCTGGCTGCTTCCTCGTCATTCAATATTTATGTAAATAGCAACCTCGGTTCCTGGAGCAAATCTGTCCTGAACTGGGGGTGAACAATGGCAGTGCCATCGCCGTGAGAAGTCAGGATCACTAAATGACGACGATTATGAAGCGATGTCACAGATGCAGATGGGTAATGGGTTTTGCAGGGCAAACACCACCAGGTCACTCTCCATTATCATTACTGGATAAATGCTTTTTGATTATTTTAAGACAGGACAACGTGGGACGGATGGACACGTCCCCAACACGCACAGGCAGAGCAGGTTCCTCAGGCCCGGCTCAGCCCCACGTGGGCTGATCCTGTTCCTGAGCATGGTTGTGGAGCTGGAGGATGCCGTGACTCTGCCTGCAGCTCCTCCCCACTGGGCAGGGAACTCTCCTACGCCACTTCCAGTATCAAAACACGGGCAGCTGCTCTGCCCCAATGGGTTCCAAGCCTCGACAGCGGCTTTAGGAGGACGGAGCCCGCGCTGGGCAGGATAGCCACGGTGACTCTCCAAGGTCACCCTGGCACCCGCCTGCTCACTGCAAGCACCGGCTGAGGGAGCAATGCTGCTGCACCCTGGAGAAGCCTGTGAGGCCTCGAGCCCACTGCAGGCTCAGTGCAGGGAGACCCTGCTCTCAGAGCACCGTGGACTCTGCCGCCAGTGCCGCGGCTCTGCCTGGTCAGAGGAGCAGGGCAGGCTTTGGCCTGGTGCAGGCATGGGGGTCACTCTGCTCCCAGCCCCCCAACAGCCCACAGTGCTGGGGTGAGGAGGAGCAGGGGCAGTGCAGAGGGGCCAATCCCCCGGGATCCACCTGGCACCACCACCTCTGCTCTGCCCCACCAGGACCGGCAGTGACCAGGCAGTGCAGCCACAGCTCAACCCAGCCCTGCAGCAGAACCCAGTGCCCAGCCAGTGAGTCCCAGTGTGGAAGGAAGCAGGAGCCTGTGCAAGAAGGCAGCCCAAGGGGAGTCGAGGGGCCTCCAACTGCTCCTCTGGAATAAGCCAGATCAGCCCAGGGCAGCGGATGAAGGCAGGAGCATGAGATGCAGCTGCTGGTCCCTGCCCTGAGCCCATGACCACCTCCACCTGCCCCAGGGAACCCTGTGCTCTGGAGACTCGTTAGTGTCAGCAGTGAACAGAATTTGAGGTCTGGCTCAGGGCCATCCCCCATCCAGGCACCCAGTGAACCCCAAACCATGCACCAGCAGGGTCAAAATGACTCAGAGCTGAACCCCTCAGCCCCACCAGCCTCTGCAATAAGGCTCCCCCAGCCCCTTTGGGGTCACTGGACCAGGGAGCCCCAGTGCAAGGGCTCACCAGCAATGCCAGCGGGGTCTCAGCTCCCCTCCAGCCCTGCAAGGTGCGATGCTGCCCACCCCAGACAGTGCAGCCATCCCTCCCTCCTGGTAGCTTTCACACAACTTGGGAAATATTTGCCACTCCAGAGCTCCCCAGGGCTCGTGGGCCAGGAAGGAGATGGAGCTGCAGAGCTTTTTTCCTGGGTTTGCCATTCCTCACCTGGAAGATGCACATGCTGGATCGTGGGGACTCAAGTTCTATCAGAAGTGGGAAGAATCTCCCTCAAACTGGCTGAACCCCAGGGACCCCAGGATCAGGCCTCCATGGGGGAGGGGAGCCATCACAGTGCTCTGCCTGGCAGTGGCACAGCACGTCCCCCCACCCAGCACTGGCACTTCCCCGGGGAGGGGGACCCCGAACCCCAGGGCGCTCCAGGGGCAGAGCCAAGGCCAGGTATGGCTCATGGGGGCCGAGCCTGCCGAGACTCCGGGAAGGACGAGGGGACGCCCTTGCCCGGGCACTGACAAGGCTCCCGGCATCCCCGGGGCGGCGGCTGCGCTGGGGAAGGGGACGCCCGGCTCGGCTGCGCTCCAAGGGAGATGCCTGGCTCGGCCCCTCCCGCGCCCGCCGGCGGCTCAAGGTGCCCTCGGCCCGGTCGCACCGGCGGCCCCGCTCCCCAGCCCGGCCCGATGCCCGGCCCCGCGGGGTGCTGGATGCGGGATGCGGCCGAGCCCCGCGGGTACCGCCTCACCTGAAGTCGCTGTAGGGATGGATGATCCAGGCCCCCGCCGACTTGACGCGCTCCTGCTCCCTCTCCACCGCCTTCTGCGAGCCGAACATACGCAGCGAGAACTTGTTGACGCCGGGCTGGAGCATCGCCCCGAACTGCCGCTGCATGAAGCTGGCCTGGCTCCCGCGGGCCTCCTCTCCCGCATCCTCTCCCGCGCCCTCCTCGGCCGCCTTGGCCCCGCCGGGGGACGCGCCGCCGCCGCCGCAGGAGAAGGAGACCTTGGGCTCTCGAGGCGGCTCCGGGCCGGGGCTGCGCGGCGGTTCCCCGCGACGGCACTCGCCGTTCGGGGACCCCTTCCCGCCGCGGCCCCGCGCCCGCCCGGTCGCCGCCGCCCCGCCGCGCTTGGCCGCATCGGCCGCCTCCTCCTCGGCC
>JAWWES010000082.1:2337074-2349897 GCA_035583135.1 Lophotriccus pileatus
CGGGCCGGGGCGGGCCGGGGGCGGGCCGGGGGCCGGGCGGCTCCGCAGCTCCCCCCGCCGGCACAGCCTTTCCCGACGGGACCGGCTACCGGGACGGGTCGTCCACCTTCCGCCCCGACAGCCCCGTCCCCGGTGCGGGGCCGGGCGCTCCCCCCGCGGGGCTCTGCAGCCGCCGGTCCAACCGGGGCAGGGATGGACACCACCTCCGCACTAGGCACGGGTGCTTTGCCTTCTCACAGCCCCGGCTGCCCCCGGCTCCAGCGCTGGGACACCCGCCTGCGAGGCCGATGCCCGGGGCGGAGGGACCGGCACTTCTGCCCTCTGCTCTGGGAACGCGCTCCCAGCCGACCCGGGAGCGGAGCCGCCACGGGAGCGGAGCCGCCCCGCGCTGGGGACGCGGCTCTGGGTGGCGAAGCCGCGGCGGTGGCACCACCTGGTGCCCCGGGACAGAACCGCACCGGGCAGCGCATCCCCCGCCCCGGCGGAGCCAGCGCCCTGCCCGGGGCCGGGAACGGCAGCCGCAGCCCCTGCACGGCCCCCACGGGCCGAGACACCCCAAAAACTGCGCTGCGGGCCACAGCGGCCCCGTTCTGCAACGTCACTCCCCGCGCTTGGCACGGCTGCCTTCAGCAACAACCCATTTCTCCAAACCATCCGTGGGGAACAGCTCCTCAGCTGCCCCCAGCCCACAGCCCTTAACCTGAACGGGAGATGCTGGAGATGCTGGAGCCAAGGAGGGAGGCGGCAGGAGCTGAGCCGGGTCCCCGCAGCGCCCAGAGCACCAACTCTCTCCCCAGGACAAAAAGCGGTACTGCAGCCAAGGTCTGCTCGTACCATCCCTGGGCAGGGCTCGATGTGGCCGTGGCAGGGCTGTGCCTCGGCTCACAGGGGCAGCTGCCACAGGCCCAGCAGAGAGCAGCACGATGCCACTCCATCCCCTGCCCAGCTCTCAGGGCTGTTGTCCCCCCTGTCCCTGCCCAGTCAAACAAAAGGCACAAGTGGTTCTTTGTGAGAGCTGGGTCAGGCAGGACCCATAATCCTCATCAAGGAAAATTAAGCCACGCATTGATTTTTCACCAGGATAGCACGAGGCTGGCTGTGAAAGCCTTGCATAACCCACTTACAGGCTGCAGAGCTGTCCACACAGCCCCAGGGCAGCTGAAGGCACAGCGAGGCAGAAGCACTGACAGGAGGGACCCAGCTCCCACAGCTCCAAGCTGCCAGCACTGCTACCAGACCTGCCACCACCGTGCTGCCAGCAGCTCTCCAGGCAGCGTAGCTTTCAGAGCCACACTCTCCCCTTGACCCTTCCCAGGCCCCTAAAAGGAAAAAGTGTCCCCCTACAGAGCAAGGCCAGATTCAGTCACTTGCCAGGAACAGAGCAGGCAGAGTTACCTTAGGCCAGCTGGGAACACAGGGTAGCTCCTCTTCAGCCCATGGCCTTCACGGCCTCACTCCAGGGACAGGAATGCTGGCAAAAGCTCTCTGAGCTGAAGGCTGGAAGCAAGAAGGGACCCCCCACCACATCCTCAGTCCTCTGCCCAGGCCCTGCTGTGTGCAGAACAGGTTTCACACTTCTGCTCTCCTGCCCCAGAAAGAGCAGGAAAAAAAAACCTGCTCAGAGAAGCACGAGACACACAAGCAGCACGTCCTGTGAGGGCTCCTGGGGTTTGAGGCTGACCCTTAACCCCACAGCCACAAGGCCTGAGAACTGCAGAGCAGGGCAAAGGGAGGCCTGTCCCAAACAGGCAGGTGTGCCCCAGGTTCCTCGGGCTCTGCAGAGGAGGGAGCACCGCTCCCTCCCCTCCAGGGAGGCTGTTTACAGTTTTTACACCCATCAAGCTGCAAATCCTCAGCAATTAGAAGGCATCCAGAGCTGGCACCAAACTGAGACACCGTGTTTTGCAGCCAGAGGGTCAGGCAGCCCAGGAAGAGACCAGAGTCCAGAGGTGGAAAAAAGAGAGAGGAATCATTTTTATTTGTGAAGTGTTAACAGATGGAACAGTTCAATGCTACCCAGCAGTAAAGGTGTTAAGACTCCCCCGAGCACTCATCATTACAAGCCCCATGTCACTCACATGCCGCGACGGCTCAAACACAAGCGCACACTGTTAAACCCTAAACCACCCCCAGCCCCAGCTCACCCTGCCCCATCCCCACAGCAGAGACATGAACCACCCACGGAATAAGTTACAGCAATCATTTATCCAGTGTCCAGCTCTAACCAACTGCTCCTGCCTGCTTCTCAGAGGAACCAAGAACGGCTCAGGAGGGGCTGACTGGGAATCTGCCCGACAGAGACACACCAGGAACATGCCCTTTGCCAGGGAAAGGTGCAGCCTTGCTCCAGGTAACGCACTGGGAAAACCACAGAACTCCCCTCCTGACTCCTCTGGTCAGATCCTGTCACCTCTGACAGCCCCCAAAGCAGCTCCTCTCTCACCCCACAGGCAGGGGGGACAGGGGTGCACTCCCACCCCCCAACTCTGTACCAGCACAAAGAAACAGGACAGAGACAGCCAGGGACCGAGACTACTGAGAACAGGGGATTTACATTTACAGATAGAAAAACCCTCCCACGACTCTTTAAAAAAAAGAAGTGTATTTTAGATTCTACAACTTAAGTTTCTTTAGAAAGTGAAGTAACTGAATCGCAAGGACGCACTAGAATATTCCATGGTGCTATTTTACCAAAAAAAAATAGAAGAAACCAAAATTGTCCAGACGAGCTCTTCATCTACGCGTCACCTGGCAGGAGAGAAGGAAAAGCCAGTCAGATAACCCAGCTGCACCAGTATGGCTGCACTGGGCTGGAGGGAGCCTCTGCCTCCACAGATGCTTTGGCTTCTCCCAGAGCCCCTCTGCAGACACAGACACGGCAGCTCTCGCTCCCAGGTGTGGCTCTGCCCTCAGAACTGGCACTCACCTGGCCCCACTCCTAGTTTGCATTTCTCTGGCGGACGTTCTTGTCCTTGTGGTTTGTGGCATTGCTCTTCCTGGGAAGAAAGAAAGGACATGAGAAAAGGGAGAGCAGAAAGGGCCCCTCCCCAGCCCAGGAATGTCATTCAGGTCCAAACAGATGGTGCAGCTCAGGCAGGAGATCAGTTCCCAGAGCGGTGTATGTGTGGTTTACACACAGGGACATTAAGTGAACCAAGGGGAGGCATCTTCCCACCCAGCATGCTGACTGTCACCCCACACCAGCCAGGTTTTATCCTCAGAGCAGATTCCACGGCTGGATGAGCTCTGTCAGCACGAATCTGGCTAAACAGAAAGAGGAGAGGTACTCACAGTGGTGCAGAGCCTCCATCATCATCTTCACGTTCGGGACAGCACAGAAAGAGAGAACAAACAGTGTCAGGGAAGAGCATGTATAAAGTGACCTCTGCCTCCTCTTAAAGCAGTGGGAATTATGTTCCAGGGAGCACTCCCACCACCACTCAGAAATGGGAAAGAGCCCCAGCTCCTCTGCTGAGAGGCAGCGCTGCCCTGACCCTTCTGCCCCCACCCCCACGGCTCCAGGACTTGGGATGGCTCCCAAATCTGAGCACACTCGCAGCAGGTAAAGGGGAAACCAAACAGGATGTTTCAGGAACAGGGCCTTTAAGCAGCAGCAGGAAGCCCTTTTCCCTTCCCACGTGTTGTGATATCAAAACAAACACTTGCACACCACGTTCTGGCTACGCTGAGCGGCACAGCTAAGGAAACACCTCTGCCAACACACGCCAAGCCCTGCGGCCTTTCACCAGCTCCCTGCAACCTGCCACCTCCCAACAGGAGCCTCCCAGACCTCCATTCTGCTCCCCCCTGCCTCTTCTACAGCCTTGGCTCCCCTCAAGTGTCCCCAGGCCCCGCACTCCAGGCGCTGGGACTGCCCTGGGCACAGGATCTGCTCACAGCTGGTGAGAGGACACATGGCTGGAACTACCTTCTACTTACCATGTGAGGTGGCACCCAGCAGCAGAGAAGGGAAGAGTGGACAGGTAACACCAGCAAGAACATCACACCAAACACAGGCTGGACTGTCCCCATCCCAACCCAGGTGACAGAGCATTCAGTTCTCAGCCAGTACTGGGAGGAACTGGGTCAGACAGGCCTCACTGTCACCTCCTCTAAGCAGGAGCAAAGCTACAGGGGCTTTGGGGAGAACCGCTGGGAAGATGCAGCTACAACATCCCTAAGAGGACACCCCTTCCAGCCAGGGGTGTAAGAGGGCAAAACATCTGCTTGTAAAACTGCCTGGAGTGGAATTCCAAGCCCTGCAGGCAGGAGATGGATATCAGGCTTTAGCCCCTCTGCTGCACTTCTCCTCAGGGGGCCGAGGGGCCCGGCAGGGTCCGGGCCAGGAAGGATGCAGAGCATTCACACTGCATTGTTACCAGCATCAGATAAGGCCTCCCCGCTGACACAATGCAGATCCTCCCGATAAGGAAAGGGAGGAGCTGGTGCTTCCAGAAGAGATTAAAGATAGTACCGGGCTTTGAGATCCAGGATGTGTAGATCTGATGACCCAAAACATTCTGAGCTGAATACAAGTTAAGCTAAGCCTGGCCTTGCTGAGCTACTTAAGGGTCCCACAGTTTTACAGCACCATAAAAGCTCTACTACTTATTTACAAACCATCCTCTCCAGACTGGGAGCTGCCAAAGCAACCCAGCCCTGCAGACACACGAAATACTTGAGCAAAGAGGTACTGGTGAGGCAAAGGGTCAAGGCTGACCTGCACAGAATCCTCTCTTGCTCCACCTCACTGCAGGACTGTCAGAAACAGCACTTATGTGCAGTTTCATGTCTGAAGTGGCATGGTACACACTGCCACTGCATCAACCCCCTCTGACAAGGGGACCTCAGAGTTCCCTGCGAGCCCACCTTGACACCCCACAGGTTACTTGATCTCCCCCGGGAGATCTAAACCCAGGCCCCTCTTACCATCAGGAACCTCGTCCGGCTTCCTCCTCTTCTCGTAGATGAAGATGATGGTGACCAGGACCAGGACCTCTGCCACGATGCCCAGGAAGGGCCAGAGCGCGGCCAGGCGGCTGCGCACGCGCAGGCTGACGGTGGCGTTGCCGGAGCCGTAGGAGTTGGTGGCGTTGCAGCGATAGTCGCCCGTGTCCTCCTCGATGTTCAGCTTGAGAATGCGCAGCTCCGTCTTGTTGCCGCTGGACTTGATGATGTATCGGCCAGAGGCGTTCTTCAGGTCCTGGAGGGAGGAGGAGGAGTAAGAGAGCTCTGAGGGCAGCGCTGACTGACCGTGCACGGGCCAACCCCCCAGAAATCCTCCTTCCCGGGGCACCGAGCTTTGAAAGACTCAATTCTGATGGCACAGGGCCTCCCCCCTCTGTGCTGGGCAGGGTTGGCAGAAGGGCAGAAGGAGCAAACCACAGCACTTACCCCTTGACCATTTTTGTACCAGGACCAAGAGGTGACAGGGGGGAAGGAGGGATTCTTGCAGGCCAGCACACCCGTGTCCCCCTCGTTGCCATGCTCAGACTGCTTGTATGCCGTCACCTGGGGGGCAACTACAGCAAGAGAACAAGAAATTCAGACACCTCATGACAGAAATCACAGATTTGTGCTCTCTGCAACCCCACCTCACCAGAATCAGGCAGCTACCCCAAAGCTTGACCTCAGTAAGGCTGTTCCTCTCTCTGCTTTGGCATTTTCAGAGGGGAAAGCAAATCAAGCTGCTTCAAGAAAGGCTCAGACAGATTTGTCCACCGGGTATTATCCTTCTCCCAGTTTTCCTGCGGGAACATGCCCACAGGAATGCAGGATGGAAGAGCTGACCCTGCAGACACAGAACTGCCTGATATCAGGGAGCTGCCTCGGGGGGCGAGTTGGCAGCGCTTTCAGAGCCCTGCAGCCAGGCAAGGGCTCAGAGCAGCTCTCCCAAGGCTGAAAAGACACCACAGCCATGTGTTCAGGAAATCACAGCTTCCCCGTGCCCCTCAGACTCTGGAGCAAACACGTGAAGTTACCTGAAATATTCACTTGTCCTCTGATCTCTGGGTTTGTTTTGTAGACACACTCATACACGCCAGAGTGCTCCTCCATCGTCCCCTCGATTCTGCCAAAGACAGGATTCAGGTCAGCATCCAGCACAGCTGCCCTACCCACAGACACCGACCTCCAGAGCCACGGGGTCAGACACCCTCAGCAACCTCCTCTACAGCAAATCTCTCCCGCTCCAGCAGAGCATTTATGCTGCACCACGTACACACAGCAACCCAACTCTTCACCCTCCCCTCCCCACACACTGAGGGTGGCAGAAGAGGCTTCCATGTGCACCACATCTGACATGAGTCAAGTCAGGGATCACTGTTCCAGCCCACTGAAACACAGAGCAAAGCAGTGGCAAAGATCATCCAGGCTGGGCTACTCTGGATCAATCCCAGCACGGGGAGAACTCTCCCATTCTCCTCCCTGCAAAGCTGCTGCAATGAGATTTAATGGATTATGCAGCCCCGCAACAAACATCCCATTCTGCTGCTCAGTAATGCCCACTCGAGGGAAGGGGCCCACAGAGTTTGTGGCTGCACCGGGACAAGGGGCTGTTTGTTGGCTCTGCCGTGCCCGGCGCTTCCCACTTCCAAAAACCACTCAGCTGAGGAATTGAGGTCACGCGAGGGAGGCTGGGTTATAAATACTTTAATCCTTGTTCAGCTCCCTGTTGCTATGGGGAGACAGGCACGTCGGCACTGCCACACAAAGGGACACGATGCCTGCACAGCTGCTGGGTCAGAGCCAGCCAGGCCTGACTGTAATCGGGAAGGAAAGCTCTGCACGGCCACAGCGGGGCCGGTATTCCCGCTCCGAGCGCGGACCTCGGCTCGTGCAGCTCCCCAGCTCCCGTGGGAACAGCCTGGAAAGGGACAGAAAGCCCCCAGGAGAGACAACGTGCACTGGAGCCTCTCATTTCAAAGCTCTGGCACACTGACCAACCCCAGCACGCCGCACCTGACAAACCAGAGCCCAGCTGAACACCTGCTTACAAACACGAACAGCAGAACTTCTCTAAGAGGATATTTGGGGCATAAAACCATCCCTTCCTCCTCCTTTTTGCCCCCTCCTCCCCATAAAAGACAGTGTTGGGCCTTACCAAAACTCTGTCTAGCTCATCTCATGCTCTGTAGTCCCAAAGCCCTGTCATCAGCAGGGCTACAAGCGCTCAGCCCTGGGTCCAGCTGAGAGCAAACACCAACTGCCTCTGGGGAAAAACGAGCCCGTGCTCAGGCTCTGACCCTGCCCTGACACTCACGTGTAGCTGGTGAAAGCACTGTCGGTCTCGTCCTTCTGCAGGACCTTGTCCTTGTGCATCCACTCGTGGCCCTTGATGGTGGAGTAGGGCCCAGACATGTTACAGGTGAGGACCAGCTTGCCAGAATCCGCAGCGACGTGAGCCTTGATGTCCGGACCTGCGTTCACAAAGGATTGGATTGAAGTTAAGACAGGGTATTGCAGAGCTGACCTGGGGCCTGAGAACCTGCAACACAAACCCCCCAGCTCCTTGTCTATCCCAGCTTCCACTTACCTTCACACACAGCTCCCTACAGACCTGACAGTGCCAGCACCAGACAGCCCCAACATCAGGTGAGGGCCTGAGTGCACCCGGGACAGCAAGGCTGGCCCTGCAGCTGCTCCCCCACGAGCAGGATCTCTGCTGCATCTGCATCACTTGGAGCCTCTACTGTTGCTACCATGGGTGCAGCCCCAGCAGAGCCCAGTGCTCAATAAGCAATGGAAAAGGTCACTCTGAAGGGCAGAGTACAGCTCTCTGCTGCTGCAAGCCACCAGAGCACTCATGTGTCAACACCTCCCGCCACCTGAGCGGCCTCAAACACCTCCAGGTATCAAGGGGCAGCAGACAAGACCGTGTGGCAGCAGTATGTGCTTCATCTGAGGTTTAGTCAGAACTACTCCAGGGAGAACACAGAGCCGTGACTCCAAAAGGTCCTGGGCCTCCGTGTGCCAGGCAGCAGTAAATTATGCAACGAGAGATGACTCAGGTATTTCTGCTCGCAGGAGGCTGCCCGAGAAGGCAGCTGCCATCAGCAGCACCGTGACACAGCCCTGGTGGCACTGCGGGCCCTGCCCTTCCGCCCAACCTCCATCCCTTGCAAGGAAGAGTTTTTGCCAGGGCTGACGGGCATTTCGCTTTTCCTCCTACCCAAATTCCACTGGAAGAAGGTTCTGCTGGAGTCCTGTATTCCCTAGCACGTTTCTGCTGAGAGGGCAGCTATGCCCATCTAACTCTGGGATTCACGGGAAGGCCTTCCCAGGACGTTAAGCTCCCTCCCAGGTTTCTATCGCTCTGTGAGCTCCAGCCTGCCCGCTCAGCGAGGGGGAACCTGGCCACGTCCACGGGACACGCAAGGACATCACACTCAGTGTCACACAGACACGGCCATTTCAAAAACGGTTGCATCTCAGACCTCAAAGCAGGTTTTGTTCCCCACAGCCTGGGTCACCGGCACGGAAGCGAGCTCAAAGCAGGGCTGCTGAGAGGAGCGGGAGCTGCGGGAGCCGCGGGAGCCGCAGGAAAGGGCCGCTGGTCAGTGGTGGTTAGGGCAGAGTCGAGCACCAGGGCTCGGAGGCGCTCGGGAACAAGCGGCAGGTTCCAGGTCTTTGGCTCCGGAAAAGGCGCGGGATTGCCGGAGGGCGAATTGGTTGGGAAGCCACAACCCTTTTTGAGCAGGGCCATTTCGGGTCAAGTCACAGGCGGTGGGGAGTCGACAGAGGGTGGGAGTCTCTCAGTTCTACGGCAGGGGGTGGGAGGGTGGGGGAGCTTTCGGGAGCCACAGGACACGGGTGCGGGGGTGAGCATGGCAGGAGACTCAAGACACCAGTGTCCGAGCAAGTGCCAAGGCCTCGATGCGGCCACTCACGTTCGATGACAAAAACGTTTGCCTGGGAACGGATCCACTTGACTTTGGGACTCTTCGACAAGTGGTTGCGGTCGGGGTCGTTGCTGGCCCGGCACTCGTACGTGCCCGAGTCGTCGCTCGAGAGGTTTGCGATGTAGATGGTGCTGGTGGAGTGCAGGTTGTAGGTGGCGTTGATTTTGACACGGTCCTGCCGTGCGCCATCCCAGAGCTGAGCATAGGTCTCATTGGGATCGTTCCCCTCAAACCACCACTGGATCTCGGGGATGGGAGTGCCAATCGCCTCGCAGTACAACTCCACGCTGTCCTGCGTCAGTCTCTTTTGAGACAGCGGTGACTTTATAAAACCAGCTATGAGTTGAAGAGGTATTAGTGCAAAGTGTTAGTGCAAAGCAAGAATTCACCTTTCTATAAGCAAAAATAACCCTCAGCGATTGAGAAGGGGCTGCACATCATCTCCAGATCAGCGCACTCCACTCTGCCCTCCCTCCCTCCACGCTCTGAACTCTGCCTGGCTCAGACAGGGCTGTTCATTTTAATTTTGTATCTCCTGCGGCTCCGCTGCAAAACCAGCACAGACGAAACAGCACTCTGTGTTTGCCACTCTCCAAATCAGCCACCCGTGGCATCCCCCACCTACTGCGAGGAGCGGCCGTGCCCCCGGGGCAGAGCGGGGGCTGCAGCTCAGGAGGAAACACCAGATTTGTGTTGTGAGGGCTTACTCAGCCTCCACAGTCCCCAGCCCCTGCTCTGGGAAGGTGCTGCCCAGGTCAGGGCACCACGGAAGGCTGGGGGGCAGCGAGGGGACACCTGACACGTGTCCCAGCAGAGAGACGGTGCCAGTGCTGGAGCACAGACCGAGCCCTCCCAGGTCAGTCTGGTTAAAATGGGAAAAGGGCTTCCCTGGGACCCCCTCCCCTGCCCCGAGAGGAACGTGCCCATTGCCCCTCCTGCACAGCCCCCACAGCTGGGAGCTGGCTGGCCAGGCCCCCCTCGCCGTGCACAGCCACACGTACCCGCCGCCTCCTCACACCCCTGAGTCAGCCCTCTGCTCCCCAGGGCGCCTGGCAGGAACTTCTAAGCACAGTACTGAGGTAACAACTTTCTGGGGGAGGAGGAAGCTCTTGTAGTCTGCAAGACGTCCTGAGCCAGGTGGGAAAACATGTAAATTTGTTGTCATACAAACACTGAAATCAGACTTTTCATCTCAGGCAAGCCCAGTCTGCGGAACTGAACTAGCAATAAACAGATCAGAGGCACAGGCAGCAGCTGCAGGCTGGAATTCAGGGATTTTTCACTCTGCCCTTGCAGCCAGAGGCCAGGGGGTTCAGCTGCAATCAGCCAGTCCAAAGGTCGGTCCGTGTGCTGAGGAAAGCCAAGCTGCCAAATGTCTTCGGGCCCCAGGGCAGCACCCACAGCCCTGGGAGCCCTTCCCAGGTCGGGCAGGAAGGGAGGCTCAGTGGCTGCTTCGGGAAAAGCCATCAGGCCCAGGTCGAGGTCGCTACGTGACTCACCCTAAGCCAGGTTTCAGAAGAAGCTCAGCTCTGGACATGTCCTTCCTGCACTAATGGGCGGCCCCGCACACCAGGAGCCTTCCAGGAATTAATTTACTCAGTTAAAAGCACTTCATGATCATACAGAACACTCCACTGATGCACTGTGATGTACGAGCACAGAGGAGGGGGGTTTGGAAGAGGGGTTTTTTTGGTATGCCTGAAAATGTTCTAACAGGAAACTGTAGGACTATTTTTGTGAGAGTAGAAACAAATCAGTGTCACAAACCCAAGTTTGCTCAAACTGAAGAAAAATACAAGTCAGTTTGTAAGCTAAGCTTGACTCCTAAATAAATCAATTCCACACTTCTCAAAGGAAAAATCAGCTTTACCTACTAAAGCTCTGAAAGTCTTGAAGAATAAGCATCCCTGAAAGAGAAAGGACCCTCATATGCAACCAAGAGGCTCTTGGGAGAAGGCTGACACTGATTTTAAACAAGTGGGAGGGCCGGGGGTCCCCAGAGATGTCCAGGACAGGGGGATCAGCTGTGAGCAGCTCTCACACCCTGACTTCCACCCCCAGGACCAACAACCTGTGTGCCATGGGGGGCTCTTCACCCCACAGGCCTGGGATCAAACACTCCTTGTTCTGACAAGCCCTGGAACCGCCCGCAGCACTTGCACGAGCCTGTCCACTCCAAGTGCAGCCTGAATTAAAGCAGAGCTGGGAAAGATCAAGGGGTTTACAGCTACAAGGTGATTACTGTACTCTGACAAAATAAGCTGTGCAAGGTTATTTGCTCTGACTTAGAGGGTACCTCGTGCAGTTCAGACAGGTTAAAAGACTCCAGAGCAAGTAGCAGCAACAGTGAGTACCATCTGCATTCCCACGGGATTAATGTTCCCCCTGTTCCCACCAGAAAGCCGAGCGTGCAATCCCAGTCCCAGGCTGGGGAAAGCGCCTGCTGAGCCCAAGGCACAGGAGCACAGCCAGCACCAACCCCTGGAATCGATCGGGGCCGCTCACACGTTTTCCAAAGAGCGCCAGGCTGCAGACTGGAATCAGCTCCCAAAGGCCAGACATTCCCCACAGAGCTGAGCCGGAGCCTCCCCCGGCGCCTCCCGGGCACGGCGCAGTATCTGATCCAGCAGAACAGCAGGGAAGGCAGGGAGGGCAGATAACGCTCTCCAGAGTCACCTTCCAGCTGAAAACAACCTCTCCACTCGATGGGGGAGGAGTCCCCGGGGTGTAAACAGCCCTTGGGGCAGCCCGGCCTGAGCAGAGCCCCCCTGTCCCAGAGTCTGTGCTCCAGCCTGGCCTGACCTTTGTTTCTTGGCCTGGCAAGGGGACACTTGAGGCTCTGACACTTTTCGCCATTTTCACTAACAGCTATAAAATCTGACCCTTAAGGTCACACAGCCGGGGCAAAGTCAGGGTCCCTCCTGCTGAGGGCACAGAGTCCAGGCACACACCGACCCTCCTGTCTGCAGGGTGAGCTGCCACCCAGCCTGCTCCACAAAAAACAAACCCAAACGCTGCTGAGAGCTCAAATCCCTGCTTTCCAGCCCCACTCTGCTACCTCGAGGCACCGGCACCGTCCCACACCAAGCCCAGGAGCGCGGCCGGGCAGGACAGGCTGTTACACAACGCACGGGGCAGCTCGTCCTTCTGGGGCTTTTCAGACCAAGGATAGAAACTGCCTCCTCCTTGTCCCACTGCTGCCGGTGCCCTGGCAGGAGCCCAGCACAGGCTCGGAGGGAGCGGGATACAGCAGACCTGGGCAGCCCCAGGTGAGTTTATGAAACTTTATCACCAACTGCCTACAAGTACCTAAACAGACACTGTAACCAGGCAGGACCAGCAGCCCGCCCCTGGCGATCAAACGGAGCCTCTTCCACCAGCACCGCGGAGTCCTGCGGGCAGAGCACGGCTGGGTTTGCCGTGGCCACGGGCTGTTTGCCACGAACTCCTCCATAATCTGAGAACGTGAAAGGTGGATCCCCAGCACAGGCAGACCCGGCTCCTCCCTGCGGGACGTGCTTTAAGCACCCACCGAGGGGCTGCCGGAGCCGCCGCCCCGCGCTGGGGATTATCTGGAACACCTTTAGGGTTTAAAGGCGAGAAACCGGAGAAGCGGCTGCGGAGAACAGAATTCCTCTGTTTTCCTAAGGAGAAAACAACCCCGCGCGGCCGGGAGCGCCAGCGGACCCCGCCGCCCCCCGGTTACGGAGAGCGGCGAGCACGCGGTGCGCGGGGGAGCCCCCGCCCAAGTCCCGGGACCGCCCGGCGGCAGCGCCGAGCTCTGCCCGACCCCGCCGCCCCCGAGCCCGCTCCGAGCCCCCGGGGCGCCCCCGCTGCGGCTCCGCCCGCCGCGGACGTGCCCCGCCGCCGGCGCCGCCGCTCCTCCCCCCCCGCCCGGGCTCGGCCCCGCGCCCGCCCCCCGG
>JAWWES010000082.1:2350250-2376633 GCA_035583135.1 Lophotriccus pileatus
CCGCCCCTCCCCGCGGAGCCCCCCGCCCCGCCCCGCCCGGCGGAGAACCCGCCTGGCGAAGAACCCTCCCCGGAGCCGCCCCAGCCCTCCCCGCCTCGCCCCGGCCCATCGCGGCCCGGCCCTTACTCGTCCCCGCGGCGCCCGCGGCCATCGCGCCCAGGACCAGCAGCGCCAGGAGCGCGCGCGATCCCGCCGCGCCCGCCGCCATCTCCGCACGCGCGCCCGCCGCGCCGCGCGCGCGCTATAACCGCGGCCGGGGCACGCACGTGGGGCGGGGCCGGCGCGGGCCAATCGCGAGGGGCAGCGCCGGTCCGGCCACGCCCCCCCGGCGCGGCGCGGCCAATCGAGGGGAAGAGCGCAGGGAGCGGCCCCGCCCCCCGCGCCGAGAGCCGGTTCGGGCCGGTCCCGCCGCGGCCCCGCCCCCGGGGCAGGCGATGCGCCCGGGAGGGGCCCCGGTGGTGTCGGGGGGGCTCGAACACGTGCCCGTCCCTGCCCAGTCCGCGGACACACCGGGCCGGGAAGCCCCTCGGGTCGCACCGCGGGGCAGTCAGCGGGTGCTCGGGCCCGCGGGGTGCCGGGGCAGCACCGGAGGCACGTGGGAGGTCACGGAAGGCTCACGGGGCGAGCCAGGGCCCCCCACACACAGCGGGATCTGTGGGAAGGGAACCGGGCAGCGCTTCCTCAGCGCGGGGAGCTCAGGGGAGACAATGGATCCTGCGGACACGGCGGGGCCGGTGCCAGGACAGACCCGGCCTTGGCACAGCGCCCACGGCCCCGGGTCTGGGGTACCCAGGGAACACGCTTGGCCCCGGGATCTCAGCCGGGCAGTGCTTTCGGGCACCGGGAGCTGCTGGCACCAGCCCAGCCAGAGCCGCCTGGTAACCCCGAGGGGCCGGGGCCGGCAATAACCAACACGGCGCAAGGCAGCCAATGCAGAGAGGCCTCCACAGGACAGCAGCTCTGTTACCAGGTCTCCCCCAGCTCTTCTGCATCCTGGGAGCCAACTCGTGGTCGAACCAGCCGTGGGAGCAGGGTGGAGCGCTCGTGGCTGGGGGTGCTGAGCAAGGGGGGGCAGGAAAAGCCAAAACAATGGGGTCATTGGCGCCAGTCCCCACTGTGCTCTCCACGGGGATCTGCCTCTCTTGTAAACTCCTGAATCCTCCCAGAGCATTTCTTGCCCATACCTGCCCCCAGCATGTCCTGACCCCCCTGCACTGGGGGCATTCAGCAGATGGGGCTCCCGTGCTGCAGAAATCAGGCAGAGTGTGGAGCCCACGGCACCCTCGGCCTGAGGAGCTGGGCCTGATCTGAGCAGCCTCCAGTATCCAGCACTGTTGGGAACTCCCAGGGAGGGGGAGAGAGGCTGCATGGAGCTCCAGGACCTTCCTGCCAGGGGGACAGCGTGGGGGAGGTCCTGCAGGGCCAAAGCTGGGGTGCTCCCTGGCCCTGGGGCAGCGGACATGCAGGTGGAGCATCACCCCGAGGGCAGCGGGGAGGGAACCGGCTGCAAGGAGCCGGCAGAGGGCACGTGGGCACAATAATTCGTACCCCTGGGGGTGGGGGAGGCTGCTGGGGGTGCAGAGAGAAGCCCCCCAGAAAAGGAGGGGGGAGCTGGCTGTGAACCAGGAGCCGGGGCTGCTGCTCCGTGCCGGCTGGTTGACCTTGGAAGCCGTTTGCCAGGCCTGAATAAAGCGACAATAATCCTATTCACCTTTTAGCCTCATTTCCTAAGGCAACAAAGCACATGCCCTCGCCTCGTGCAGTCGCAGGTGTCACTCAAGCCCTGATCCCATTTGCACGACTCCAGCCGGGGAAGTTCTGCTCATTACCCCTCTGATGAGCTCTGTGCAGGGGAGGGCAGGGGCCTCAGGCAGGCGGTTTGCCAGGGCTCATCCCTGCCCTGGCCCCAGGGCGCTGGCGGCAGGGCTGCTCACCCCACCCCAGCTGAGGAAGGCAGGCAGTGCCCCAGGCTGGAGCGGGGCGGGCTGGGAGCTCCCCCCAGGCTTGGGAGGTCACACATCCCAGCCCCTCTCGGTCTGTGGGCTCAGGACACACTCAACCATGCTCAGATCAGAGCACCTGCCAGGGCCCTGGGCACCCCCTGGGCACCATCAGCCACACTCAGCACAGAGGGCACTGCCCGGGCAGGTCTGCTGAGGAAGGGAAGCACCGTCCCAGTGCAGCACTGCAGGGCTTGGCCCAGGCCAAGAAAACAAGTGTTGGCTGCAGGTCTGGGGCACAGGCACCTAATGCTGCACCCTCCCCTCCCTGGGAAGGGCAAAGATGCTCTCCAGGCCAGAGGCAGCCCTGCCCAGACCCTCCTGCCTCCTCTGCAAGGTGGGAAGAGGGTTGCTGTGAGACCCACCTGCCCTGCAGCCCTGGGAGAGCAGCCAGCCCTTCCCACCACAGTTCCATGTAGGGGCTGAAGGGCAGGAGCTGGTCCATGTCTGGCACAGAAACCCCTGGAACAGACCAGGCAGAGCCTCACTGATGCACCACAGCCCTTCCCTAGAAGAACTTTATTAAATAGTTTCCAAAAAAAAACAGAAGCAGAAAGACTCAGCATGACCCTGTCCCTCCCAGCTAGTCAAAAACTACAAACAGCCCATCCCCATGCCCCCAGTGCTGGCAGCTGCCAGGCACGTCCTGCCTGGTGCCCTACGAACACAGCTCCGGCATCACAGGCAGGAGAGGCAGGAGGGTCCCACGGGGACAGCCCAGAGGGCTGCAGGGTGAGCCCCAAAAGGTGTTGAAAGTCACAGAATGCTCACACGCTGCCCCTCCAAAAGCAACCACTCGCTGCCACCACAAGTCCCCCAAACTACTCCTCCACCACAGGGCTGAAGAGGAGCTGAACGTGCCCGAACAAGAGGCAGCCAACATCAGCTCTGGCTGTCACTCCTCAGCCAGAGACACCAGCGCCCCAGTTTCTGTGGCTTTGTGAACACCCAAACACAGCTTCCCCCTCCCCACCCTCCCCCCAGCAAGTTTATAAAATAGGGGGTTTGTTTTTTGCTTTGCCTACAAAGACAGTGATGGGATTTCCTTTGCCACAGCAGAACAGTCTCCCTGCGAGGTAGAGAGAGAATTTCAGGGCTGACAGATCCTAAATTCAAACCCGTTTGTTCTAGTTGAGGTAAAATTCAGTAGTTTATAGTAAGTTTTGCAATGCTAGAGGGCCATCAAGATTCCTCATTGCCAGAGTCATCCTCATCACCATAACAGCTCTCTGCTTCCTCCTCCATCTCATCATCCTCGTAATAGTCATCATAGAAGAGGTCTGAGCCCTCATCTGAGGCTGGAGCCTTGGTCTTCACACAGTACTCTGCCAGCGTGGTGGGGACTTTCACACCGTCCCGCTCAGCGTCCAGCTTGGTGCCCAGCACTTGCTTCCTGGAGGGCCAGAAGGGAGGGGTGAGGACAGAGCTCTGCACCGCAGCCCTCCAGACCCACAGGATGCCAGCCCAGCCAGCGCTGCCAGGCCTGGCTCAGCACACACCTGATGATGTCCGTGTACTCCCGGTCCTTCCCTTTGCTCTCCTTCCACTTGCGGTACATCACAGAGGCGTCCACGTTGGCCGGGGAAAACGTGTTGGGCTCATTCAGCAGCGAGATCACGCTCAGGAGAATGGTCCTGGCATCGATAAACATGAGCAGGTCAGAGCCAAGGTGGGCCAGCAGCCACCCACACCCCAGCAGTGCCAGCAGCCCCGTGTCCCAGCAATGCCACTGAATCCATGGGCTGTTGGGCTCACACGCAACCCCACACAAGCTCTCGCTGTTCTTCAGCAAAGCCCACAGCCCAAGTGCCTTCAACAGCCCCCCAGAATCTTTGGAAGCAGGAGGCTGTCCCCACCCTCCCACCATCCCAGCCCTGCCCTCAGCTGAGCCCCCTGCCCGCAGCCCCCCTGCAGCCCTTACCGCACGTTCTGGGTGGGGTTCCAGCGCTCCGACGGCAGCTCCCCACTCTGCGGGTCGTCCACAGGCGGGTGGAGGATGGAGATGCAGACATCACCAGTCTGAAAGCACAAGAGGAACAGAACCCTCAGGAGCTGATGCCCCAAGCACCCTCCAGTAGCAGCTCCCCACTCACTCTTCCCTTCGGCTGAAGCCACGTGAGGCAATCCCAGTTGTTCCTTCAGTCCCAAGGAAGGGGCACCAGAGCTGTTGTGCAGCCTCAGGCCTCGGGCTGCCAGCACCGTGCGGGTCAGGCTGCTGACACTGAACACTCGGAGTACCCAGCACAGCCCTCCTGCATCCCTGTGACAGCGGCCCCGGGGGCAGGCACGTGCCAGGCACTCGTGGCACAGGCACGACATCCCCCAGGCTGAGCGTGGGAGCCGTCAGGCCCGGGAAGCCTGGCTGGCCTGGAAGCCTGGCTGGCCTGGAAGCCTGGCTGGCCCGGGAAGCCTGGCTGGCCTGGAAGCCTGGCTGGCCTGGGAAGCCTGGCTGGCCCGGGAAGCCTGGCTGGCCTGGAAGCCTGGCTGGCCTGGAAGCCGGGCTGGCCTGGGAAGCCTGGCTGGCCTGGGACCCGCGCTGGGACAGCAAACGGCTGCTGGGAGCTCGTTAGTGGCACTGCCGCTGCCAGGCAGTCGCTGCCAAAGGCACGGAGTGTCCAGTGCCAGACAAAGGCTGGCACTTGCATCCAGTGTCACCGCAAGAGGCACACGTGTCCACTGCCTGTCCAAGACTCTCCTCACTATCCTGGGGGACCTACCTCATAGATATTGGGGTGCCACATTTTGGTTAAGAACCTGAAGGCAGGAGGAGAGTAGGGGTAGTCGACGGGAAACCGGAGACGAGCCTGCAAGGAAACAATAAGGAGACATGAGGAGACCAACTTGTGAGAAGGAAGGGATGGAAACCACAAAGCTCCTGACAGCTCTGGGAAAAAGAAACCTCTGCCAAGCCCAGATGGGCTTCTGACAGCCTCCACGTCAGCTGGTTCTGTCAGCAGGACACCAGCCCCAGCGGCAGGACAGATGCCGGCCCTGCAGGTGCCCTCCCGCCACACAGAGTGGGGTAAGTGACCAGGCTGTGAGGGTTGTCAGCTCCTTCCCCGCCGTTCTGCCCAATACCCTCCTCTCCAGCAGGGCCCATCCACGCTAACCCGGTGCTCTCCCACGTGGAGGGACCAGTGGGACCCACGGTGCTGATCCAGCAGGGCCCCAGCACCTGAAGCCAACCAACCCCCGGGGCTGCTGTCCAGTGGCCATAGCTGTGCCACGGGAGAAAAGGCTGTTCACCCTTCAGAGCTCAGGGGAAGGAAGCATCAGGTGTTTTGTGCTCTGATTAACACACCAAATGTCTAAAAATAGCCTGTCACTGCTGAAAAGAGACCAAGTCCAAACTGGCCGCAGCACGAAGCTCAGGGACTAAAAATAAAAGCACATGAAGTTCAGGCTGCAGCCCAGCAGCCTCCGAGGGCTTCTCCCACAGCCACCCAACCCGAGGGCCTGAGGCCAGGCAAACACAGGCTCACTGTCCACCCCTGAGTGAGGAGGTGAAGCCTGAGGTGGCACAGGGACTTAGAGCAAGGTGCCCCTGGCCCCGAAAGCTGCTGCCCCAGGCTGCCAGCACCAGGCACCCGAGAGGACGGGGCAGCTCCTCCCTGTGTCCCAGAGACTGATTCAGCTTTCGGCTGTTTCCAAGCCCTGGGAACAAACTTCCAGATTGAGACTCAGCTGCTGTCCCAAAACAGGCAATGGCCAGACACAAACAGTGAAGATTTAAAACACACACCAACTCCCTGAACATTTCTTGCTCCCTCAGTTCACGTACAAGAGAATTTGGACACTGGATCCGTGAAGGGACAGTGTGAACCACTCTGGCTCTGCCCAGCAGTGGAGGAGTGAGCCGGGATTGCTCTTTACCCATGGAATGAGCCCCATTAAGCAAGGTAACTGCAGACAACTCTTTGGATGCTTCTGGAACTACAGCGTGGACAGCAATGCTGCCAAACAGCTGTCAGCTCACGGATCAGGGCAGGAGACAGAGACACCCTCTCCACCACCCTGACCACCCCAACCCATCCTGTGCTCCAGCCCCCCAAATCTCCTGCTGCTCCAGGATCTGTTCCCAGCACAGGCAACTCCCCAGAGCAGTGGGTCTGTCCCCAGTCACGGTCCTGCCTTGTCCCCCAGGCTGGCCCTTTGTCCCTGAGCTCCACGGCGCAGAGGGACGTGGGAAGGGGGAAAAGCGCAGCGGGGGCCACGTTCTGTGTGTGGAATTTGGGCAGCCCAGGGCAGTGCACACGCACACAGGGACACTCAGCCCTGCGCTGGGCTCCAGCCAAACAGCTGAATGTCGCAGAATAATCCCCTTTGTTGTGTCAGAGGGAATAAGAACAAAACCGACAGAGGCAAAGGGGGCTGGGACAGCAATAACCCCGCTCTGCCATGCACTGACAGGCTGGAGAAGATTCAGCCCCTTCGCTCTCCTCTTATGCAAAGTCTCACCAGCACCCTTCGTGAGAGTTCAGAGGGTCTCATGCCAAGAGGCTACAGAAAAATAGTCAATTTCAGTGAAGAGATAAAACCTGGCTCTGAAGCATCAGCTATGCATGCCCAGGAAAACAAACACAGCTGACCCCAGGTGACTCACCCGGCACATCCCCACCCTGACAGCAACAGGATGGAAACACAAGAGCTCTGTGGAGGAGGGAGGATGAGAAAGAGGAAGAAAACAGCCACCCAGGTTGCACAAGACCTGGGAAGAGCACACACACATCCTGCCGAGAGGGACTGAGCTGTCAGGCCACAAAACGCCCCCTCCCACCTCAAACCCCACACCAAGCCATGAGACACGCTCTCTGCCCAGCTCTCAGCTCCCCCCGGGCTGGGCCATCTGTGCCTGCACCCGAGGGACCTTTGTCTCTTCCCTCCGGTCTGGTGGCAGTGCCCTGGATCCCCTCCAGGAAAGGGAACATCAGCCACCCAGAGCTTGCAGTCTGGCACCCACAGAGCCCCCGGGGGGCCAAACGCCCCTCACAGCGAAGGGGACCCTCGCCTACTTCGGCAGCAGCTCCCATCCTCTCCGCAGGACCACCCCGCGACCCCACCGTGTTCAACAGCAGCCCCAGATCTCCCTGGCCCTCAGCACCCCCTCAAGGCCGGAGGCAGCCCTGTCGCGCCCCCCGATCCCCACCCAGACACCCTCCCTCGCCCACGGGCCCCTCACAGGGTTTCCCCACTCCCGAAACACCTTACCCCTTCCTAAGGCACCCGCACAACCCACGACACCCCCTGTTCTGCCTTTGCCCCCTCAAGCCCCATCTCCCCCACACCCCGAGCCCTCACTCCCCCCGGCCGCTCACCTTGAAGTACCCGCCCTCGTAGTGGGTGTCCGGGGGGCCGAAGATGGCCACGTCCCAGGTGTACAGGTCCCCCTCGTCCACCAGAGTGACCCGGAACCCCTCCACGGGCTCCTCCTGCAGCCCCTTCAGCTCCAGCAGCAGCGCCTTCTGCGAGCTGGGCACGGCGGGCCGCGCCATGGCGGGCCGAGCGCTCGGCGGGGCCGCTCTGAGGCGGGGGGGCGGGGCTGCACCGGGGGGCGGGGCTGCACCGGGGGGCGGGGCTGCACCGGGGGGCGGGGCTGCACCGGGGAGGGCGGGGCTGCACCGGGGAGGGCGGGGCCGCCCAGAGCTCCGCCCTCACGGGAACCGCTCGCCAATCAACGCGCGCCGCGTGGGCGGGGCAGGGGCGGAGCTCGCTGAGCCCAGCGCCCGCTCCTCCCGGTGCTCCCGGTGAGCGGTCGTGCCGCGGCTCCCGGTGCTCCCGGCCCTGCCGGCGCTCCCGGCTGCCCCGCCGAGCAAACCCAGCGCACGTGCCGGCGTCCCTTCAGCCATCGTCCGCCGCCCCGGGGCTCCCCGGGACACCGAGTCCCGGCTGGGCCGACAGCCCCGGTGCGACCGCGCAGCCCCGGGTCAGTTCAGCAGTGACTGCACGGGTCAGCCCGCGGGTGTCACACCCTGTGTGATGCTACACCAGACCGCCAGGGAACCGGAGCAGAGGTGCTTCTGGCACGGCCCCGGCAGGACGATCCCTCCAGCGTCCGCGGCTCACACCTCCCCTCGTGTCACATCCTGTCACCCGTGTCTAGGTCAGGAGCCACCACCCGCACCCTCACCCTGACCAGCCCCAGGTCCTGCCCCCACCCAATTCAACATCCCGGGCCTGTGGGGATCCTCCAACCAGCCCTTGCATTCCAGATGCTCCACAGCCCTGCACGTGCCCACACCAGCCCCAAGGATGGAGACTGCCCTGAACTGCCAGGTGGTAAGAAACCGGCCACCAAAAAATAACAAAAAGCTTTAATGTCTTACAGCAAACCAGCAATTGCACAGTATAAATAACAAACAGACAAGTTCAAATAAATAACCCCTGGCCTGACACGCAGCTGGTGCCAAATCAAACCCTGTCCCAGGGCAAGGGGATGTGTCTTGTCCAGATGTGACGCTCCACGTCTCAAATCACCTCAGCCCTCCCCAGCTGCCCCAGTGCAGCCGTGGCCCAGCTTTGTTCCTTCTGGCTTGATTCACTGCCCAGAGCTGCCCTGCAGGTCACAGTCCCCGTGCCAATCCTGGAGAACACCTGGAAGGGATTTCCCGATGCGGCTGGGCCAGTGAGAAGGTTGTGTGAGAAGGGGCACAGAGCTGCTGGGCACCACAGGAACAGGGGAGAGGCATGGAAATGGGCAATCTCTCGTCGGGCAGACCCAGGCTCTCCAGCCAGCGCCCAAACAGCCCCCCATGCTCATCGTCCAGCTCGGTGGAGGTCCTGTGGGGTCGGACAGCGGCCACAGCCAGCACTGCTCCCAGCCAGCATCACTCCACAGGCTTCACTTTTGCAATGAACAGGGCGGTGGCTTTCCTCAGGAACTCCTCCCTGCTCATGGAGGAGCCGAGCTTCCTCTCCTGCAGCGCCCGGTCCATGGCCAGGGCCAGCCCATCGGGGCCCAGCCGGGAGCCTGCCTCCAGGTAGCGGCCGGGCCGCGGGCCGTGCCCGGCGCCCAGCGCGTCCTCCAGCGCCCGCAGCACAGCCTGGCACAGCCGGGAGTCCGCGGAGCCGCCGCCGCCCAGCACGGCAAACAGCGCGTCGGCCTTGGCCGCGAACTCCAGCAGCACGCAGCAGGTCAGGACGCCGTAGCGGAACACGTCGAACGGGACGGCCTCGTGGTCGCGGCAGCGGACGCGGCGCAGCAGCTCGGCCGCCGCCTCGGCCGGGGCCGCCCCGCGCTGGCAGATGCGCCGCAGCAGCTCGCTGTAGAGCCGCCCGTCCACGCCTGCCGCCCGCCGCCGCCCGCCGCACCCCAGCACCTCGTAGGCCGCGCCGGCGTTGCTGTCGAAAGCCGTCCTGTCGCGACAGGGCACAGACACAGAGAGGCGGCCTCGGCCCCCGCCCCCGCCGCCCCCCGCCGCCGCCCGCCGCACCTGTGCGAGTGGTGAGCCAGGCGCACGTACCACAGCGCCCGAGCCAGGCGCTGCGGCGGCCCCGGGGGCTCCGCCGCCGCCTCCGCCGGCACCAGCCGCTCGAAGTACTCGGCCAGGAAGGACACGGGCTCGGCGGGCCGCGCCTCCAGCACCTTCAGCAGCGCCTCGCGCACCATGGCCGTGACGCCGGCTCGAAGCAGGAAGTCCGCCGCGCTGTCCTCCGCCGGCCCGCCGCCCCCCGGCGCCGCCCGCCCCGGCTCCGCCGGCCCGCTGCCCCCCGCCGGGCCCTGGGCCGCGGCCGCCCGCCGCTTCTCGTACGCCGCCATCTTGGAGCGCGCTTCCGCCCGGGCCGGAAGGTCCGGCGCGGCCATCTTGCGCACGGGCAGCCAATCGAGGGGCAGGAGGGCAAGGCGGACGCGCCGCCATTGGGCGAGGCCGCGGCCGCCATCATGAGTGTGGGCAAGGGAGCCGCCCTGTCACGGGGAACGCGGCGGGCGCCGCGGCCGCCATGTCTAGTCCGGGCAGGTGCCCCGCCCTTGGCAACCGGGCGGACGCCGCGGGTGCCCCGGGGCCGGTGAGGGGCCGGTGAGGGGCCGGGACCGGGACAAAGGACTCTTGCTCAGGGCTCGGACAGAAACAGCTCTTTATTGGAGCACCGCCCCCCTCCGTCCGCCGAGCCCGCGCTCCCCCGGGGCTGCCTCGGACCCTCTGTCGTGGCAGACGAGCGGCCCGCCTGTCGCGCTCCCTCCCATCGCAGGCTCCGGGAGCGCCGGACCAGCCCAGTGTCCGGTGCGAACTCGCGGGGATCCGGTCCCGGGAGCATCCCTTGCTCCGTCCCTGTGACGCTGCTGCTCATCGCCCTTCCAGCCCCTGGTTCCTGTGGCGGCTGCAGGCACAGCTCCTGCTCCTGCTTCTTCTGGCTGGCCAGGGCCGAGACAGGCCAGCAGCGGACAAGGGGACAGCAGGGACACGGCTGGGGGCTGGGGGCATCCGGGGTCTGCTCCTGCTCCTAGGACTGCTCCCACCGAGATCTGAAATGTTTCCACAGGCGACGAGACACAGCAGCGGTCACGATGAACCCCAGCATTGAGGCTGCTGCCCCTGCAGCGACGGCAGGGCTGGAGCTGAACGAACCTGCAGACACACGGAGCTGTAACTGCAGCTACCCAGGGCAGCAGAACCCCAAGGGATGAGCAAATCCCCCCAGCACCCGCTGCGGCGCCGGTACAAGAGGCCGCAGCCCCATCCAGGTGATGGGGGCAGGGCAAGGGCCCGCAGACCACCACTCACCGTCCACAACCGCCAGCTCCAGGCTGGCCACCTGCGTGAAGCGGCCGAGCAGGACACACTGGTAGTGGCCCTGGTGCCAGGGCTCGGCGTGGTCCAGCCACAGCGCCGAGCTGGCCCCCGCGGCCTCCTCGCGGTACTGGGACAGGGCGGCCGGGGTCCGCAGCCAGCGCACCGTGGCGTTCCCCGCGCACCGCGCGCGGCACTCGATGCGCAGGGCCCTGCCCCGCGTCCCCGTGGGGGGCAGCGACCAGATCTGCAGGCTGCAGGGGGGCACCGAGCCCACGGATGGCCCCGGGCCCGTCGTGCCGGAGCCGGGGAGCGCGGCCGCAGCCGTGGGACTGCCCGCGGCGAAGCGCCGGGACGCAGCGCGCTCCGGGGAGGAGGGCTCGGTGGCAGCAGGCAGCTCCAGAGCGGTCCCAGCGTCAGCCTCCCGCGCTGGGGGGGGATCACGTGTGGGGACACTCGGCCCTGGGGGCAGCGCTGTGGTGGTCACGGGCCCGGCTGTGCTGGGGCTCCTCGTGGAGGTGGCTGTGAACACACAGTGGTGTCAGTCACTGTGGCCTCTGTGCAGCCCCATCCCCTCCACTCTGAGCACAGCAAGCGGGAGCAAAGGGGCACTGGCAGCAGGGATGGGAATGGGGACGGGAGATTCCAGAATGGTGCGGAAGCAGGAGCTGCTCCCGTTGTGGCAAAGCTATTCCAGGCAGCACAGGGCGGTGGAGGTTGGCTCCAGTAATGGAACACACGCGGGCCGTGGCTCCCAGCCCCTCCTGGCACTCACCCCCAGCGCTCGCCGCCACAGATGCCACCCGGGTGAAGGTCTCCTGCCCAACGCGCAGCGTCACCTCGCACCTGAACTCCACCCCTTCTGCCACCTCCGGCCCCTCCACCGCCAGCGTGGACACGATGTCGTACAGCTCCTCGTCGGTCTCCGAGGCATCGAAGTCCGCGTTCTGCAGAGCCTGCTGCCCCCGGTACCAGGCGAGGGCCAGCCCGGTGACGGGGTGCACGCGCGCGGCCGAGCAGCGCAGGCTGGCGGGGCGCCCCGGCCACAGGGGCTCTGCCTCCAGCTGCAGCGTGTCCGGGAGGGCTGCAGAGAAGGGGGCAGAGCCGGGGGTGATTTTTGGCAGCAGAGCCCAGGAGGGGGGAGGCTGCCTCGGGGATCCAGGGCTGTGCTGGGAGGCGGCGAGGGATGGGCCGGGGAGCACTTACCGTAGACCTTCAGTTCAACAGTTTGCTGGTAGTGCTGCCCGTAGCAGCTGCCCTGGCAGATCTTCATGCCCTCCGTTGCCACAGTGGCTTGGCTGATGTGCAGGATGCTGTGGGTGGGGAAGGATGTGATGGTCCCCAGGGCGGTGTCCAGCCCCCTCCACTCCACCGTGCCCCCCGCGCAGGCCAGGGAGCAGTTCAGGTCTGCCGAGCCCCCGAACGGCACCAGCGGCTCCCGCGGTGTCACCACCAGCCGGTCAGCAGGGCGCCCTGGGCGGGAGGAAACCGCAGGGTGAGGGAAGGGGACGGTCACCAGAGTCCTGAGCGCCAGGACGGGAAGCTGCAGCAGCGCCGGGGGGGACCCGGGGCCACAGGGCCATGGGCAAAGCAAGCAGAGCAGCAGCAGCAGGGCTGGGCAGTGCAGGGGGTCGGGGGATGGGGTGGCTCCGGGCCCCACGGCACTCACCGCTGCAGCCCCACAGCGAGCTCAGGAGGAGGAGGACAGGAGCCAGCTCCATTGCCTGCAGGGCAGCAGCAGGAGTGATTTTCCTTCCTTTCTACCCTCCTTCCAGGGAGAGGGTGCCGCTGGCCAGGGCTGTCTCCTTCTGGCCACCAGCCCCATCCTCAGCCCTTCTTAAGCCCTGTAGGAACCGCCCCCACGAGCACTGGTTCCAGGGCCCCCACGACTTCCAGCCTGAGGGGTATTTCCAGAGGGAGGTTTCTGATTTTATTCCAAGTTCGGCTCTTGCAGAACACCCAGTCGAGGGCCAAATCAGGAGTCCTGAACCCAGGAGAGCCTCTGGCCTGAAGGGTCCCCGTGTGGCTGCAGAGGTCCCCACCACCTGACCAGACAGCCCTGCACAGGCACCTGCACCCCAGGACGTGCCTCAGATCCAGCTCCATCCCCAGTTCTCACAGGCTCTGTCACCCACCCAGAACCCCCAGAAAAACGGCCCTTCCATGACCCCAAGAGCTGGGATGAGCCACCGGCTGCTGGGGACACAAGGCTGTGGAAAGGGCCGTCCCCAAAAGCAGGACCCGGGACACTGGCCAGTCCTGCCGGTGGCTGCATCTATTCCAAGACAGGGTGTTTTCAGGGATGGATCAGGTGTTCCTGGGAGGGGTGATCTTGTGGTGCAGTGTTACCACACTGAAGGTGTTGAGCACCCTGCGTTTTCCAGCCCCAAGGCCCTGGCACAGCCTCTCCTGGGTCTCACGGCAGGTCTAGCTTTGCTTCCTCACTCCTGCCCAGCTCCCCAGGGAGAGACGGGTCTGGTTCTGACCCATCCTGTCCTGCCAGGGCAGGGAAGGTGCCAAAGGGCCAAGGGAGGCACGAGCCCAGCCCTGCACCTCCTGTCATGCAGGACCTGGCCATTTCCCATCTGGGAACTCTCCAGAGAGGCAGCTCTGGGCACTTGGCGCGCCGCACATCCTTTCACAAGGTCGTGCCGTTAATCCTTCGAGAGTCCAGGAGGCCTCCGAGCAAGGGAAGTGCTCTGTAAACACCCACCACCGAATGTGCACACTCAGCCCAAGCAGGTGATTAATGGCCTGGGGTTTTTGTTCCTTCCATCCTGTGTTAACAGAGCCGCTTCCTGGACTTTCCAGCAGCCACCGGAGCCTCTGGGCCAGCCCTGGGACAAGCCATGGCTGGGGCTGCTCCCACCCTGCCAGGCTCTTCCCAACAATGAGACTGGGGACCTTGAGGACAGAGATGTTGCGTCAGGGCTTTGCCTCCCACTCCCACCCACATGATAAGAAAGACCATGAATCAGAGTCTGAACCAGAACTGAGCACTGACAGTGACCTCTTAAAAAGCACCTTTCCCAGACCTTCCTGGACCTCAAAACATTAACAGTTACCAGAAAGCCCAGCACCTCGTGCTACACTTGCTCCATTTTGGGCTTGTAAGTGCTCAGAGCTGCCGGGCCACCCGCACAGAGGGGCAACACAACTTCATAAACTGGAGTGATGGAAACATGAGAAACCTCCAGCTCCACCAGGGCCAGTTCCAAAGGCTCAGCCATCAAGCTGGGGGAGGGCAGGGGGCTTGGCCCAGCTCAGAGTGACACAGCTGACCCCCATGCAGCTCTCCCTGAGCCCCTGAGCAGTGACCCAGGGCAGCCCCTGCTCCACCACCCTCTCCTCGAACGTACTCGGACCTTCCTCTGAGCCAGAGGTGCAGAGTTGCTCCTGGTGCCCCAAGCACAGCCCAGAGAGATCCACAGGTTGTGTGCACAGGGTGAAAGGAGCACACCTGGGCTCCAGGACAGGAAACCTCTGAAGGAATGAAGGGAAAGATCTGAAAGAATGAAGAGGCTCAGAAGCCTGATCACCTTTCCTGGAAGCCAGTTGTGCTTCCTCCCACAGGGCAGGAGCGGGGCCTCGTGCGGGCACTGCTCGGTCCAGAGCCACTGCTCAGGAAGCAAAACAGTTCAGTGCAGAGACACAAACACTGAGGGACAGGATACCTGAGCCCCTCAGGCTGGGGTGCAGCCCCAGGCTGTGACACTGACACCAGGAGGGAAGAGGCTTTGCCCCAGGGACCACCACGCCATGGGGGGAAGGGTGGCCACAAAGTCCTCCAGTGCAACACATGCCCTTTGTTCTTCAGTGATGACAAGTGAGAAAAGCTAATGGTTCTCTCTCAAATAAAGATGAAAACAATAAAATAAAAGCTAGTCCAGTCCAGAGGAAATAAATACAGAAGAAACAGGCTGTGTTAATGGCTCGTGTCTCCAGGATATTGGCCATCAAGCACCAGCTCCCATCCCAGAGCTGACTCAGATGTGTTTACACCTCTTGTGATTATATTGTTCAATCAGGACCATCCTCAGCCACCAAAAAAAGTGTTTATAGGAGTCAGATAAGATCTAAATTAAACCTGGCTGGAAATTTAAACAACAGAGCGGGGGCTGCTAAAAACCAGTCCAGGAGAGTCTCCAGTGGGGCAGGCAGGAGCCGGGGACCTGCTCCCCATCTCGGGCTGGGGCAGGGCTGGCCCAGCTCCCCCAAACCGGCCCCAAATCTCCACACCACTGTCAAGGGTCGGGCCAAGGGCTGGGCAGGAGCTGCCTGGCACTGCCAGTGAGGGGAGGAATCAGCACAGAGACCTTCAACACAACAGGAAAGCAGCAGTTTAATAAATAATCCATCGGAGGGAGAGATTAGCCAGTTCCAAACACAACCTGAACTGAAATAAATACATTTCATCGTTAGCTTAAAAAAGAGACACGAACGCACGCAGTGGTGAACTGTCAGAGAGCAGAGGTGGGACTCAGCCCATGCCCACGCTTTAGATACCACAGCTGGCAGCAGCCACTCGAGTGCAGAGAAAGAATACAAACAGGGAAGTAAAATGTTACTACTTCGCAAAATTAATGGCAGAAAACGGTGGTGTGACTCGGGTTTTTAATGCAACAAGACCAGTGGCAACTCACTTGACCTGCAGCTGTTGATGCTGGGACTGCAGACGGGCAATGGAGCCGATTCTTGCCTTGTGTTTGGGCATTACTGTTACCATCCTGAAATGTAAGTCCCTGCAGACAAATCCTGGGAATTCTGATGTTAAACAGCCAGGCTCAGACACTGCACAGCAGATCAAGGGGATTTTAAAAGACTCTTTTTAAAAAGTTGCATTTTCATATAAAGTAAAAAAAATTGGCAAAACTAGTTGAATGCTCCACACAGCCTTTGCAAACTCCACGTGGGTGCTGGGGAAGTACCGGCCCTTCAGAATGAGACATTCTTCATTCGGCTCCGGGAACTTCAGCTCTGGCACCATTTTAGCCCAGCTCCTGCTCTGCCACGTCAGGGCAGAACAGAAAGGAGTCCCTGCGCCGAGGGGAGGGGAGGCACCGCACCAAGGCCCCACCGAACCAGAGGGCAGAACCCAGCAGGGTGGGAAGGAATCCACAGGCTGGCAAAGCCACCTTTCCTCTGGTAACGGCACCAGCAGCGTTCCCACTGTTCCCAGTGCTGTCCCTCACTGTTCCCAGTGCTGTAACCCCACTGTTCCCAGTGCTGTCCCCCACTGTTCCCAGTGCTGTCCCCCCACTGTTCCCAGTGCTGTCCCCCACGGCAGGAGAGCTGGTCCCCAGCCAGGCTGCAGCCCCTCACCTGGCAGTCACCTGTGGCAGCACCTGACCCCGAGCCTGAAGGCTGAAAAAGGCATCAGAACACTCCAGGCCCACGACACACCAGCCAGGGCACACCAGCATGGCCAGAAGCTCAGGGATCGTGTCCTGAGGGCCGGGATTGGGGAGGGAAGGTTCTGCAGCCCGAGGGGAAGGAGAGGCTGAGAGGCCGCAGGCAGCAGCGGTGCTGGGAGGGAACGGGACCAAGAAACACATCAGTTTCAATAAACTATGGAATAAGGGAAAGGACTTTTTAAAAATATATCTCTATATACTTTATATCATATAAATAATGCTCGTCTTTTTGTCATGTGCCGCTATATCGTACCCGTGAAGCTTCAAGTGCCTCTGACTGAGCAAGGTAACAATTCTGTGTTTTACTTCATCTGTAGGTGAGGGGAAAACCCACTTCAGCTCACTTTAATCAAGTGTAAATCAACAGATCACCAGGACTTGGTAAAAGTCCCATCAAAAAAAGGCATTTTTGTGAGGAACACGGAGGGGGGGGAACTGCTGCCTGGAAGTGCAAGTGACGGGATTTCCTTCAGAAAAAAAGCCTGCTATGCACACACAAGTACTGATCACCCCAGCAACGTCTGGGAATTGGGAGTGTCGCCACAGGGAGCTTGGGAAAAGTGGTGACCTGTCTGCAATGACCCGCGATGTGAAGGGCCAACACTCCCTGCCTTTTGGTCGCTCCTCCCTGGGTTACCTGTCCCAAACCCCCAGAGAGGGGACCCTGCCCACAGAATGGTCCCGCTCTGAGGCAGGACTGGTTTGGCCACTGCAGCCTTAATTCCCTTAAGAAGCGATTCCTGAAGTGTCCCCACTTTGGTCTTTACTTCCCAGAACTGCTCAGTGTCATTACTTCTGATTTACTTAAATGAGAACAATCATTTCCTGCCCTCTGCCACATCTCTATAAACAACCACACGCTCCCTGGTTGCCTCAGCTTCTTTCACAGCACTTCAAGCACCTCCTGCTCTTTCTGAGCAGAGCTGAGCCTGCAGCAGAGGTTGCAGTTTCACTGTTTTATAAACAAAAGCCTTGATGGCAGGCTCAGAAATGCCACATGGAGTCCAAATCAACAGAATCCTCACCATTAGGATCTCCTGGGCTGAGAACAAACCAGCTCCAAGCATTCTCTGGGTTTAACATTAGATGGCAGGAGCCCAGGGACAAACCATGCTTTATACAAGTGCTCAAGGTAAACAGCCATTTCTCTGACCTTTCTGCCATGAAACCACGTTCTCCAAAGTGCTCGGCACAGTTTAGTTGTTCCTCTGACCTCCCAGACAATTGTATCTCCTAAACAACACTCACAGCTCCATGAGGATTTCTGAAAAATCCTTCTATCTACTGCCTGTGGAGGCAGTGACAGGCAAATGTCACCTCAACATGACAGAAAGAGGAAAACCAAACAGAACCATGGCCATTGTGACCATTCAAGCATTTATGATTCGTTGCCCTTCTCTCACCTGCCCGTTCTCCCTTGTGTGAGCTGCAACTTGACTTCTTAATCTTTATCCTCTTCATCAGAACATTAAGTCAGTGGATTTATTTTTGTTTTTGGTCTAAGTTTCACTCGGGGTGGAATGGGCAGATTCCTCAGGTCCTCGGGCAGTGAGGAAGCTCCGCTCCCTGTGCTCCACACGGCGCCCGGCGCTGGGCTCGGTGCAGCCACACACACCGCTGGGGCTGTGGGACCAGGGCAGGAGTCACTGGGTCAGGGAGCACAGAGCAGTGCCGTGTTTTGCTCTGGGGGCAGCCCAGTGAGCTCCCACCCGACACAGACCACGCCGGCTCCCTCCTCGTGACCAGCGAGCGGAGGTTTGGCAGGCACAGCTCGGGGCGCAGGGTTCATGTGCAGGGGCAGCTTTGCTTTCCAGAACCATCCTTCCACGTGGAGCAGTTCCGGATCTCCCCTTTCCATCCACAGCAGGTGATACAGTTCCACTTTTGCCCCAGCTGTGTGTATTTGGCTTGAAGGGAAGCCCCGTCCCCTCGTCAGTAGCTGTCGGCAGCACAGTCTGTCACCTCGGCTCCTCCTCCCCCTCCCCGAACTCCTGCCGGGTCCATCCCTGGAGTTGAGCTGCGAGGCAGGTCCCCCGTCCCACCTCACACGCTGCTGTCCTCCAGCAGGGGCTCCTTGCCGTCCGCCCCCCCGGCCGGGGGGCTGTGGGGGTGGGCCTGGGCCCCCGCGCTGTGCTTCTTGTGGCCCCCCGAGCGCAGCACCAGGCTGTGCTCCGGGATGAACAGGGCCACCAGCAGCGACAGCAGCACCGAGCACGCCCCGAACAGGAAGGGTGGCCCGGGGATGATGCTGCTCTGTGGGGAGAGACACAGGAGGGGTTCACAGGCGAGGGCAGACACACCTGGCAAACGGGTGAGCTGACAGGCAAATAAGCTGAACAGATACCTCATCTGTAGGGTTGGCCATGTTGGGCTTGGAGGCCTTGCCCAAGGTTTCCACCTCAGCCATTTCGTTCAACTCCACGTGGAAGAGATAGAAGACAAAGCCATAGAGCGCCGGCCCCAGGCCATTACACAGACCCCGAATTCCAGTGATCATCCCCTGCACCACACCTGGGGACAGAGTGAGGAAGGGAGGATATGCCTCCAGCTTTCCAAAGACACTTGTTTTATTCAAGGATGTTTACACATTTGGAGCCAGGATCAAGCACTGTGTCTGGACTGACACAGGGGGAGGTTTGCAGGTGAGCGGCTTCGCTCAGAGCCAGCTTTTACAAAACTCAGCAATGCTGGGCTTGCTGCTTTGCAGACTAAAATGAGCATGGGCACATCAAGCAACAACTTCCAATGAACCGGAATTTAAGGCAACCAAGTCTGAGGACTCAGGGCCAAACCATGAGGCTGCCAGAAAGCAGCAGTCTCCTCTGCCTCGGAGAGTTAACGCTGGGAGTAAACTTGAGAGTTCCCTTGAAATGCACCAGTCATGATCAAAGACAGAATTGTCAATGTTACTGGGAGTACAGTGACACTCCCCAGCTGGCACAGGTGCTTCTAAACACCCCCCACCACCACGGCCAAGAGCCCACCCGTGTGCCTGCTGGGATGGACCCGGAGCACTCACCCTGCTGGTCGGGGTCCGCGTTCCTCGACACCATGGCACTGATGGCTGGGAAGGTGATGCTGGACATGGCAGCCACAGCTCCTGCTGCCCACATCATCCTGGGGAGGAGGCAGCGGTGAGGCCCCGGCACAGCCTCCGCCGGCGCCGCGGGCGGGAGCGGCTGCGGAGCCACCGCGCAGGGACAGAAACAGGGGCAAACCCTCACCAAGGCTGTGATCCAAAGCCATACCAGGCAAGCTGCAGGATCTGGAAGCCCAGTCCCAGGAGGATGGTGTTTTTATTTCCTATGGAACGCATGAGAATTCCCAACACAACTGTCTGGAAAGAAAAACAGGTGTGTTCAAAGCAGGGGTGAAGAAAGATGACAACACTAGGAGACAAGAGGATGGGAACCTGAGAGACCTTGAGGATCCTTGTGGGTGCTTTCTTAACTCAAGATCTTCAATGATTCAAAAGTCTGTGTGGCCACAGGGGTTCTGACTACTCAGCAGCCCCGAAATAATAAATTTTGGACATTTCTACAGCAGACTGCTCAAGCCAAGACAGAAATTGCTTCTCACCTGAGCCAGTATAGAGAGAATTCCAACTACACCGATAAAGGCTGCTACAGTCTCTGAGGAAAAGCCAATGACCTGTGGAAACACCAAAGAGGGACTTTTCAGGCAGGAGATTTGTATCAGATGACAAGAGCCACTCCATAGGTGACACCCATGCTTACTGATGTCACTTCTCAGAGCCCTGCACATTAACCAGCCACTGCCTCTGGGCTGCCACAGGAACCAAAGGGCAACCTTGGCAATGCTTACAGAGCCGTCACCAGGCTCACACAATTTTCAGGAAAGCCAGAACAAGTCACTGCTTCTTACACTTCAACTTCACTGAGCTATTGGCCAAAATGAGCCACCTCGGGATGTGCAACTCCAACAGTATTTGTAGGCCAGGATTTCCTGCACCCTGAGCTTTGCCCCCTCAGCAGAGACTGACCTGCCGCAGGTACAGGAAGAAGCTGGAGTACTGGCCGGCTTCGGGAAGGTAGGACAGAAAGACGGTGATGCAGATGAGCAGCACTGTGGAGTCCTGACCCACCTTCCGCAAGGACTGCGGGGCAGGGGGTGGGGAACGAGAAAGAATGGGTTTAAAATTGAGCTGGTATCATGGAATAATCTCCAGGTACAGAGACAGCCAAATCAAGGGCTTAAGCCACCATCTTAAAAGTCAGCAGCACTAAAGCAAACATTCAGCATCACAGCAGCATCACTCACAGCAAAGGGGTCGGCTTGTTCCCAGGAAATTGGGGCTCCCCAGGAGACCGGGCGCATCTCCTCCGGCAGCGACTCCGGCACGGCCAGCAGGATGAAGCCAATATCCAGCAAAGCCACCCCTGAGGCCAGCACAACCACCAGGGTGTCACCGTAGGCTTGCGAAAGGTACGCGCCGATGGCCGGGCTGGTGACCAGACTGGCAGCAAACGTGGCTGACACCTGGAAGGACAAAACATTCCTACAGCCTCTTCTTCCTACAGCCCATTTCCTCCTCTGCACTGGCCCAGGGCAACTCCTTCTGCCACTCTGATGAGGATAATGGAGGTGAACAGGGACTCACGGGGACTCCTGCACACAGACAGACGACAGGTTCCCTTGGTGCAGTCTGGGCTAAGTTCTAGCAAAGGGAGAGCAAAGCAATTTCCACCTGGTCCTGTCAGTAAAGCTACAGGAAAGGCAGGATCCCACGGAGCACCACAGCTCCTGCTTTCCTGATGTGGAAAAGCTCCCAGGCCAGGCTGCTTTACAGGCTAAACTCCACCACGGCCAGCACTCGGACTCTGCAGAGATCAGCCCTTGCCTTGAGCTCAATCCCAAGCAGAAGGACAGGGATACTACACATTTAGTCAATAAATCTCCCACCCCAACTTTATACCTCTCCTAGCTGCAAAGCCCCAGATATTTCTTCAAGAGACAAAGCAGTGGCTGAGCCCTCACCAGGCCATACGCCGTGCTGCGCTCGTGCTCCTGCGTGATGTCGGCAACGTAGGCGAAGATCACGGAAAAGGTGACAGCAAACACCCCAGACATGGAAATGACAGCAAAGTACCACCTGCAAGAGGCAGCACCCAAGGCAGAGTCAGAGAGCAACCACACCACAGTTCACAGCTGCTGAAGCAGAGCCTCTCCCTCGTTCTACACTCAGGAATATGGAGCCTCAGTCTGGGTCCCTGGTGTTTTATCAATTATCTTCCCTAAATGCACTGATCAGGGGAACAAGGACCAGGAGACGACAGACAGACCCTCTACTCTCAACTGGACCCTCCTGCAGAACCAGACAAGTCAGTCTCCAGGCTGAGCATCCTCCTCCACCAGACAGACTCCCCCAGCTCACTGTAAAACAAGCACCTGCCATCGTTTGGCCTCGTGCTTCTTCCCCTCCTCAGAACACTGGGGCTGTTCCGAGGGTGAACTCACCACGGGCTGATCTTCATCAGGGGAATTGGTGCACACGTGAAGAAGACGGTGAGGAGGAGGAAGGATTTCCTGCCCCAGACATCAGAGAGAGCACCAATGAGCGGAGCACTCAGGAAAGAGAGCAGACCCTGGGACAGACACACAGAAGGGGCAAGAGAAACCCCTCAGTCAGACTCTGCTGACAGTGAGAGCTTTGGACAGGAGGAGGCAGCCCACTCCTGACTGCTGCAAGCAGCAGTGCAGTCACAACAGAGCAGTTTGTTAAACTGCTCGTGTCCTTTCAGAGAGGGAAAAATAAATCCTGGACCAGCAAGGCCCTGCTGAGCACTCCCACTCCCCCCTGCTCTGCACAGCTCTGCCCGTGGCTGTGGGTGCTTGGGCAGCCCTGCTGGGACCTGCAAAGCTGCTGGCACAGCTCCACCACAGCAGCCCCTGCTGCAGCTCTGGGGAAAGCTTCCTCTGGTTGGTGGAGACAGGACAGACACAGCGAGAAGCCAGGACCACTAAGCACAAATAAAATTGTGCTTAAGGCCTTCCCACATCTCTCAGACCTGAGGCAGGTAAGGCAGAGCCCTTCAGTGCCAGTGGGAATGCCCAGCCCCTCTGGGGCTGCTTTCCAAGATCCTCTTGCCCAAGACTGCCAAGAACAGGCTGGTTTGCCCAGTTCCCCAGGCAGGACACGACTGTGGCCTGTTGCCCATCGTTGCCTCCGATCCTGCTCTGGGAATGCTGGTCTCCTGCAAGCTCCCCATTCCCTCTCCCTGTGCACACTCCCATCTCCTGGCTGGGGGAGCTGCTGGGCTTCTATTACTGATAAGTTCAGATGTCACCGATTTGTTAGTCTGTTACGCTCCAGAAGATGAGTACAAGGGCTGATCTCACGCTGATGAGAATATTTCCAGCTGAAAAACTCAGCTGCTGTAGCTGCAGCTCCACACTGACAAGCAGCACATTGTCATTAGCACTCAGCAGAATCAGCTGCACAAGCTGCCCCATGTCTGTGCCCTTCCTTTTGCATCGGGTTTGCCAGAGCCCCCAAACTGAAATATGAACATTGAGCTGACAAATATTGGTTGACATCAGCAAATTACATGGATAATGATGGCTCGTCCCTTCCTGCAGTGATGGCAGATTTAAAGGAAAGCCTGGAAGGAACATTCCTTACCTTGACTCCGTGAATCAGGCCATTCATCAGGAACGTGTGCTGAGGAAAAGTCTGGTGTAACACCTGGGGGGAAAGAAATCAAAACCAAAAGGAAAAAGTCAGAGCTGGCAATTGTTGCAAGATTTCCTTAAGCACCTGAGAGCCAAGAGGCCTGGAAGGGATAATCCAGGGAAAAGGGGAAATACCCTACAAATGATGCCTGTGTGAGGAGCTCTCACTGCCCTCTCCAGCACAGGCAGCCACTTTCTTTAACACTTTCCAGATCTATAAATTGTTCCAGCATGCTTGGGTGAGGCTAAGAGAGCCTGATATATGCCTTCATCCATCCATCCCCCACCTGAGTACCCTCTGGTTTAACTTCACCTCACCACTCTCTGTGGTTCTCTTTGTGCTGTGTGTGTGTTCAGTTCACATTTTATATTCCCAGGCTAATACTGTGTCTAAATGTCTCTGCACAACCAAAGCCTCCTTTTCCACAGTTCCCCTGGGAAAGGTGTGTGCTGAGACCTCAGGAGAGCTCCCCAAGCAGTGCTGCCCCAAGGAGATGTGCTCACCGTCAGCATCGGGGTGGTCAGCAGCCCCCAGGCAAAGAACTCCAGGAAAATCACCACCACAGCGTGGTACACGCTGGGGTCCCCAATCCCCTGGCGCTGCAAAACAGAGCACCTGGAGTCAAAAAAAGCCCCGCGAAAGCCCCCAGGCCCACCGGGCCGGTCCCCTCGCCGCGGGCCCCCCCGCCCCCCAGCCCCGCGCTCACGCCGGCCCCGTCCCGGATCACGATCTTCTTGGCCAGCAGGACGCTGCGGTTGAGCCGCTTCTTCTTCTTCTTTTCGCCGGTCATGGCGCCGCCGGGCCGCAGCCGATCGCCGGCCGCCGCGGCTGCCCCATTCTCCCTGCGGCGGGCCGGGCCGAGCCGGGCCGAGCCCGGGCCCGGAGCCGGAGCCGGAGCCGGAGCCGGAGCCGGAGCCGGAGCTGGAGCCGAACCGGCACCGGCACCGGGCGGGAGCGCCGGGCCCGGGGCTGCGGCGGAGGGGGCGGGTCCGTGCGCAGGCCCCGCCCCCGGCCCGGACCCCAGCGCTTCCGGGGCGCCGATCCTCGCGCCTCATTGGCTGCTTCGCCTCTCCCCGCTCGGCCGCCCTGGTCTGTGATTGGCTGAGAGCGGCGGGGGCGGAGCTTTCCCGCTGGCCTGGGCGAGGCCGTGACGTCACGGGCGGTCCCGGTCCCGGTCCCGGTCCCCGCCGGCGTTGGGGACATCGCGGCACCGGCAGCGGCCCGAGGGCACCTTCGGGAGGCCCCGTCCCTGCCTTACCGACGCCTGGCCCGGGCCGGGCGGGTCGAGCGGGGACGCGCGGCTGCCCCCGGGCTGGCGGCACCGGAGGCTGCGGAAGGACCGTGGCTGCGCCCCCGCGGCCCTCGTGCGGGTCGGACAAGATTGACTGGGCAGAGTTTAGGCAAATGTTGTGCGTGCCGGGGCTCCTCTGCTCACCCCCACCCCCGCTCAGGTGGTCGCCGCGGGCAGCGGTGGTCGGGGGGGCCACCGGGGGAGCCTGGAGGTGTCTCGTCATGGGGCAGTGAGAGGCTGCGGGGCTCCCACACACCCGCGGAGAGCCGGAGGCTGCGAGCCAGCCTTTGTCCGTCCAGGTTTTCCTTTAAGCAAGGGTTAAAAGCAGCCCTGGCAAAGCCCTTGAGATGGAGGGAACTCCAGAGCCTGAGCCTGGCTGCAAGTGAGAGGAGAGTAATCCCTCGACTTCCCTCCCGGGCCTTGTGCGGGAGCGGCTCCCTCTCCCCAGGGCTGCTGTGCTGTGCCCGGCTGTGCTGTCCCCACGCCACGGGGTGCCCGCGGTCCCCAGAGTGCTCTGCCCTTGGCATCGGGGAAAACGCCTGGAACCTCCCCAGGCACACGGTGCCTTCCCTCGGCCTGACCTGCAGCTCCCGGGAAAGTGGACCCAGAGCACCAGGGCCGGGCAGGGATCTGAGTCCCCCCTGGGTCCTGCTGGAGCCACTGCGAGAGCACGGAGGAGCCTGACTTGTTCCAGTGCTCTGCAGAGCCTTAAAACCAAGGATGGAAGGGAGGGCAGGGAAGCGGTTCCCAACATGGCAACAGCAGATGCAATTCTATTACCTTGATTTATTGATCCCACTTAGAGCAATTACTGGCTCTCTCTCTCACACACACACAGACAGGCGTCACCTTGCAGGGAGCAGGAGACAGTGAGGAGGGGAGACAAAGGCATCGCATCGCCCAAGGCATGGCCGGCCCTGGGGAGGCTCTGGTTTTGTTTGTGCCAGGCGGTGCAGAAGGGGGGATGTCAGGGGAGCAGCCTCGTCTCTGCAGCCCCAAGTGCAGGCAGCTCCCGGCCGGCCAAGGGAGCTTCTTGGGAAGCTGGAGCCAGCTCTGAGGGAGCCTGCGATGTTGCAGGGATTGAGCCCCGACATTACGGCCACTGGGGCAGTGGAGGGGATGCAGGGCTGGGGAAAAGTGAGGATCTCCAGGCTCTGGCACAGCAAAGCTGCTGTGGGTCTGCTCTGAGCCCCCTCGCACTTCTAGGCCCAGCCAACCTCGGGTTCCTCTTAACTGCTTGAAAAATGCCACAGCCCCAGGGCAGGAGGAAGGATGAGTGGCCCTCCTGAGATCAGAAAGTCCCTTTAAGGGTTCTGGGTTTTTTTCCCTGCTTGCTGCAATTACAGGCAGAAAAACAAGAAAATGATTGTGCTTTTTGCTACCTGAGCCCTCTGGACAGACACAAACAAACGGGAGCCGGTTCTGGCTTGGGAGGCAGATGAAATCAGAGCAAATGAGACCAGTGGGCTGGGAGGCACAGAAATAGGGCAGCCTAGTTGTGCAGTGAAGCCTGGCCAAACCCCTCCTCCCCCCCGGCCAGCCCTGGGCTCTTGCTGCGCTTTTCGGGGATGCAGAGGTGGAAAGAGCAGAAAACGCCCCCCCTGTGGATGAAGGCAGCTCCGGGCGCTGCTTACCCGTTTCCCTCCAGCTAATGAAAAGCGCAAATGGGCAACAGCCTGTGCTCGGCCGCGGGCCACGCACAGCGGGTTTGGAGCAGGATGGAGGGCAGAGCGTGGGTGGCTCCGGCCCCACGGGTCGTGTTTGCGGGGCCAGCTCGGTCGTGGGGTGGAGCTGCGGGCCCGGGGGATGCTCGGGTGGGCGGGGATGCTGGGAGGGACGGGGGATGCTGTGGCGGCCGCGGGTCCAGCCCGGCGGGGGGAGCCGGGGGCGGAGGATGCGGGGCCGGGCGGGCGGCGGAGCGCTCACACCATGACATCAGCGCGGCGCGGCCCCGGGGGAGCGGGCGGGGGGCGGGAGCCGGCGTGGCGGAGCGGAGCGAGCGGCGGAGCGGAGCGAGGCCCCGGGCATGCTCCCGGAGCCCAAGTATGACCGCTTCCGCGACGAGCCGCTGAGCACCCCCATGCCGTCGCCGGCCCCCGGGCCTTGCCCCGCGGCGGGCGAGGAGCCCGAGCACGGCACCACGTTCTGCGCGCTGCTGCCGCGGATGCCGCAGTGGAAGTTCCCCGGCTCCGGCGGCTTCCTCGGCCGCGGCCCCGCCGGCGCCGCCCGGGACCCCCCCGCCGCGGCGGGGCCGCCCT
>JAWWES010000082.1:2376695-2400724 GCA_035583135.1 Lophotriccus pileatus
GGCGGCCGGGCCCGGGGGGCGGCGGAGAGGGCTCGGGGACCGGCGGCGGCGGCGGGGGGGGCCCGGCACGGCGGGGACGAGTGGAGCCGCAAGGGCAGCTTCATCCGCAAACCGGCGCAGGGCTGGCTGCACCCCGACGAGCGGGTGCTGGGGCCCGGCGTCTCCTACATCGTCCGGGTAAGTCCCGCCGGAGCCCGGCGGCGCGGGAGAGCGCGGAGACCCCGGCCCAGCGCGTGTGCGGGGCTCGGCGGGTCCGGCCGCCCCTCCTGACGGCTGCGGGCAGAGCCCCCGATCGAGTCCTACCCAGGGCTGCACCGGGGCAGCCGTCCCTGACACAGGCAGGTCCCGGGATGGGGATGGGGGCTGGGGGCTTCCTGGGCCGGGCAGCCTGCCTCGAGACCCTGCCACAGTCAGCCCCCAGAGGCATCACAAGCTGTAGCACACAAATGAGTTTGTGGGGTCTCAGCTTGGGGTCTGGGCATGTGGTGGGGCATTTTGGGGTGGGGGGTGAAAGGCTGATCTGTGAGCCCTGGAGCTGGTGTGGAAGGAGCCCTTCTCGCTGACACCCAGCCTCTCTCCTCTCCTCTCCTCTCCTCTCCTCTCCGCTGCCTGCCCTGGGCTGCTCTGACCATGTGCCCCCCACAGTACATGGGGTGCATTGAAGTGCTGCGCTCCATGAGGTCCCTCGACTTCAACACCCGGACACAGGTCACCAGGTACGGCCCCACAGTCCCACTCTGCCACCCCCCAGTGCCACCCAAAGCCCCTGCTGGCCCTGGGTGTTCCCGCTGCCCAGGGCCCTGTGGAGAGATGGACGTGGGTCTGGGGGAGCTCTGCCTCACAGGGCCCACCCTGCAGGCAGGGACACAGACGAAGGGCACTGCCATAGATCAATGGGTGGAAAGAGGAGAAGGGAGGTGGCCCCTGCGGGGATTACGTAGTGCAGGCCGTGACGTGGGGCAGCGCTGCGAGGAGGCTGCGGCTCCTGAGGCTGTGGGGGCTCAAACCTGCAGACCCCACAGAGCCATGCGTGGGGGGGAGGCAGCTGGGGAGAGCCGGGGGCCTGGAGCGGTGACCAGGCCAGGGGCTGTCCCTTGCAGGGAAGCCATCAACAGACTGTATGAGGCGGTGCCAGGTGTGAAGGGCATCTGGAAGAAGAAGGTGAGTTTCCACTCAGCTTGTCCCTCCCTGGGGCAAGCTGAGGCTGCAGCACAAGGCACTGAGGGTGCCTGCCCAGTGTGTGGGTCTGGGGTCTTTTGGAGCACCCCTCTTTTTCTCGTTCACCCCAGGAAGCCTATTCCTGGTGGGCTGCATCACCCCCACCGTCTTCTCCCCTGTCAGGCTCCTAACAAAGCCCTGTTCTCCATCCTGGGCAAGAGCAACCTGCGCTTTGCTGGCATGAGCATCGCTGTCAACATCTCCATCGATGGGCTGAACCTCACGATCCCCACCACGCGCCAGGTGACTGTTCCTGGGCACGTGGTCCTGCTGCCTCCCAGCCTGTGAGCTGGGGGCTGGTGGCCCCTGTGCTGATGCCCCCCCCGGGCCGTGTTCCCCCCACAGATCATCGCTAACCACCACATGCAGTCCATCTCCTTCGCCTCCGGAGGGGACACGGTGAGGCACACGCACCTCGGCCCTCCCCTGGCTCCGGTCCCGCAGGGCGGTGGGGCAGGGACCGCCTGTCCTGTGGCTGAGCCGAGCGTGGGGCGGCCTGGCTGTGGGTCAGGACGTGGGGCTGGGGCCGAGCTGCGCCCTTGCCCCAGCGCCCCCAGCCCCACTCCCCGTGCAGCAGCAGGACATGGGCCCTGAGCTCCCCCTGTGCCCCCAGGACACCATGGACTATGTCGCCTATGTCGCCAAGGACCCCATCAACCAGAGAGGTGACTCTGGCCCCCACACCCGAGAGCTTTGGGGAGGAGGAGGGATGTATTGGGGGGTGAAGGCTGGAGAAGGAGATCCCTTGTGGGGAGCACGAAGGGGCACTCAAGGGGGACCGGAGGGGCAATAGGAGTGTGGGGGAAACACTCAAGCCTGTGTGTCCACAGCCTGCCACATCCTGGAGTGCTGCGAGGGGCTGGCACAGAGCGTCATCAGCACAGTGGGACAGGCCTTTGAGCTGCGCTTCAAGCAGTACCTGCACAGCCCCCCCAAGGTGGTGGTACCCCCAGACAGGTATGGGGGATGAGGGGCCCTGCTGCAGCCCCTGTCCTGGGTACATCCCTGGCTGCTGAGTGTGGGGAGGGTCTGAAGCAGGCAGAGCGTCCCCAGCTCACCATCCCTGCTGCAGGGCACTGGGCACAGAGGAGTCGGCCTGGGGGGAGGACGAGGAGGTGGCCGAGCACGACTACTACAACAGCATCCCAGGGAAGGAGCCCCCGCCAGGGGGGCTGATTGACTCCCGGCTCCGTCACGGCACAGTCCTGGCTCACGTCCGCACTCAGCCCTCCAGCTCTGTCCCCTCCAACCAGGTGAGCCCCCAGGGCCATGCTGGCCGTGACGTGGGGGTCCCAGGCAGAGTCTCCCCAGCAGCCTCACTGTCTCATTTCCCAGGGTGTGTTTGCAGCCAGGCGAGACCCGAACAGCCAGCCGGGGCCACCCTGGGACCTGGAGAGCCAGGGTGGGTACTGCTGGGGGGGAAGCCATAAGCTGGGGGGGTCCCCACGGTTCTGCCCAGTCCTGGCCAGCAGTGATGCCCGTCCTCCCAGGCCAGCCCTGCGACGGGTACCTGCAGGCAGATGGGCATCCCCTGGGGCCGCGGGACTACGAGGAGCACATGTACGTGAACACGCAGAGCCTGGACGCCTGGGAGCCGGAGGCAGCGGCTCACGGAGTGACAGAGGAGAGCCCCAAAAAGGACCTCTTTGACATGAGTAAGCCACTGCACCAGGAGGCTGGTGCTGGAGGCTGAGCTGTACTGTCAGCTGCCCAGCCCGCCTGCCACAGCCCCAGAGGTGCCGGCGCTGGCTGAGCCCAGAGCAGTGCCTTGCAGAGCGCTGGGGGGCTGTGAGCCAGGGCCTGTCCTCACCACACCCCAGCCCTGCCTCTGCTCCAGGGGTGACACCCTGTACCCCTTGGCTCCCGCAGGGCCTTTCGAGGATGCCCTGAAGCTCCACGAGTGCATTGCAGGGGGTGGCACCAGCCCCCCCATCGAGGACCAGTGGCCAAGCCCCCCCACACGGAAGGCCCCCGTTGCCCCCACGGAGGAGCAGCTCCGGCAGGAGCCCTGGTACCACGGAAAGATGAGCCGCCGGGATGCCGAGAGGCTCCTGCAGGTGGACGGGGATTTCCTGGTGCGGGACAGCCTCACCAACCCGGGGCAGTACGTCCTGACCGGCATGCACAGCGGGCAGCCCAAGCACCTCCTGCTGGTGGACCCCGAGGGAGTGGTGAGGGCAGGGCCCGTGGTGAGGGCAGGGTGGGGGATTGGGACCGGGGAAGGGGCAGGGCACGGGGTGGGTGGTGCGGAACGTGGGTTGCAGGTGTGGTCAGGCACAGGGGGTGCCGAGTGCAAGGCCGGTCTCCTGAGTTCAGGACCGCTGTGCCCCAACCCCAGGTAAGGACCAAGGATGTGCTGTTTGAGAGCATCAGCCACCTCATCAACCACCACCGGCAGAACGAGCAGCCCATTGTGGCGGCGGAGAGCGAGCTGCACCTCCGCCAGGTTGTGCAGAGGAAGCAGTGACGCCGGAGGACACGTCCCTGATCTGCTCCCCTGGCACTGGACTCACCCAAGCCCTGGGGCAAAGCTGCGGCCCCTCTGCGCTCCCCTCCTCTGGTTGTGCCTGGCCTCTGCAGTCTGGGGTCAGGCTCCCCACCTTCCTCCACAGCAGGGTCTTGCGGTCCCTGGCCCTGTAAGTCCCCCCTGGCTGCTGCCGACCTCCATCATCCGCACGGAGCCCCTGCCCAGCCAGACCAAAAGACGTTTAATTCCACGTGTGCAGGTGAAAGACTGTCAGGGTGGGAACTGGTGGGCAGCCTCAGCAGGAGGAACAGAGCCTGAACCCATCTTTGGCAGGGCTGCTCCTGCTTGTTCCAGCACTGGGATGAGGGCTGGTGGGCATAACTGCAGCCTCCGGCTTGGCTCTGCCCGTGGGGCTGGGCACAAACATCCCTGGAAGCAGGGATGAGCTGCTGGCACTGCCGTGGAGAGCTGGGGTTACTGGGGACCAGAGGTATCCCATGGCCCACGGAGACCCCCTGGCCGGCTCGGGGCTTTGGCAGGTTTTTGTGTCACACACAGCCCCTTTCCCCCTGTACCTGGTGCTCGGTACAAGTTCGTGGTTTGGAATATGTTTGTAATTAAACCTGAAAATGGGCAAGGCACCCAAGTGGTTCGTGCCACCCCTGGGCACAGTGCTGGGACAGGTCTCCATCACCACCAGTGCCTGCCTGGTCCTGCCTTGGCTGACCTGTCCTGTCCAGTCAGATCTGTCTCTGCCCCCCTGGGTCACCCTGTCCCCCGTGGATCACCCAGTGTGCCCCTGGCTTCGGAGTGGGCTTTGGCACCCCAGGCTGGTCTTGCACTGCATTCTCCTCCTTGCAGCTGGGAGCTTCCTGCCCTGCTGGCTCCCCTCCTGCCTCCACTGGGGCAGTGTGTGGACATCTACCTCTAGGCCTCTTGCCATGGCCAGGCCAGCTCCAAGCGGCGCAGAGCCAAGCTGTCACTCAGCAGTTAATGTGGTAGTCCGTGGAGAAGAGCCCTGGGTGGGCCTCACTGCAGTTCCTGTGCTCCAGGTGGGCAGCAGCCACACGGTGGGTCCAGCAGCTGGTGTCCTGCCCTGGCTCTGCCGTGTGCCTGGTGCTGCCAGGGGCACCCACCTCGGGGAGCAGGGTCACCCCAGCACCCTCAGCCCCTTGCTGAGGGGACAGGCCTCAGCACACAAGGCAGCCAGGCTGGGCAGTTTTGGCTGAGCCAATGAATAAAATAAGCTCCTAAATAAAGCCCAGTAATGAATGTGTAATTTTCCATTGATAGTTGGATTCTGCGGGGATGTGGCGCTTCTGTCTCAGCTACTATTTTTTGTCATATAGTGATGCATCTGCAAAGATAATTGCACTGTTCCCTCAATAGAGGGGCAGGAAAAGGCAGTGAGGGCCCCAGCTCTCTTCTTTTGCTGCTGGAGAACAAGCCCATGTGGTTCTCTGGCTGCCGCTGGCACTGCCTGGCCCAGCAGACCCGGGAATGCTGCCCTGAGGGGATGAGGGGCTAGAAGGAGGTTTGTGTTACGGTTTAGCCACTTTGGTTGAGGGGAGTGTGTGGTGCTCATGGCCACAGGTGGCTCTGTGACCCCTACAGCTAGGTTGTAGGGCTGCTGCTTCTTCAGCCTGTGTGATGATGGGGAGGCTGAGCTGGTTTGGGAAGGTTTAGAAGCCAGAGAAGAGTGGCCGCAGAGGGATGTATCCTCCTTGCTCTCCCAGGGCCCTGGGGATCTCGATGACCAATGGTCTCTCCACTTGTCTCAAATGTGCCAGAAACAGACACTCCTCAGGTTGGTTTTCCAGGGTGTCCTGGCACAAACCCCTTCCCACAGAGGGACTCTCTCCTTCCCAGCTTCCAGCAGGTGGTAGCACACTGCTGGCTCCACCAGCTGCGTGCCCAGCCCTGCCAGTCCGCAGTCAGGCACATCCCAGCAGCTGCCACCCTGCTGCCCTCTGTGCCCTGCAGCCTCGAGTCTCGAGGGTAGAGCTCGCCCAGCTCCAGCGCTCCTTTTTATCTCAAGGGAACTCAACCATTTCTGCACCTTGTTTACCCACTGGTTTGCAGGGTGGAGGAAAAGCAAACACGGTCTTTTGTTCAACAGCCACCCCTTCCGTAAACCTCATCCTCCTCCTGCAGACTCCATCTGTCCGCCCCCTGCAACAGGACCCGGCTCAGCACCCTGCAAGTGCAGAGCCCACAATCTAGCCAGGATACCACGGTCCCCCTTCCCCACTGCTGTCCCTGAAACATCCCAGCCCTCGATCTGGCTGGGCACAGTTGGATGTTTCTTTTTACTGGCTCCAGGTGGGAATGCAGAGGGAGCCGAGACCTCCCTCAGCAGCCCCCGTGGAAGGTACTCACGGCTCCAGGCTCTCCTTCCCGGCCATCATTCCCAGCCCTGCACCGCTGTGGGATGATGGTGCTTCCTGGCGGCCTGACGGCCTCCACAGGGGAGCAGCGAGGAAGGAACAGCTGCTGGCTCCTTCCCTGCCACTGTCCTGCTCGGTGCATCCCTGTCCCCAAGGCTGCACGTCCCCGCGGGACTGGGGCCGATCACCTGGTTGAGCCTCCCATCCGCGCTTCAGCACCGGGGCTTGCGGTGATGCTCCGTGGATCCTCCTGACGTGTTGCCCCAGTGTCCACAGCTACCACGCATTCCACCAGGGCCGGTTGGCTCTGTGCCACAGGGGGCTGTGACATGTGGCGCTGCCCCCCCCGCTCCTCCAGCGCGATATTAAGCCACTCAGTGCTCTCGACAATCCCTCAGCCCCGAGTTGCTGCTGGTTTCATTCAGTGCTTTGAACCAAGAGCTCTGGGCGGGAAACGGCTGCTCCCAGAGGAGAACGACGGCCCCGGCCCCGGTCCGGGACGCTCTCCCAATCGCGGGCACCGTGGGGGAGCACGAACCTGCCGCCGTCCCGATTCTGCTCCCGGCCCCATCCCAACCACGACACTCCCACGGGCGGACGGCCAGGTGTGCCGGGGACGGGGGACATCGGCATCCCGGGGCTCGGTCCCGGTCCCGGGCTCGGTCCAGCCAGGAGCGGCGCGCGAAAATGTGGAGGCGCCGCACTCGGAGGATTACGGCGGCGGCGCGGACGGGGAGCGGAGCCTCCGCCGCTGCTGCCTCCGTATAAAAGCGCGTCCGCGCCCGCCCCGCCCGGGCTGCGGTGGCGGCGGCGGCTCCGCTCCAGGTGCGGCGGTTCCCGGCAACGTCCCGCTCGCGACGGCGTCGGTCGGTCTGTCGCTCGGTCGCTCGAGGCATCGCATCGCGTCGCTTTGCGTCTGCCCCGTCCCATCGCATCGCTCGGCGCCGCCGGTTCCCCGGGTCTCCGATCCCCGCTCTGCGCGGCCGGTTTCTCCCCACTCCTTCCCAGGTTGGCGGGTTTCCGTGTTCCTCGACGCGGTCAGTTACTTCCCGTTCTTGTCCCGTCGCCCCGGGCTGCCGGGTCCGGGTCTCTCGCTGCCGCTGCTCCCTCCCGGGGCTGCCGGATCCATCCTGCCCCTGCCGGTGCCCGGCCCCTGTGACAGCGTTGCCCCTCGGGTCTCTTGCAGCCCCACACCCGGCAGCAAGATGTGGCTCCTGGAGCGGCTGCGGGGGGTGGCGGAGAACGGTGGATCTCGGGGAGCGGGGCCGGAGGAATCCCCGCGGGGGTCCCGCTACAGCAACGTCCTCACCCCCGATAAGATCCCCGACTTCTTCATCCCGCCCAAGCTGAGCGCGGCGCCCGCGGAGGCCGAGGGCTCCGAAGTGCCCGCAGCGGCTGCCCTGGGTCCCTCAGTCTCAGAGCAGGACCTGGCCGGGCGAAAGCCCCCACGCAGTCCCCGCCCGTCCAGCCGGTCCCGGTCCCGGGCCGCCGGCCGGCACATCATCCAGATAGAGACCGCCGAGGACTGGACGGCCGAGGGGAGCTGCGGCACCAATGTAGACCCGCAGGCACAGACGGCCATGTCGCTGCCCTATGTGCCCAAGGCACAGACCTCCTACGGCTTTGCCACGCTGGTGGAGAGCCCCCACACCCGGCGAAAAGAGTCGCTCTTCCACAGCGAGCACAGCAGCCTCTGCCCCTCGCCCGTCACTTCGCCCAGCGCCCAGCGCAGAGCCAAGCTCAACGGCGAGAGCAGCCCCCGGGCCCCCTCTGACCTGGGCGCAGCCCTCATGCACCCTGGCCGCTACTTCAGCGGCGGGGAGAGCGACACGTGCTCCTCAGCCGAATCCTCGCCCTTTGGCTCCCCACTGCTCTCCCGCTCTGTCTCCCTGCTGAAGCTTTTCAGCCAGGAGAGCCAGTCCAAGGTCATCAAGCTGAAGCACTCGGTGGCCCGCAACAGCTCGCTGTCTACCGACGACAGCTCGGCCGACACCAGCCCCAGCGCTCAGCGCCGTGCCAGGAGCGCCCCGGCTGGGCCGCATCCACCCACGGCCCTGCTGCCCCTGGACCTGCCGCCGAGCCGTGACCGGGAGCACAGCCTGCGGCTGAGCCGCGGCGGGAGCCTGCGCCTGGCTGCCGAGTACGACCCCTCCAACGCCCGGCTGCGCGTCCGCCTCGTCTCCGCCGAGGACCTCTATGACGCCCTCGTCGACCTGCGCAGCATCAACTGCTGCGTCTCGCTGTGCCTCAACCCGGGGAAGCTGCAGAAGCAGCGCAGCACCATCGTCAAGAACAGCCGCAACCCCATCTTCAACGAGGACTTCTTCTTCGATGGGCTGGGCCCCGGCCATGCCAGGAAGATGTCCCTGAAGCTCAAGGTGGTCAACAAGGGCAGCAGCCTTAAGCGGGACACGCTGCTGGGGGAGAAGGAGCTGCCTCTCACCAGCCTCCTGTCCTGCCTGTAGGTGCCTGCCCAGCCCTGGAGGGAGCCCACCCACCTGTGGGGCTGGGGTGAGGGGGGTAGACTGGCTCTGTCCCCCAGCCCCGCTGGAGGAGGGTTTGGAAGGGCCCCCTGAGGAGGGACAGGGCTGTGGCAGAGCGTGGGGATCCCCAGAAACAATGCTGCTGTGGGGCTGTGCCAGCACCAGCCCTCCTGTGAAAGGGCAGGCAGGGCTGGCAGCCACAGCCTCTACCCCAGCTCCTCCCTCTCTGCTCCTGCCTGGGGCTGCATCTCCTGGAGCCCAGCGGGAAGTGGGAACCTCCATCCAGTCCCCACCAGGAACAGTGGAAACACCCGGTGGCCTCTTCTCTCCCTGTGCCTGTGGTCTCCACCTGGCTGCCACACGAGTTGGACGTGGGTAGATCTCTGTAGCACACTTATTGCCACCTCCCAGAGCTCCAGCTCCTGGGGTCAGGTGACAGCATCAATCTCAGCTTTAATTTAAAAGACAAGTTTCTAGTCTTGGAATCTGCAAAGAAAATACTGCAGAGGTGACCTGAGAGTGGCCAAGGGCGGTCACCCTGGGGGAGAAGTCAGGTCTGTGGTTTTTGAGCCTTTCCTGGACTCCTCCTGGCCCTGCAGGGCTGCAGAGATGCACAGGTCAGCTTGTTCTGGCGCCTGCAGCCTCCTGGGCCGCTCTCCCTGCCCACCCCAGCACTGGCCACCACCCGGCTAACCGGCCTGAGGCAGTGGGAGCGGGGAGGATTCCAGCTGGGGCGTTTTTGTGGGTAGATAAATGCGCCGTGCTGTTGTTTGCTGTGGTGTCACCCATCGCGTCGGGCTCTGCATGTTTCTGTGCAGGGAGCAGGATTCGCAGCGCTCCCATCCCCACCTGCTGCAACATGCATGGACACACATGCACACACGTGTCCCTCTGTGTTAACCTTGTGTTGGCAGTCAGTGTTCCTTCCTCGTCCTTTGCAGCAGGTGGCAGATCTCAGTGTTGGCTATTTATATCTGAGGCTGATCTTTTGCAGTGTTTCACTTTTGTCTGTAAATACGTTTCAGGTATGCGAGGCATGGTTCTGATCGCGCCGTGTTTGCATGTCGGGGGAATTTGGGATTTCAGGTGATTGTGGCTGTTTGTTGAGCTTGTGGCTGAAAACAAACCATGCAGGACATAAGGAGCAGACACGTCCCTCCTTCACAGGGAGTTTCCCATCTGAGCCTTCCCAACACTCGCCAGGATGATCCTTGGCCCCCCAGGCTCATCCTTGGGGTTGATGGGGACTGTTGAAGGTGGGACAGGGAGATGGGTCACATCCCTGGGTGCAGGGTGAACATCCTGCCCCTGAGCAGATCTGGGGCTGGCAGGGGCCCCTGCCCAGCTGGCTGCTGCCTGACAGCCCCTGTGTGCCCCACCAGTAGCTCCGTGGGGTGCTGTGCCTGTCAGGGTTTGGGGGGATCTGTGTGCTGCTGGGGTGGGGGGGAGGGGGGTTGGACCCATCAGGCTGAGAGGGGAGGGGGAACGAGAGCTGGGCAAAAATTTTGGTGCTCTGAGAGGTTTGAGGGGTGCCACATCCCCCACAGAAGAGTTGTGTGCCTTTGGGTCTGGGGAAGGGGGATGCTGAGAGCAGAGCCCTGGGATGCCCCTTGGGTTGGGGCTGGTCCTGGAGGGGCACTCAAGGACCTGGGGGCTGTTGTCCTGCCCCATCCCATCTTGTCCCAGGGCTGTCTCTCCAGAGTCAGGTGTGTGGCCATGCAGTCAGCCCTGGGATGTGGTGCTGTGAGCCCAGCTCCGTGCTGGGCTGGCAGTGTGGGAGACAGTGAACCCGAAAAATCCAGTAGAAGAACTGCCCAGAACTCTTCCAGGCCTCACTCTTGTTTCACCAGGGCTGTTGCCTGGACGGGTCTCTCCTCTGCTGGAGCTATTTTCTATTGTTCCTGCTTTGATATTTTTGTGTCTGGATTCAATGATGCATTTTTGGAGTGAAAAATATATTAATACCTGAATGGAATGTTTCTTTACAGATGATTTCCTCTTTTTAGTGCAATAAAGTAATTTCTAAAACAGATACAGGTGTGGCTCTGGCTTCTGCTTTTCCCAAGGTATTCCCCATTATCATCCCTGCTGGCTCCCTGTCCAGTGGAGGAGGAGAGCAGACCTGGGACCTCAGCAATGTCCAGACACAGGGCAGCACTGCTCTTTCTGGGTGCTGCTCCCCTTTCCAAACAGCCTTGCAGAGGCACAAGGTGCTTTTGAAGCCCTTCCCTGGTGCTGCTGACCAGCCACGGAGTGAGGTGGGAGTGAATCTCCTGGGGAGAAGTAAATACATGGGGAGAGGTGCTGTTCCTGCTTGGGAGGCAGACTCAGGGCTGCCCCGAGCCAGGGCAGTCCCCTCGGGGCTCTGGTGAGGAAGAGCCCACGGGTTCACCCCCTGTGGGTATCTTTACTCCTCCTGCTTCCCCAGTCTGGTCCCTGCAACACTTCTCGGCGCTGCTGAAGAAGATGATGATGGGTTTGTGCTCCCGGTCAGCTGTGTGGGCTGGAGCTCTGCCCTCATGGGGGGCTTTGAGCTCCAGGAGCAGTTCCTGCTGCTCTCTCACCTTCCCAGCCTTTTCCTCTCAAACCCAGCAGCTCTTGCCTGGCAGCGTTTGGGCACAAAATCCGACCCTGGGATGTCTGCCCCGTCAGACCCCTGCAGGGCCGCAGGACAGGTCAGCAATGAGCCACTCCCAGGGTACCCCCAGCCCAGCATTCACGTCACTCTCTTTTCTCCCCACCTGTCACTTCCAATTCTGCTTTTAGCCAGATGCTACTGAAGAAAATAGGAATGTTTGTCTGTTACCTAAATGCCATTTTTCTAATTTCCACCATTCTGATCATTTGACATTTTTGGTAGCTATAGAGGCTGGGTGGGAACAGATCTGCTCTCTCCTCTGGCCCCCACAGAGGTGGAGAAAGCAGCTTGGCAGGTGCCAATATTTTAAGTAGTGCTTTTTCTAGAGCTGCAAAGCTGCAGCAGTGAGTAACGAAACGAGGTGATTGAGTTAGTCTGAACGAGAGTGGATGGGGTCAGCCTGAGCACACAGAAATCCCTGGAAAGTGTTCAACATTCAAAGTGCTAGAAGCAGCCAGAGGGGTGGAGAGGGGTGTCTTGTGGGGGAAGATTTAACTCTGAATTTATAATTGAGCCACTGTGGGAAGGAAATGTGGCTGCTTCACTGGACTTGGGAGGGTTGGGTCATGCCGAGAGGAGCCTCTGTAGGCTGGTGCGGGGAGCAGGGATATGTCCCCATTCCACAACACAGCCCCTCGAGCCAGGGCGTGCCCAGGTAAAGCACAGCCACTGGAGGTGTCAGGTGAGAGCCTGAGCCCAAGGGCAGCTCTGTCTGTGGCTGCTGACACCAGGGGCTGTCTGAGCCCCGGGATTCCTCTGGCCAGAACTCCCCAGGCTGTCGCAGCTGCAGCGCACCTTTGGGTGGCCTAAATCTGTGCAGGAAATTGAGGCAGAGCAGGGGAGGTGGGGGAGATGGCTGGATGTGGAGGAACCAGCCGCTGGCCCCTTTGGCTCTATCTCCAGAGTGAGGCTCACCTGGGTGAGAGGCACACACAGGCTTTGGCTATTTTTAGTCCTGTGTTCCCACAGTGCAGAGGAGTCAACTTCTGAGAAAATTGCCTGGAGCTCATTTAGCAGAGCATGATGGCTGGCGAGGGAGGGAGAGGGCAAATTAGAGGCTCAATCTCGTCTGGGGTGTAAGGCAGGGCCGAGGCTCCCAGGGACAGTTCCACAGTAAGGAGGCCAGCAGGGCTGACTCTGCTGGGGGACACCCTGTCCCTGCTTTGTCCCCGAGCCAGTCAGGGGGGCCTGGGGCCAAGTGATGTCTTTGGCCAATGCTCGGGGGTCCTTGGCGGTGGCCGGAACAGCTTTCGGCTGAGCAGGGCTGCAACAGCTGCTTCCCTCCGGATTTTTGGGTGTGTTGGGGTGGGGGGGAGCCTCCTGTGCTCCTCCGGGCAGCCCCAGGAGAGCCATTTCCCTCCCCCCACCCACGACCCGGCTGCCGATTTACCGTTTCGGTCAGAAAAGCATCTTCCCGTTGCTTGGCAACGTCCGGCCGGCGGAGGCGGGGGCTCCACGCGGGGCGCGGGGGCTCCACGAGGGGAAGGAGGGGCGATGCGAGTCCTGCTCCGGAGCAAGCGGGGTGCCCGCCGCGACTCGGCCACCCGGTTCTGGGCACCCAGACCGGGCCGGCGGGACTCGCTGCTGCGGGAAGGGTGTGCGGAGGCGCGGGGCGGGTGCGGGGAAGCGGCGGGAGCGCCCCGGGCTGCAGGAAAGCATCGGCCTCCCCCGGCACCGCGCTCCAGCGCTTTATTGCCAGCATTTGTCTTCCATGGCAGCGTGTCTGCCTTAAAGCGGAGAGGAGAGACTCCCACTGTTACTGGGAGGAAAACAGAACTTAATTGAATGCCACAATCTCTTACAGTCACATCAGGTGGGAGAGAGCCACATCAGTGGAGAGCAAACCCCCTGTGCTCTCCCTGGGCCCCTGGATCCTGGCACCCTGCAGTCCGTGCTCCTCCAGGGGACACGGAACCCCCCCGGCCTGGGGTCCCGGGATGTGCCAGGAGCAGAGGGGACCTGCAGCTCCTCGTCAGCCCAAAGGCGCTGTGGCAGCGGCCACCGGGGTGTACCCAGGGCGGGCACAGTCAGCTCCAGGGCTCCCCATGTTCTGCTTTTCCATTTGCACTTTGCTCTCCTGGTTTGAGGCTATCAATCCAGTCAGGACCTGGGCCCAGCTCTTGCCTCTATAGGCAGGAGGAAGCAGCAAGTGGGCAGGAAGGTCACACCCTCCCCGTTAATTCAAGCCCCTGGAGCCAGCCCTGGCTCAGGCTTTCAGCCAGGGTGGGCGTACAGAGCACGAGGAACTGTGCCAGGGGAGTGCATGTGGTTGCAAGGATAGATGAGGGCGAGGGCGAAGGCTGCTTTGCAGGGTGAGGGATCTCCTCTGCCTCCCCTCTCCTCTTGCTTTCCAGTGACCTGCTCCTCACTAGCTGCCTGCTGGAGTTTGAAATGCTGCCTCTAAAATGTTTGCAAAATTCCCAAAGCATCAAGTAGGCCCAGGTGGGAAGGAAAAAAATGGCATAAACAAGCAGACAGGAGGATTTGTTAAATGCCAGCAGCTGCTGGCAAACCCTTTAATATCAGTGCAGCCGGGACTGATCAATGCAGCATTTGGGGCCATGGGCTGGCACCGGGGCAGGGAGCCTCTGGCTGAGCCCAGGGTGGCTGTGCTGCACAGGGGTCCTGCTGCAGTGGAGGGCACCCAGCCAGGCCTGGCACAGAGCAGGGCTGGGAGGTGCTCTGGGTGCAGAGCTCCTCTTCTCTCCTTGCTTCCCACCCAGACTCCAAAGCCCCAGGTGAGAGGACGTGTCTGCATCTCCATCGCCACAGCCCTTTGGCTCTGTCCTACCGTCCTGTCTGCGCTGGGGCCGTTCGACCTGCTGGGCTGTGGTGGGAGCAGGGCTCCAGCCCGGCGTGGGACCACGTCTGCCATCGTGGCCAGGCTGCCAGCAGAGGCACACAGGGCACGGCACGGGAGCTGGGCTGGCATTGCCATGGCAATGAGGATAACAGCAGCTGCCAGGCAGAAAGCAGGGAGGGCCGGGAGCTCGGGCAGTGCCGCAGCCACACTGACATGTGCCAGGGCAGCACCAGGATCCCAGCCCAGCTCCCATCCTGCGACATCCCCTGCACGAGCCCTGTAACGGCCCAGACAGCAGCGAGCGTGTCTTCGCTGTGGTGAAGCCCTCAGCACCCTTCGCAGCCTTGACAGAGCCAGAGGCTGCACTGAGAAATGCATAAAAATATAGATTCAAACCCTCCAATCTCTCACTGCCAGGCTATAATTAATTCCCATTTGCAGCTCTGACCAATTTCCCTCACACAGCTCCCAGCTCAGCCCAATTGTCATATGAGGTTTCCGTAGTCGCTAATCTTATCAAGTGCATTGGTGTGAAGTGAGAACACTGCAATTAGCCTGGGCAGGAGCTGCAGGTGAGCTGCTGCTTGGTGAGTGTTTTGGGGAGGACATGTGTGGACTCCAGCACTTTCCAGGGCCATCCCTTGCCCAGCCCAGGGAGGGTGGGATGCTCCAGGGGACCGAGGCCATGGCTGGTGCCCAAGCCACTGAGCACCAGCAGCTGTTGAGAGCCTCACAGGCAGTACAGTCCTGCTGCCAGCCTCTGCTGGGGGGGAAGCTCACCACTCCAGCCCCCAGTAACCATGGTCCTGCCAGAGGAGTCAAGAAACCTGAAGAGGGTGCTGGCAAAGAGTCCTTGAATAGCCCCAAACCCTCCCAGCAGGCTCAGGAAAACGGGGTATAAACCCACAAGAGATCCTGCTCTGAGCTGCCGCTCGGGAGTTGAGGTGCTTTTTGGCAGCCAATCTGTTCCCTCCCACCCCACTGGCTGCCTGCCCACTGCATCTCCCGGCAGAGGCGTCGGCTGGGGGGAGCAGGTCTGGCGCCCGGGCAGGTTCAATAAAAACCCCCGGGTTCTGCCCAGCGTGGGAAGGTTGGGAGCGCCACGGCCTCGGTCACCGCTCGTGCCATCGTCCCTGGGCAGGTGGCTCGGACAGCCCAGCTGCAATTTCCAGCACCAGGAGAGCCTTGCAGCGCCGGGCCCTGTGCCTGCAGGTGCCGTGCACGGCGGGGGCGGCGGGTCCCCCCTCTCCTGCAGCTGCAGCTCCGTGGGGTGGTGGTGCACAGGTGCCACCAAAATCTCTCGCTTCGCCACCCCCAGCCGTCTGTCGCTGCTGACACTCACCGACAGGAATAAACTCCAACACCCACCATATGCTTTGCTACTTCTGCTGCCTGTGCTCACTTGTTACTCTCTCTTTCCAAAGCTGGGGCTGCCTCTGCGTGGGGTGGCCGTCCAGCCCAGCCCCAGCACTGGGAAGATGGGCTGTGGGAGGTGCCAGAAACTCTGGCACCCCTGAGGCAGGTGAGCACAGCGGGTCCCTGTCCTCTGGTGGGCTCAGCCCTGTTCTGTGGGTAACTCCTGCCCCCCACTACGTCCCCCACGGGCCCCAGCTGCGGTGCTGCTCTGGAGCAGGGCTGGCTGCAGCCGCTGTGCCCGTGGTTTGGGTGCTGCTGAGGCTGGTTCTGTCTGCCAGGGTGTTCAGCCCACCGGTGGTGTGGCCCTTCCACGGCAGCACCCAGCCCTGCCACGCTGTGCCTGGCACTTGCTGTCACACCTCACCGGGCACCAACAATGTGCCTGCCTGGGCAGTGCCCCCAGCCCGTGTCCCGTGGCCGTGGCTGGGCTCTGCCTGCACCGGAGCTGGTGCGGCCCCAAGAGCCGCATTTACCTGGCTGGGAGCAGAACAGCAATGGCCAAACTGTCCTCTGAGTTCTTCTCTGGCACAGGGACATCATCCAGCATGGTGGCTCCAGGTTCTGGGGGTGGGAGTCACATCCTCAGGACTGTCCCAAAGGAAAACTGTGGGAAAGGGTGCAGTGAGCAGCCCTTAGCCTGTCCCCCTGACCGTGGGGGCTGGAGGGCCCTGTGCAGGGACAGGCACAGCCCTCCCATGGCAAGAGGGAGATTCAATCTCAGCGTAGAGGCACTGTGAGCAGAGCTGATCTCTTCCACCCCTCAGAGCTGCTCTGTATGTTTAATGATCCTCACAGCCTGGAAAATTCGTCTTCTTTCAAGAGTGGATCATCTCAGCCCATCCTCCAGTGATGCCATGAATAACCTTTGTGGCAGAGCCTGGCCAGGCTCAGCCTGTGGCTGTCCTGCCTCCTTGCACTGACACTGCTCTCTGGGGCAGGGACAAGGCCATGCGGGCGCATGAGCAGAGCCCAGCGCCGGCTGCCGGTTTCCCCGGGGCATCCCACGTCCCGCGCTTTAATTGCACCATGCAGCTCTGATTCCTGGCTTTAATTGCAGCCTGATGAGGCTGGGGCAGCAGGAGAGGGAAATATCAAGCTTAAGGGAAACAAAACAGGAGAGAAAAGAACATTTACTGGTGACTAATAGGTCCGTGGCTCGGCGTGTGTGTTTGCCTGCCACAGTGCGGGATGTTGCCAGCACGACGAGGAGAGGGGATTTCTTCCACGCACTTGGCAAGCCGAGCCTCATGTGCAGCACAAGGAGAGAAAATTTTCCTGGGCCTGTGCTCTTTCTGCTTTATTTTTAACGCCCATTGCACAAAAGCTGCACCCCCACCCTCAAACCCCTCCCCAGGTAAACAGAGATGATCTGGCACAGGCAGGGCCAGAGCTAAATAATCCAGTGGTGACATCCTGCTCCTCTCCCTCAGCCTCTGGTGTGTCCCCACGGGCATTTGTGTGGCTCCAGCGTGGCTGCCTGGACTGTTCCCCCCACGCCAATGAGAGATGGGATCTCGTTAGCGAGCTCTTGGACTTTGAGCATCTTGGAAAACAGAGCTTGCTAATAAGAGAAAAAGAATTACAGCAAATAAGCCCAGCCATGGGAACATGGCCTTTTCATCCAGCGTTTTTTATTCCCCCATACTCTCCCCCTTCTCTTCTTCACCAATGGATTGAAGCCACTGTAATAAAATTATTAAATATAAAAAAATGCTGTAGCCCCCACCTTGATGTGGCAACCATGGAAACTGGATCAAGGGGACACCTGTACATTTCCATTCCAGGCTTCTGCTTGCTGAATATCCAGAGCAGCACTAATTAAAACCCCGGCGCAAGTGGCAGGCGAAGGGAAGGAGCTGGCCCTGGGAGAAAAGCTGTGTGGCTGAGAGGCACAGCAGCGCTGGTGGTGCAGGGACAGGCCCTGCCAGATGTCCAGCTCCAGGACATGGAATGCGTGCTCACTGGATCTCAGGCTCAGCACTAATGAGGCAATCCTGGCCCTGCCACAGCCCTGAGCACCGAGGGGCCCTGGGGACCCCATCCCAGCCCCAAGGATGATGCTCAACAGGGCAGGGCAGAACTGGACATTGGTGATTTTGCACCTTTAAACCTTTCAGCAGGAGGGAGCTCTCAGATCCAGCACATGAGCACCAAGGAGCAGAAGGCTGTGTTTAACCTGCAGGTTTATTTTTACTGACAGCGAATGGCAGCGCCTGGAACATTCCCCTCTTTGGAGTTAATTTTTGCTGAAGCTTAGTTTTAGTCATTGTTGTCTAAACCTGACTCCTCCACACTTATCCCATGGAAAAGCTGGAGCTCAGCCCCCAGGATTTCAGTGGCCACAGGGCTGGTGCTCAGTGGCAGCTCCTGGCAGCCCACAGGAGGTCAGGGCCGATCCTGGCTTCTGCTGGCAGAGACCACTGGCCACAGGGCAGGTGACCCCACACCTACAAGGGGGACACGGCCCTGACAGCTGCTGCTGTGGCACTTCTGAGGGCTGATGGACGGGGAAAGCTTTTCCTTTCATCAGAGCAGGTGTTGGGACATCATCTTCCTGCCAGAGGTGAACAGAGCGCTGGAACCTTCTGATTGCTGATGAACAGTCTCAAATCACTCTGCAAGTGTCATTCCCAGCTGGAGTCAAAAGTGGAGCTGGCTCCTGCTGTGTGGCCATCAGTCACAGGGGCTCACGCTGGGGCTGGAGCAAGGTCCCTCTGGTCACTCTGCGGGGTTATTTTCCCCGTGTCCTGCTCATTTTCCCTCATTGAGGTGTGGAGGATGACAGGGTGTGCTGAGCAGGTGATGATCCTCCTCCTTGGCCCCTGTCCACCATCAGGCCAACCTAGTCTGGCACTGCAAAGTGCAGGGGGTCTGTGCTGCCCCCAGATCCGAAGCCGGACTTTTGCTCCACAGACACAGCCAAAGGTCCCGTGCCAGCTGGACCAGCAGCTCCCACCAAACTGTCCTCCTGCGGGGCTCTGGTGCAGGGCTTTGTCTTGGGCAGAGAGCGCAGGCACACGGCTCAACTTTGGGGAGAAGAAGATTCCTTGTTTCCATGGGAACCAGAGGACGAAAGTTTCCAGGGCCGCGGTTGGGATTCTTGCCAGCCAGATGAGGCAGCCGGACCCCGAGCTGGCCATCTCCCCAACTGCTCCCAGGAGAAGGCTCGTGCCCAGCTCCAGCCCTGCTGCCTGAGCCCCCACAGATCCCCCCATGGTGAGGGGGTCACCAGGACTCCCCATCCCCTCCTCGGAGCTGTGTCAGTTGCGATCTGACATTTAGCTCTCAGCTCAGCGTGGAGATGCAGCGATAACTATAACCTGCTTTTCTTCTCCTCACATTCTCCCTGGAAGCAAAAGCTGCTGCTGGGAGAGCAGGGGAGCTGTGGCAGCCCAGCAAGGAGAGCACCACAGTGCTGTGCTGGGCATCAGGAGGTGTCCCAGCAGCACCACGTCCTCCTGGCCGTGCCCTCCCATCAGGCAGCAGCATTGACAGGGTCCAAATGCAGCTCCTCGGGGACGTCCTAAGGGCTGCAGGGACAGAGGCACAGCGGCACAGCAGCACCCTGGGCACAGCCAACAGCCCACAGGTCCAGATGGCTGCGGCTCCTGCCACCCTGGCCACCGACTTCAACACCACCCACCACTGCACCCCCTCCCCCAGCTGCACCACGGGGTGTCAGAGCCACCCTCCCCTCTGGGCAGGGGTGCCCCTTGCAGCTCTGTCTCCCCTTCCTGGTGTCTCAGCTCCAATTAGTGAGGCCCCTATTAATTTTTTCCGCTTAGCAGCTCACATCAGCGTCAAGCTGGCAGAGTGCAAAGCAGGAGGGAGCCCGAGCAGAGGAGAGACGAGGTGTTGGGATCTGCCCACTGACGAGCCCCAGGCACACAGATTGTGGCCCCATGGCAGCCCTGGGGTGGGAAGAAACCCTGAAGAGCTAAACCATCCTGACACCCTCCCTGTGCTGTTGGGTCCTGTGGGTGCCCAAGCCACAGACCAGGCTTGGTAGGGACTAAAGGCACCTTTGGGGGCTCCTGAAACTGCAGGCAGAGGCCGATTCCCAGAGCCTGAAGCAAGGGTCAGCCCTTGCTGCTCGGCCTCTGCCTGGGCAGCACCACCCTCCTCCTGCTGCTGGTCTCAAGGGGTGAGGCCAGAACACCCGAGACCCTGGAGATCCCCCTCCCTGTTCCTTGAAGATTGCCTGGAGCAGGGGGTTAATGATGTATCCAGATGGAGGTGACCTTTCCACCTTTCAGCTTCACCTGCAGCTCCCTTTTCCCTGCCGTTATCTGCACGGATGCCTGTGGATTTCATTTCCATATTAATGGTGTTTTAATGACCCTGTAATATCTTTATGTTCTGCAATTAAATGTGGAATCTTTTTTTTTCCCTTCTGCAGATTAGCAATTGCACAGGATCATTTGTGGCATTTGAGCAGAGGAGGGGAAGGCTGTGCAGGGGGGAGACGGGGTTAATTAAACTTCAGAGCTCAGCAGGCTCCACCACCAAATATCCTCCTTCCAGTGGGACAAGTGAAGGTGGGGAGGGAACAGCTCTGGGCTGCTTTACAGTCAAGACGACTGGGGTAGCTCCTGTGGGGTTTGGAGTGGCTTTAAGCTGTGCAAGCACACACGTGTACACGCCCATGGCTCCAAATCTGCACCCGATCCCTGCCGAGGGCTGCAAACCAGGACTGAATCGCTCTGGTGTCAACCCGAGCATCTGGGGCAGCCAGGCTGCCCTGGGGGCTCCTGGAGAGGCCATCAGGGCTCCTATCGCTCCATCTCCATCCCTAAGGCTAATGGACATCTCTGCCGCTGCACCACCCCCTCCCTGGGACGGTAATTGGGTTTCAGCCTTGCAAGATGGATGGTGTGGGCTGAAAGTGGAGCAGAGAAGAAGAGGAGGGGGCAGAGGCAGCTCTGATTAGGACAGAACTCCCTTGCCCTCCGTCCACCTCCTGCCCCTTGGCTTGGCTGCCAGCCCTTGTCCAAGGCCCCTCACATGGCCCTGCAGGGTGGCTGCAGGGCACAGGCAGGTCCCAGTAGCGTGGCTGGCTGTGGGAACCCAGAGAAGCAGATCTGCAGTGGGGTCCAGGGCTCTCAGCTCCTCCCTGATGGGGAATGGTGACCACAGGCAGCCCCAGCACGCTCCCTGCCTCCCTCACAGCCTCCCACTCCTTCTCCCTTGGTCCTTTTGAAGCTGCAGCTGTGAACAAGATGTTTGCAAGTGTGAGGCACAGGAGTGGCGTATTTGGCGCACTGAATAAAGATGGGGCTGAAGAATGCCTTCTGCTGTGGCTGTTTGATGTGAAGGGCATCACTGAATGCATTAGGAACGCTGCCAGGCGCCACCAGAGCCTCTGCGCTGTCCAGGCGGTCGGAGCCACACGTGCTGGTGCCCCGTGAAGGTGCCGCCCCGTGCGCTGGCACACGCTGGCACACGCTGGCACGCGGGCACACAGGCACGCGCCAGCCCTGCTGGGACACCTCTGGGTGTGCAGGGCTGGGAAGGAGGGGAGCAGCCCTGCCCTGTGTGCCCTCCGAGCCTGCGTGCCGAGGCACGCCGGTCCAGGCATGGCTGGTCTCCACACATCCTTCGTCAAACACCTGCTATTAATTATTGACACCAGCAAGGAATGTTTGCCTTCAGCATATGCTTCAAAAGCAGGAGCTTCACAGGCTGCAGGATTGATCCCCCAGGAGCTGATGGTTGTGGGGAAGCAGCTGCTGAGGGGGCGCTGCACGACATGCCAGCGAGCAGCCAGCGTGTCCTCGGCACAGAGGTTTGTGTGGCGTTGCTGTCCCCTCGGCTGGACCTCGGCTGGCCCCTCTGGCTGTCACCTCAGCAGGGAGTGTGAGGGAAAAGACATCCCTGTGCTCTCAGCGCTGGCCTTTTCAGAATGTCGACATCTTGAAAGGGTTCACCATCCCATGGGTGGTTTTTGTGGCGGTTGTGCCAGAGCAAAGGCTGAGAAACTGCAAACCCTTGGCACCTGTACTCAAAGTGCTGTCAAAACACACCCTCCTGCCTGCCCCTGCAAGTCCAGCTGGTGTTCCAGCACACGGGATGGCAGCCTGGGCATTATCTGACTCTCCAGACTCATCCCCAGAGTGTGAGCCCACGGCTGTGCTGAAATTACATCTGTAGATATTGTGTCCGTTTTTGTGAGCCCTGCAGAGACCACGATATGGCAAGTGTTTTGACCGTAAATAAATCACATTTGGAGTGGAAGAAGAGAGGGAGGAGAGCAGGACAAGGATGGGACTCTGCAGCCGTGACACTCACCTTGACCCACCTATCCTCTCCCCTGGCCTAACTGCCTCAGCCAACCTGGAAAAGCTGTGTGGGACAGCTGACAGCCACGCCGGATCCTGAGGCACAAACACCTTCCAAAGTATAAACACTTGTCTGAAAGCCTCCAGGAGTGTGGTGTTTGTGAGTAGCAGAGCTCCATCTAGCATTGGTGAAAACTGGTGCTTCTCTAAAGCCTAATTCACAGCTGCTTTGCTAAGCTTTGGAGCTGTTATGTCTGTCAGCAGCCTCAACCGAGTGGAAACCCGCAGGTTCTTTACAGTCAGAGCTTGTCCAAGCAGCTCCTCCTCAGCACTGAGCCCGCCCTGCACCTGTGGCAGGAACAGCCCGACACCAACCTCCCCTTCCCCACACGGGTCAGTCCTTACCAATACTGATACAATTTTTTTCCTATCAACATTCCTTTTTGAACCCATTGTTCAATTAAACTTGTTTATTTCTACAATCCCTTGTGGCTAAACACCCCATGGCTGAGCTGCATCAAGTGAAAAAGTTTTCCATTCGTCTCAGGGCTTTTCCAAGAAGCAGCATTGCTTGATAGGCAGGGCATAGGTGGAGGAGAGAAAGGAGGGCAGGACATAGAGGCAGCCCAGTTTTGCAGGCAAATCAGCCCTGGATTAAATCAAAGCCACTTCAGCCTTCTATTATTTGTTGTCTTTATCCAGGGAGCAGCAACTGTACAACTGGTGCTGTCAGGAGTGTCATGACTAACCACTCACAAACACCTGGAGAGGGTGAGCCACCCGATATTCCAATGCCTGTCAGGCTTTTTTTATTGCCTTGGAAAATCTCAAAGTACTGAACGTCAGGCACTGCTGTCTCTGACTTGTACTGCTGCAGGGCTGCCTTTGTCACACACCGGCCGGCTCAGGGACGGGTGACGTGCTGCCTGCAGGGCCTGGCAGGGCTGCAGGAATGTTGGTCACTCTGGGGACAGACATTTCAGCAGAGGAGGTGTCTCTGGACAAGGGTTTCGCTGCTCGAAGAGACTCAGCCTCAGCTGTCACTGCAAGCACTAAATGGAGCAGCAGAAGCTGGCAGGGGCACTGCTCCAGGGCAGACCCTCAATAACGAGGGGAGCTCTCCCCAGACCTTAACCCCAAACCCCAGACCTTAAACCAAACCCCAGGTCTTGACCCAAACCCCAGGCCTTGACTCAAAACCCTGACCTCTCTGCTTTTTGTGGCGGCAGAACACCTGGATGCACTGCTGGGAGCAAGGCAGAAAGCAGTCTCTGCATATGTTTCTCTAAAGCTGGAGTCAAGGTTACTCTTTTAATTGAACAAACAGTATCTGCAAGCTGTTAGTCCTTTGAGAAGAGCCAGACAGCTCTGAGCAAGGGAACAAAGGCCTGGTGAAGTGCTCTGGTTCTCAGCTCAAGGGCCACCACCACTTCAGAAGCACTTGATAACACTTTGCTTCCTGAGCTCAAAAGTGTGATTGAAACCCAGCACGGAGCCAACTGCCAGGGTGAGGAGGCTGCTCCCAGGACTGAGCACAGGCCCCCACCAGCACAGCTCCGCAGCTGCAGGCACAGGGACTGGCGGGAGCGGGATGACAATCCACGGGACCTGCCGAAACGGTGAGATCTTGTGGTAAATCTCCCTGAGCATCCTGCCAGTGGCACCAGCACCTCGTCACCAAACACCGGGAGGGAAGTGCTGCCCAGCCAGGGGGCCCTGAGGTACCTGGGGGGCCCTGAGGGGCCGGGGCTCCCTGGCAGGGCCATTTGGAAGCCCTGGAGATGGGTGACACGAAAGGATAAAGCATGCTGGAGGATTGCTCTCTGGAAGCAGGCGGTCATCAACAGTCAAACAAAGCTGGAAAGACCAATCAAGCGGCTTCCACAAGTGTATCTCGGGGTCCCCCAAGCACAGTCACAGCAAGGAACTATGAGACAGCACTTACATCCCAGTTCTTGTGAGGCATGGACCACCCCTGTGCTCCCACCCTGATCTCCCTCTTCTGTTAAATGAGATGCAGTGACTTTTTATCAACAAAATGCCCCGCAAGTATCACTGAAGGTGTTTCCTGGAGACTCAAGTTTTGTGACCCATGACGAAGGCACGGGTTGGGGCTGTAAGCACTGTTTTTCCTCTGACATGTGCGGTCCCCGGTGTGTTCCTGAGGCCCGGCCCTGCGCCAGCTCCCGCCCGGCCCCGGCGGGACTCGAACCCGCGACCCCAACGCCGGCCCCTCGGGCGCCCCTGGGCCCGGCCACGCCCCCGAGGCGCCGCAGCCAATGAGCGGCCGCCGCCGCATCCGGGGCCCGCGCCCCCTGCCGCTCGCGCTCGGCCATGGC
>JAWWES010000082.1:2400824-2506944 GCA_035583135.1 Lophotriccus pileatus
CCGCTCGCGCGCGGCCTTGGCGGAGGTGAGCGCGGAGCCGCCGCCGGGGGCGTGCCGGGCCCGGGGCCGCTCCCGGCCGGGCGGGCACCCCGCGACCCCCGCGCCCCCGAGCCGTGCCCGCCCGGCGCCGGGCTCCTACGGCCGCGGGGTGATGGGGCGGGGCGGGGTCCCTCGCGGCGCCGAGGCCCCGGGCGGCAGCGGGCCGAGGGGCGGGGGCGGGCAGGGGAAGGGGCTGCTGGGCGGGACTCGGCGGGAGGGTCGGGGCGAGCGGCGGCGAGGCGGGAGCCCCGCGGCCTGACCCGCGGGAGAGGGGCCGGGGAGAGGCGCTGGAGGGGGCTCCGGGCCGGGGGCTGCGGGACTGCGGGGCGGAGAAGGGGGCGGGAGCCCCCAGGCTGTGGTCCGGCAGGGCCCGACAGCGGCGGTGTGGGTGGCTGGAGCCGGGGTCAGGGGTGCGAAGCTGCTCGGAAGGGCTCGCGGAGCCTGGAGGCGAGAGAGGCCTGGGCAGTGGGAGAGCACGGAGGTCGGGGCCATTGTAGGGGCAGAGCGCTGGGAAAGCTGGTGGGAACGGTGTGTCTGGGTGGCCGGGATGGTTCTCAGCACCTCGGTTAGGGGGCCAGGCACAGATCCCCCACTGCCTCCCCTGTTGGCACGTTGTGTTTGTCTTGGTGCCTTATGTCAAAACGTTTCTGATGTTGTTCTGCCACACTTAGAGCTGGTGATGCCATTCTTCATCGAGTCTTGCCATGTTCCTCAAATATCCCTGACCTGTTGTAGAGGTTGTTGAAACACATCCACACTTCATTTCCATCATGAGACCCTCATGGTGACCATGACATGGAATAAGAGTGCTGGGAAGACACTGAGCTAGCTGGCTGCTCTGTGGCAGGATTTTGGTTCTCTCTGAGGGCAGGGCTTCACTTCCAGGGTATTTCAGTGTTCTGGTTGACAAAGGTGCTGTCTGGTCTGTCGACCCATCCCGTGCAGTTTGGCCTTTGGTGGAGCACTAAGGCTGCTGCAGTTGTTCGTGCCAGTGTTACCTGAGCACACTGCTGGGCTGAAGTGCAGAGCAGCCCGAGGAGCAGCAGATGTTCTGGGTCTTTTTCCAGGCCTCAGCCCGTGCTGCTGCCTGAACTTGTAACTGAGCACTGAATGCCACACTGCAGGTGCCTGTTGGCGGTGTCTGCCTGGCTCAGCCTCTGCCTCCTTGCCTGTACCAGACTCCTTCACTGCTGCTCAGCTGTTTCTTTGCTCACACCCCTGAAGGCCTGGGTGCAGTGAGGCACTAGGGAGAAGCCAGCACGTTGTGGCCGGCTGCTTCGGACTGTCCCTCCGAAGGGTCAGTCCCTAAAACTGCTGTGCTCAGACATGATGTGTGTGTTTAGAGTAACAGCTGAGAGTCCACGTCCTTCTTTTGAGGGAAGATGTAACTCACAAAGGTCAGATCTTAAACTGGTGAGAGGATAAGTAATGAGTGGAGTGCTGAAGGTAAAACAGTTGAAATGGAAGCACATCCTCATGCAGTCACAGACTAAGGGGAACGTGAGGAGGCCGGTGGAGAGCAGGCTGGAAAGGACTGTTCAGTACACTTGATGAGCTCTCTTTGCACAGCACAGTGCTTAGTGCTGTCCTGTGGGGGTTTGGGTAACTTTTGCTTTGAACTTAAATGAACTGCGTTTGTTGGTGGGGTTAAGTGGATGGAGGGGTGTTGCATTTTTAAGAAGAGCTGTCTCAGCCATGTTCCTCTCTTTCCCTGAAGGCCTCGGTTGGCCGGCAGAGCCCGAGGGTGGTCCCGTACCCAGCCCGCAGCCTCTGTCCTGGAGAGCCCGCCCTTCAGAGCGCAGCAGGTACCTCAGCTCAAAGATGCCTCTGTTTGTTGGTCTAGTTCCCAGAGGAAACAAAGTTCCTGTGAGCAGCCTATCTATTCCCTTCTCCTTCCAGCACCTCCTGAGCCTGTTGGTTGATTTTCATACCGTTTGACAGAGAAGGAAAGGCTTAAAGATGCCAAAGCTCCTACAGGTGTCCATTTGCCCATTCTTGAATAAGGGGTAATTGCCCTAAAAATGCCCCGGATGAGAGAAAGGCTGCAGTGTGTGCTCACGTGTTGTGACACCAGTGAGTCTAGTCAGGAGAGACACAAATACTCAGAAAACCTTCAAATTCAGCTTCCAGTCAGTTGTGGGACTCGAGTGTGCAGAGAACCAGGCTTTGTGCTGACGGAGTGACTGCAGCCAGTTGTGTTCCCCACCCCCCTCACTCCGTTCTGACTAATCTCTTCCTCTGTGTGCATGCCTGCACACACACAAGAAGGGATCTTCCCTGGCTTTGTTGCATCTCAAGATTTGGTCTGTGGGGTGCTAGTATCCAACTTCTTGTCCCTGCAGTTGTGTCAATGGGCTCAGCTGATCATCGACTGAACCTGGCAGAGATCCTTTCACAGAACTACGGTGTACGGGAAGAAAGGGAAGAAGATGATACTCAGGAGAAGCAGAAATCTTTAGAAGAGCTGGAGAAGAGTTTCAGTGCCTCTCAGGTAAAGGCAGCAGGGGAAGGGAAATTACCTGTGGGATTTGCTTGTTTGCTTTTACAGCAGTGGCACCAAAGACCTTGGTGAGGAGCCCTGACTTGCTCAGCTGGGCTCAGGTCACCCAGCAATGAGTCAGGTTTGCATTTGGATAAGAAGGAATGGTTTTGAGGACACATGACAGTGGCACCTTTTCACCAGCTTGAAATCAAATATAAAAGAGAAATGTATTTTAAAAATGCCCTTGACTGTCCTGCTTTGGGGTGAAAGTTCCTGGCTTTTCCATACTCTTAGAGGAACAGGTTTTGGTGGGTCCTGGCAGACCCTGCCTTGGTCATTGTGCAGCGTTACCCAGGGCTGCCCCGATTCCCTCTGCGTGTCCATGTCCATACAGCTGGTGGTGTGCTCTTGTGGGTGTTCTATTCCTGATGCAGCTTTGTCCTCCTCTTGCTCAGAGCAGTGAAATGCCATTTGAGGAGCTGCTCGCACTCTATGGCTATGAGGCATCTGATCCCATCTCGGAGCAGGACAGTGAGAGCAATGACATCACTCCAAATCTCCCTGATATGACTCTGGATAAGGTGAGAGCTGCTGTTTGCCTGGCTGTCTGCTGCAGGTTACTGTGTTGTGCTGGAGCTCAAGGAGCTTGAGGAGCTCTTTTCAGAGTGGTTTGACCAATGCCAGGGGAAGGGCCTGCCTGGTTCTGGTGTCCCAGAGGTGCAGAAACATGAATGTAAAGCACTTAGAGATGGGAGAAAGAATATCTGTTTTAAAAAGAACTCTGTAAAAACTCTTTATGGAACCTGGGTTGCAAGTCTTTGCACATAGCTGTGGATCTGTGGAGAGCCAGGGAAAGTTTCTATCTTCCCAGGTGAAGCCATGGCTCCTCCTGTTCTGGCTAAAGTCTGTAGAAAGTGCTTTTTTCTTTTTTTCTCTCAGGATCTTTGAGATATTTGCTATGAGTGGAGTTCTACAGAAAGGGCCACTTGCTCATCTTCTCTGGCTTCCATAGGTAGCCACTCATGACACTTGTAAAAGTGCTTCTAGGGAAAATAATCTGGGTGTGGTGGGGAGTGTGAGAGCGAATGTCTTTGGACAAGCTGTGGGAGGGTGAGGAGATCTGTGGATGTGGCCACGCTTGGCTAGAAATGCTTTACTCTAGGCCTCACTCCCCCTCATATATTTTTTTTTAATTTAAAAATATTTTTCACTTTCTTGTTGTTGTTAAAAGGAACAAATAGCGAAGGATTTGCTTTCAGGGGAAGAAGAGGAGGAGACCCAGTCTTCAGCCGACGATCTGACTCCATCCGTCACGTCCCACGATGCGTCGGACTTATTCCCGAACCAGCCTGGCTGTATGTGTCACAGTTCCTAAGTAGCTGCTCTTCACTTACATGTGATGGTCAGGAAATGCAGGGGAGGGCAAGAATGGTTTTCTGACGACAGATTTTCCACTTCCCTTCTGGGGACTGACCATAAATCTGCATGGCAGTGGTGTTACTGGGCACTGGTTAGGACAGGGTGGGGTGTAGGTGAGCAGTGACGTGAGGGGAGAATTGTCTTTAGTTGTAACTCACAGCACTGAGAAAGTGGAGTGTTGCTTCCTGCTGTAATTACAGTGTGAAAGATCAGTATCTCCTCTGACACTGCTACAAGTAAATAAATTCAGTAGCTAGTGGAGTGATACAGTGTGGCAGTTCCTAAATGTTGGAATATGTGGGAAACCAAAGTAGGTGACAGGGACTCAGCAGGAAGTGATTTATTCCTTCGGCTGTCCTGCAAAATGAAGGAGTTTGAGTTCCCCAGGTTGGCCATCACCACCCAAGTGTACAAATTCTTTTACTTAAAGTGAGAAAATTAAAATACAGGTAAGTTGTCACTGCAGACCATGCTGAAAGGAACGTTAGGACAGAAAATGAAGGAGAGGGAACGTAGAGCAACGGCAAAAAAAATTCTTAACCATAGATCTTTTCCTCTCACACAAAGCAAACAACTTCCTTGCTGATGAAGACAAAGAGCCCTGTTCATCTCCATGTGCTTCCTCCATGGCTGAGGATTCAGAGGTGGATTCCATCCCATCCAATGAGTGTAAGAAGGTAAATGACATGAGCACATTGGGAAGGGGAGCTCGTACAGTACTCCTGAGTTTCAAGAAACTTGGCATGAAAGCACTGTGATGTTTCCCCAGTCTATTGCTCTGTGCCTTGCATTTTGTGGATGGCAGTGGCAGATGTGGGTTACAAGAGGGGTTTTTAATACAATCTTGAAATTATCTTCTTCAGATGTAGGAAATCTGTTGTGCCTTGGTAAATTAAATCTGCAGCACAACCCTATAAAGGTGAAATGCTATGCAATATTCCCAGCAGGATTTACTGAGAGGGAACCATCTTACTAAAGAGAGGAGCAGGCTCCCAAATTCATCCTGGCTGTGAAGGTTGCAGGAGAGCTTTTGTGTTAAAAAGCTTTATCTCCAGCCTTAGCTGCTTGCCATAGACCTTTAACATTAAAACTATGTAAATGCCAAAGATTGCCACAGTATGATCTGGTTGGTAGTAAATCTTAATTACTCTGTAAAATAGTCAGGGTTCAGTAGAAATAATAGTGATGGCAGGGGCTACCAGTAAATACATCAGCCTCAGGGTGGTGTAGTCCCTAAACCACGAAGTACAGTCTGCAGAACATTTTCCATGTCAGTTTACCTGCCTCTCTGTGGTGGTATTTCAGGAGATCATGGTTGGACCTCAGTACCAGGCCACTGTTCCCATCCTCCGCTTAAACAGGCACAGGCAAAAAGGTAAGGCAGCTCTTTGTGCCTTGTTTGCCTGTAGGGCTGCTGGGTGTGGGGCTGCTGGGTGTGGGGCTGCTGGGTGTAGGGCTGCTGGGTGTAGGGCTGCTGGGTGTAGGGCCCTGGGTCACCAGTCCTGCATATCTCCAGACTTGGCACCTCTCAGTGCTGACACCCAAATTTACAGCTACATCTGAGCTGGCTTAAATGAGCCTGATTGAACAGGGCTGGGAACACAGGTACAGAAGCGGTGAAGCTCAGTAAGAACTGGGTTGGTGTGACAGGTTTGGAGGAGGGGGTCTCAGCAGTAGCCAAAGCAGTACCCTTCTGGAAGTATTCAAATGTATTCTCTCTGACACCTTCCTTAAGCAGTTGGAGTTACTGTCATTCAGTGCTCCCTGGAGCTGATCTGTTTCTTATTTGGTGGGATATCTGCAGAGTAGACAGAGGTGCCTTAATTTGCAGATTGTGCCCAATAATGAGTGTAGTACAAGTGCCAGCTTCTTGAGCTTCTGGACAAGAAAGCTAAAGGGATCTTTAGTTGCCAGGATTAATTAATCACAGCAACAATCTTTGAGAATATGGTAACAAAAACTTTGTCGGCCAACCCTTCTGAAGCAATGGAAGCGAGCTGAACCTGTTCTGAGGGCCCTAAAAGGGGTGTAAAGAGCTTATCTGCCTCCAAAATCAGGAGGAAAAATGCAGTGCCTTGAGAGATGGTTGTCACCTCTAGTGCTGGGTTGGAGTACCACGCAAAGGTTTCCTCCCTCTTCTGTCTCCCCCATGCATGTCCATGCAGACCATTTCTCAAAAGCAGCAGAATTCTCTGTTTGATTATCTTATTTCAGTGCTTTTTCTGTTAGCCTATGAGAATGAAGATCAGCTGCTTTGGGACCCAAACATCCTCCCTGAGAGAGAGGTTGAAGAGTTCCTGTACCGTGCGGTGAAGCGGCAGTGGGACGAGCTGTCCAGCAGCAGCCTGCCAGAGGGAGAGGTGGTGAAGGACAACGAGCAGGTGAGCTCTTGCACCACATGCAGACACAGGTGGTGCTTGCCTGACAGTGCCACATTCCCTACAGAGGTCAGAATGAGGTCTAACTCTAGTGATCCCCTGCTCCAGCCTCGCAGATAAGTGAGGGTGCACTGCCCAGCTGCGCTGTGAGCAGGTCAGTCACCCTCCCGATGGGAAGACTAGAAAAGCCAGCAGATCAACCTTATCAGAGCAGCTGTGTTTCCTCAAAGTTAGCCTGGTTAGGTCCTGGAATTGAGTCTCCAGGAACACAAAGGCACACTTGTAATCTGCAGAGCTGCTGGTGGAACTGCATCTGTCCAGTCCTGGGGTGTGTAATCCAGTGCCTTAAAAAGTGGAATAATCTCTGTTGATGGTCAAGCAGGGGTTAGCAGCAAGGTGGCTCCTGGGAAATGGAAGTTTTATGAGACAAACATGAGTCTTGAGCAGGCTGGTTTGTAGTGTGTTGCTCAGGTACATGCTGTGAGTGACCTCCCCCTGTTTCCTAGGCTTTGTACGAGCTGGTGAAATGCAACTTCAATGCAGAAGAGGCACTACGGAGGTTACGGTTCAACGTGAAGGTTATCAGAGGTGAGGACCCCCCTTACTTGGGTTCTACCCCAAACATCAATGCACACGCAACTCTTTGTAGATTCTGTACATCTCCAATTCCTTTTTCTTTCTGCTATAGATGAGCTTTGTGCCTGGAGTGAGGAAGAATGTAGAAATTTTGAACATGGCTTTAGGGTCCACGGGAAAAACTTTCACCTTATCCAAGCAAACAAGGTAAGGCTGCTCCCCCCAGCTTCTGCTGAGAGCAGGGGAAGGAGAAGGTGCTTTGGCACCAGAGGTGTGCTTTGGGCCTCGGCTGATGCAGGGAGTTCAGGATTGCCGAGTTCCGATCCCAGGCTTTGTGTTGACTCATGCCAGCAGGTGATGGGCTGTTCACTGCCCTGCTCTGCCTTATTTTCCAGGTGGGAGAAGTCACAAACACCACTGACCTGCATGAGTGATGTCAGTTAATTACTGATTAGCCCTTTCTGGAGTCTCAAAAGTTCTTTCCAAACTCTCAGCCCTTGCAGTACTTCTGTGAATGAGTGAGTTGAGCATGTGGATGTTTTGTAAAGTCCCCTGGGGTCCTCTAGAATGGCAGTTGCTGTTGTAGGGAGAGCTGGGCCACGGGACATGCTGCTGTGCTGGGAGTTGGCAGAACCAGAGAGTCCAGTTCTACCACTGGTTAATTGTGGGCATGTTGATGCTGGCCAGTGAAAATGGATGCAGGTTTGCTCTCTCTGCTAAGTGTGCTGCTGCTGGAAGTGCAGGGAAGTCCTGCACGAGTGTACATGTCTGGCCCACAGGGGTCTGTGAGAACAGCTGTGCACTGTGGGGAGTTCTTTCTCTGGCCGATCGCCACCTTGGAAATCTCAGTCCGTGCTTCTGTTCTGCAGCATAGATATGTCCATAGCAGTATAAATTTCTGTCATGCACTTAATTTTCTGTGCTGGTTATATGGGAAAATAGCTCCTGCTCCATGAGATCCACCTCGACACGTGGTGTTCTGACTGGGATGTTTCTCCTCAGGTCCGCACCCGGTCAGTGGGCGAGTGTGTGGAGTATTATTATATGTGGAAAAAGTCAGAGCGCTATGACTACTTCACTCAGCAGACTCGTTTAGGAAGGAAGAAGTACGTCCTCCACCCTGGAGCCACGTGCGTGGAATATTCTCACACTAAAATTAGTAATATTACCCTCCCAGTGAAGATTCCTGCTGCAAAGCACCTCCGCTTAATAGACTGCGCCTTCTCCTCCAGAAGGTTTCTTGGGTGGGAGGATGGAGGGATGCAGGGGGTGTTCTCAGGAGACAAACACTGCTGGTGTGGGGAGGGAAGATAAAGAACTCTTGGCTTGGATGTATACTTTCTTGTGTCAAAAATAGTTTTGTTTCGGACAAATGCATCCACAAAAGTTAAGGCTGGGCTCAGGGATTCACAGCTGATTTCAAGGAAAGAACTCAGTTTGATGAGGTTTTGGGAAGGGAGCTTTCTAAATTCAAAACCGCTATTTCTGATGGTTTGGAATCTGAATTAATTTCCCTGCAGTCACTCTTTGAGGCAAATTCTTCCCTTTGAAATGTATGCTAATTACAGAAGATACTTTTCAAAATACATCTTTTCAAAAAGGTTGAAAATGAAATGTCTTAAAAGGTCAAAATGAAATATTGAAGCTGAATCAATTAAAAATATTAGATGAAGGCTTAGATTTTTTTTAAAATTCTGATGCAAGAGATTCTTCCATAGTAGGAAAATATGTTCTTATCACTTGCTCTTTGCTGACACACTTAAGGACCCACTGCAGTCATTCCATGAAACTGGGTGTTCCTGGGCATTTGACCATTTATTTCCCTTTGGAAAAACTGGGGGCAGAGCTCTTTAGGAAACTGGAGAGCCTGTTCTGATCTATCATGGGCTGGTCTTGGCCGTGCTGCCATCACCTCCTCAGGGCAGAGTCTGAACTGGACTCTGCAGACCAAGGAAGGATGGACATTCATTCTAGTGATGCCTCTACAGTCCTGTTGCTTTATTTGTTGATAGGTTTTAATCCCAGTCACCCTTTTTCCTGCCTGCACCTCTCTGCTTAGAAGGTGGTGGCAAGGCTGCCTCTCTTTCCCCACAGGGATTTCACGGACAATGACCTGGATGGGGTTGAAGTAGAGAACACCAGTCGTTCCCGGAGCTCCCCACCCATTCCCTCTGCAGCTGGCTGTCTGAATGCTCACTTTGGCCAAGATCAGATAGCAATAGAGAGCACAGGTAACTTCCTTTTGTTCTGTCTGCCGTGGGGCTCACTTGTCACCCACACTCAGTGGCACAGCCCCTCCTTTGCCTTTCTCCTGCTGCCATTATCCTGCTTTGCTCTTCTCCCTGCACCTTGCTGCTGTGCTCACCTTGCCCCCTGTTAAATACCAGCCCTGTGCAGGTTTTGGTGTGAGAGAAGAGTCTTGTCTGTCTCTACATTGACTATAAAGCAGTTGTTCCTGTGCTGGGCTCAGAGGGGTGGCCTGGGTCATTCCCAAAGGAAAAGGATTACGCACTAACTTCGGGCACCTGAGTGAGGTGCTTCCAGGGCACTGGCACAGGCACCTCCTCCAGAGACTGGGTTAAGTCAGTCTGTGGGTGCAAGCTGCTTTCAAACAGCTGGCTGTGAGAAGACTCACAGGGAACCCAACATGGGTTCATTCCTCACTGTCCTACTACAGATGAAGGCTTTGTGTGGGCAGCTCCCAGGAGTTGTTGGCATAAGGGGATAGGATTTAGGATTTAGTTTATCTTGGAATGTGTCTGTGAGGTTTCCTTTAATTTCCATAGAAACACTGATGGCCTCCCATCTGCTGTCGGCATCTTGCCTTTCTTCGGTACGTGCTGGCAGGGGTCTTGGTTGCTATAATAAAGAAACAGTTGTGCCATCAAACAAATCCTGCTGTGATTAGGTGGGGTTGACCTGGGTGTTTGTGCGTTACGGACTCACTGTAGGTTTCTTTCCCTTGCTGTGTCCTCGTTCCTCCTCTGTGTGTGCAGAGCCCCTGAGCGTGGAGAGCACGGCCTGCAGCCTGGGCAGCATCAGCGAGTCGGGGCAGGGCTACGAGTGCAGCACCCCCTCAGAGACAAACTGCTCCTTTGACCCCACGGAGGAGACGTCCTCAGGCGCTGTCTCGGCGTCCTGCCAACGACACCCCGTCCCCCACTCCGAGCCGGAGCTCTTCGCTTTGCCGCCGGCAGGACCAGGACTGTCAGAGAAGCAGGAGACGTTGCAGAGCTCTGGTGAGACGATAACTATGGACTTCACTCTCCCTGCAGACATTAACGAGGGGTTGCCTTTAATTGCTGGCCCTGTGAATTTGGACAGAGACCCAGAGGCAGTGGTGGCCCCTGCGCAAGTGTCCTTATCGGTCACAGATTTTGGTCTCATTGGCATTGGAGATGTAAATAGTTTCCTGACTGCTCATCAGGCTTGCCCAGCACCTGTGGCTCAGTCAGAGCCTCTGTCACAGTGAGTCTCCAGTCACAAATTTGTCACAGACCCAGCAAGGACTTTGACCTGACTGAAATCCTGGAACTTCCACTGTCCTGTAGGGGCAGTTTGGAGCTGTTGGTCAGAATCCGTCTTTCCATCTTCCTTGATCCAAGGCTACAGTGAAACCAAACACCTTTCTGCTCCAGTGTATCCTGACACAATCACACAAAGTGGTGGCTGGCTTTCCTGAGGGGGGAAGTCCATCACCCCCTCTTCTGTTGACCATGTGTCACCCCAGGTGAGGCCAGGCTGCTCAGAGAGTCCCTGCCTCAGGACAGGGGAAGTGTCCCTTGGCCCCAGTGGGACAGTCTGAGGGCAGAGATGCTTTGAGAACAGGACTGTGTCTGTCATGTTGAGGATGCAGTTCAGGGGTCCAAGAGCTCGGGAGGTCTGCAGGAAGCACAGCCTGCCCAGGCTGTCGGGCAGTTCACTGCAGAGACGGGCATGGCAATGCCAAGAGAAGCTGAGGAGTGTCTTGGCCCTTCCCACAGGCAGTGTGTGTTGCAGTAGGAGTCACTTACTGCAGCCTTCTCCCAACAGCTATGGATCATGACAGGCAGAAACACTGCTGCTTCCAGCTTCAGGCAGCTGTGTGTTCCTGGCACCCACTCTCCACCAAATGCAGGTGGGTCATGGCCTGGTCCAACCCCTGGGCTGAAGTGTCAGGTCTTGGAAAGGGATGCTCTGTGGTGCAGCAGCATTGTGTGCACTTGAGTCCTTCTCACCTTCTTGTGCAGTGCTGGCCCAGGGAAAACTCTATGGGCAGAAATACGAGTTTCTGGAGTTATTACAGAGTAATGCTGGCCCAGAGCACTGTGGTGCTGCCACTTCTGCTGCTGGTGGGGAATGAGCTGATCCCCACCTACTCAGAGTGCAAGAGGGTAAAATGGAAATGAAAATTTCTGTAACTTCCCAGTTTGTTCCAACAATTTGTCAGCAGAGGGAGGAGATTGCTCAGCTCCCAGAGTGCGAAGCCTGGGACACCGGTGCTAGCTCAGTCCCAGGCAGGGGAGCACACCAACCCTGGGCATCCCTGCCTCTCTCTCAGAAAACAGACCATTTTCTGAGAGGAAAGTGTGTCTTTACTGCCATGCTCAGGGAGGTGACAGGTAGCCCTGTCTGGTGGCGAGGTACTGCCTGCCCTGCAGAGCCACGGGGGCCTGTCCGTGGGTGTGCTGGGGTCCAGAGCTGCTTTGCTTCCCACGTGTTCCAGGCCTGGTGTTTGCCACTGGCTTAAATCCAGTGTGTTCTCCTTCCCCTTTTTCCATGCAGGGAGTGCTCTCCACTCACCTGCTGAGCAAGGCCCTTGTGCAGGTGGTCCCTTCCTCCAGCCGTGTTCTGCAGCTGGGAGGAGGCTTGGATTGAGGGCTCTTGCTTGCTTTGGTAGAGGCCTTGGGGCTGTGACTGTGCACTTGGCTCTGCTGCCAGTGGATTTGGCAGGTACCTAAACCCACAAGCCTGCATCCTCCTTTTACCTGACCCTGGGAAGTTGTGCTTCAAGCAGCTGGAGCACAGAGGCAGTATGAAGCAGCCTTTTGGGATGGCAGGATTAGACCTTGTCTCATCTCCTAAGCCCCAGATCTGTTCTGTGTGCATTAGCAGGGGTTTGCTTCAGTCCCCAGCACTCTGCTGGGAAGTGCTGAGGCTCAGGCACAAGCAGCTGCCTTCACCTGGCCAAATGTGGTTGGGAGAGGCCTCCCCTCCAGCTGCTCCCAGTGCCCACTCCGTAGTGGAACTGCCCAGGTTGTGATTCCCCTTTTCTGGGGGTGAGAGGAATCTCCTTGGCTGAGGGAGAAGAAGAGGCAGGGTGAGAGTACGTGTAGCCCTCCCAGGGAGGGCCAGGCCTTGGCATCTCCTCCATCAGTCGACAACATTCTTAGTTTTCCTGAAACCATTTTTTCTTTTGGTTTGTTTCAAGCCCTAATGAAAGGAGATGGGAGCTGGGGAAGGCAGAAATCTCTTTATGTCTTTCAGTGTTGTTTACAGATTTGCATGGGGTCTTTCAACATGAGTGTGGGCTTTTTCCACATAACTTTGAGGCAGAGGGGTGGAAAAGGCTGGGACAGGGAAGGGGGAGTCACTAGGGGAGGAGGTTTGGTTTTGGTTTTTGTTGGGGTTTTCTTTTTCCGTCTTACAAAGCACATTCACTTTGAGCTGCTCCCAGTGCTGGACTCTTCTCCCTTGCCCCCCAGTCCTACACTGTGAAGTGACACTGCCTTGAAGACCCCCTCGCCGTTATTTATTTAATTAAAAACCTAATTTGAAAGTAAGAAGCCTGTCTTCTTTTTGGAGACCAAGATGCAGCAGTCCTGGGTGTCATGATGGCAGAAGCAAGAAAAGGGGTCTCTGCCTCTGCTGTCTAATCCTGTCCTGCCCTGCAGGCAGGGCAGGATACCCTGTGCCAGGGATGCCATCTGAGCCTGGGAGGACACCCAGCATCCCTGGCTGAGTTTTCCCTCCACCCCCTACTGTGGGTAGAGGGAGCTGTTTGTTGCTCTTACAGGTGCCCCAAGTTCTCTGAACCCATCAGCCTGTGGCAGGCCCGTGGTGGTGGGAGGCAGGGGTCCATCCATGTCTCACCCCTTCAGCCAGAAAAAGCATCCTGGGAGTTCCTGCTGCAACTGCATTGTGTTTCCCCACCACAAAGCCCCTCTGTTCCATCAAAAACTCTTTAAATTCTCTTCTGCTTGTGCCTGGCTCTGGCCTTCTGTCCCGGGGCCTTGGGGGGCTCTGGCCGTGCAGCCTCCTGGCTCTACCCTGCAGAGGTAGGTCCGAGGGTGGACACAGAGGGACGGGGGCAAGTTTCCTACTTCTTCTGAGGCCCCGAGGTGCAGCAGGAAGGATGGGTGTGCCTGAGCCCTCGTGTGAGACGGTGGTCGCCTCGATGCATCCTTCGAAATGAAATGCTGTTTTCGGCCCTGTGTGACCCGAGCAATGTTCCCGAGGGTGTGAGAGCCGCAGGGCCGGAGAGCCCGGGCTCTGCAGCCGCACCAGGCCCCGGGAGGGTCCCGGGCGGGCTCTGCAGCCGGAGCGCTCGGACGGCAGAGGGAGCCAGAGCCCCGCGGCCGGGACCCCTCCTCACCCCCCACCCCGGTGTTCGTCACGGGGGCAGCCGGGACCCCTCACCCCCCCGTGCTGTACCAGGGCTCCCATGGCACTGACCTGCAGGGGGGAGCTGCACCGGGGCACATCAGGGTCGATTGGAGCAGAGGAAAGCTGGCCTGTGGTTCTGCCCCTCTCCTTAAACCCCAGGGCAGCCCCAGAGTGTTTCCAGCTCTGACGTCTTCCCACAAACAGCCTTGACATTCTCCACAGGCCACTCACGCTGCACTTCAGTCATCCAGCCCTGCAGCTATCGTTTGGGTGGTTTCTGTATTATTTACATTTCCTTCCATTCCTAACCAGGCATCGGGCCTGGAACGAACAGCCAGGATGGGACCGTCCCTGCTCCCACCAGGGAACTGCTACGGGACCTGTTGCTCCAACCCTCACTCCTGTCCCTGCTCTGGGTTCCACTGGCTCAACACGTCCCCAGCCCCAAAGGGCAGCACCAGAAGCCTGTCCTGCTCCCAGGACGTCTGAGGCTCAGGAAATACAGCCCCACATCTCATCGGGGAAATCACAGCTCCTGTCTCGTCCTATGTGCTCCCACCGGCCTCTCCGCTGCGTTCACAGGCTCCTGGGAGCCCCTCTTTCCCCTCAACAACTGCTCTTGACACCGAGCCAGCCCCGCATCTGCTCTGCACAAGCCCCGCGGCCCCTGCCGGTGCAGCCAGAACGTTTCTGGGGCCACGTTCTTCCATTCTTGGATTTTGCTTTTTTTCCCATTTTTTTCCCCATTTTTTTTTTCCCCTCTGGACATAGGCCCGAGGCGGGTGGGGCACAGGAGGCTCCCAAAGCGGCCTCTCTCTCTTCCTTCTGCCCTTTTCCCTTGACGCAGCGACGGGAGGCAGCCGAGCCAAGGCGGGGAGACCAGGCAGGCGGGGCGGGCACCGGGGGACTCGAGAGGGCCGGAGCCGAGGACGCCGGAGCGGGGCCCGAGGAAGCGGAGGGGGGCGAGGAGAGTCCGGGTCCAGACTGATTCCCGCCGCGTCCCCCACACCTGCCCCGGCCCCGGCGCTCCCGCCCCGGCCCGCCCCGGCCCCGGGAGGAGGCGGTGGCTGCCGCCCCGCCCCGCCAGCCCGGACTTTACCTCCCGGCCGGGCCCGCGTCGTTCCGGGCCATGTGAGCCGCGGGGCCGGGCCGCGGGGCCTCACCGGCTGCGGGATGGAGCGCAGGAAGGTCTTCGTGGCGCTCGACGTACTCTGCCTGGCGGTCGGTGAGGGCTCGGTACCGGTACCCCCGCCGTGGGCGATTCCGGAGCGTCACCGCGTCCCGCCCGTGCCTTCGGTGGGGTCGCGCCGCGGGCGGGGTCAGATCCGCGGAAGGTACAGGGGGTCCGGGGTCCCGCCGCGCCTCCGCCCGCTCCGGCCCGTGGCCGGTGCTGCCGCTCCGGGGGCAGGGCGGGAGGCACCTGTCCGGCCGCTGTCCGGGGGCTCCGGGCCTCCTCCAGAAGCCACAGGCGGCGCGGGCGGGCGCGGCGGGGCCAGACGAGCGCCGGCTCCTGCCCCAGCGCTACCGGGCTCCGTCGGGAGTCCCGGTTCCCGGCGCGACCCCGTTGGCCGAGCGGCCCCCCGGGGGCTACGGTCTGTCCCAGGCTGGGAGGCAGCAGCGAAGTCCCGCCGCTCGGGCGGCACCGGGACGCTTCCTCCGCCGCCGCCGCCCTGGCCGCCTGCCCGCCGCCGAGCCCCGCGCTCCACGGGCGGACGGAGCGGGGCCGGGGCTCCGCAGCCCCGAACGGGTGGGCTCAGGGGGCTTCTTTCAGGACGTCCCCCACCGCCCGGTACGGGCAATTGCTCGTTTCAGAAACTGCAGGGAAGCACTGAATTAAGACGAGCTAAAAATAAAGGCTCGGAGCTTTCCGGGCTGCGGGCCCCGGCGCGGGGCCGAGTCCCGGTGCTACTCGAGGCGCGTTTCCCTCCTGTGGGCCGGTGCTTTATATTTTTAGGGGAGCTTTTTTTGGAGGATGAAATTTTCCAGAAAGAAAATTGGTGTCTAATTTGAGCTGAAAATGGACGTCTGAGGTGTGCGGGGAGGCGGCGGCGGGGCCGGGAGGGACCGGCGCTGGTTCCCGCAGCGCGGAGGGGGCGGCGGGGCAGCTCCGTGGTGCTTCATCGCCCCGCTCTCCGCTCTCTTGGTGAGCGCAGGAGGCGGCGGGACCCCCGCGGCGGGAGCGAGGAGGCGAGGGCGGGCGGGGACAAAGGTGCGGGTTCCCGGGAGACGGAGGAACAAGGGGAGGCGGGAACTGCCGGGAAAGGCGGAACAGGGAGAGGAGACTGGCCTAAGGTGGCCTGCGGGGCCGGGGGGCCGCTTCCCCGGGGGAGCACCCTGGGACACCCGGGGTGGGGGCGCCCGGCCCGTCCTTGACTGTTCCTGGGCAGGGATGGGGCAGAGCCCCTTCCAGCGAGGGGCTGGCACGGCTACTGCGTGGGGCAGAGACCTGCAAACTCCTCTGGATCTCTGGGGATGGTTCCTTCCCGGGTGAGCTCTTAACTGCCAACGGCCAGGGTTGCAGCACACTGGGTGGAAAAGCCTCCTTTCCCAAACTGACATAACCAGCACAGCATCTCTCAAGAGCCCAGAGAAGGCAGGGGAGTGAAGAGGCTGGTAGGAGCAAGGGCTCTGAGAAGGTGAGAGGGACAAGCCAAGCGCTTTGGAGTCCCACTGTGCCTGGGCTGGATCAGCCACCAACATCACCTGGCACCAGCTCTCCTGTGAGGTATCTGCTGGGACCATCTGGGGGCCCTTTGCTGCTGTAAAACAGTTTTGCAAGATGCCTGTGCTCATTAATTTTAATGAGGTCTGTCTTCCTAGGCTGAAAGACTCTGGGGAGCATGAGGAAAAGGCACAAGATCAAGCCTTGCCATAGTTGTGCCTGGGGAGCAGTGGGACAGATGTGGGGGCTCTGCAGGTGCCCAGTTGTGGCCGTCTCATGTGGTATCTGGGCACTGCAGGCATCTGCAAACTCGTGATAGGGCCCTATCGGTGTCGGGACCAGTACGTTGGTGGGTTCAAGTCCTCCTGCTCAGGGTACAGGTGGCTCCGGACTTCTTCCCTGGAGGGGATTCCTCCCTGGCATCAGGGAGCAGAGCCCCGGGGATGAGAGATGGGCAGACCGCACGGTGCTGCGTGCCGGTGTGGGGCCTGCTGGCTGGTGTCCCCAGTCCTCGCCTCTCTCTGCCTTGCAGCATCTCTGCCCTTCGTCATCCTGACGCTGGTGAACTCCCCGTACAAGCGAGGCTTCTACTGCAGTGATGACTCCATCCGCTACCCCTACAAGGCAGACACCATCACCCACGGTCTCATGGCTGGGGTCACCATCACCTGCACTGTTGTCATTGTAAGGATGTGCCACCCCCTTCTCTCCAGGGCAGGGACATCCTGACGTCATATGTGGAAGTTGGGGCCCAGCACAGCCACCTCCAGAGCCCTGGCAGGGCAACGGGACCCTCAGCTTAAGCGCTGCTCTGCTGGGGGTCAGGAGCTCCTGCTGGGGGTCAGGGGCTCCCATTGGGGTAGCGAGACCCACATCCTATGCAACTGGTTCCCTGCAGGGACAGGGAGAGGGTCCATGAGCTCCTGTGGCAGGCAGATGCCAGGGGCTCCTCTGCCACAGAGCCAAGAGCCAGAGCATCCTGCAGCCCTGGTTCTGGGGAGATACTCAGTAGTGCTCAAACCTCACCCTTGCCCCCTGGTCTCTGCAGATCTCACTGGGGGAGGCATACCTGGTCTACACTGAGCGCCTCTACTCCAAGTCAGAGTTCAACAACTACGTGGCTGCCCTCTACAAGGTGGTGGGGACCTTTCTCTTTGGGGGGGCCATCAGCCAGTCCCTGACTGATCTGGCCAAGTACATGATTGGCCGTCTCCGGCCAAACTTCCTGGCTGTCTGCAATCCTGACTGGTCCAAGGTGAACTGCTCCATCTATGTGCAGCTGGAGAACGTCTGCCAGGGAGAGAGCAGGAACATCACTGAGTCCAGGTGAGCTGTCGGCCACAGGACATGTCTCCTCCCTCTGCCAAGCAGTGCTGGGCTCCCAGTGGCAGCCCAGATGGGAATTGATGCTCTCCTGCTGCAGGGCAGAGCCTGTGGAGTGGCTAGAGGGCTTGTGGGGGCTGGCTAAGGGCTTGTTGACATCACCTGACCCATTCCTTTTGCCCCACAGATTGTCCTTCTACTCGGGACACTCCTCCTTTGGGATGTACTGCATGATGTTCTTGGCGGTAAGTGCCGTGCCACCGGGAGGCAGCCACCCCCCACAGGTCCCATGCCCCAAGCACCCATCTGGCTAGTTGGTGCCCCCTGATCTGGGTGATTGCTCCCCTCTTTGCTGCCCAGCTCTACGTGCAAGCCCGGCTGGTGGGAAAGTGGGCCCGGCTGCTGCGTCCCACCATCCAGTTCTTCCTCATCACCTTCGCCATCTACGTGGGCTACACCAGGGTGTCCGACTACAAGCACCACTGGAGCGACGTGCTGGTGGGGCTGCTCCAAGGGGCTCTCATTGCCGTCCTCATCGTGAGTGTCCCCTGTGCGACCTGTGGGTTCCTGCTCGGCCCAACAGAGGGGCCCCCAAACCTTCCCGTTGGTCTTTTTCAGGTCCGCTATGTCTCTGACTTCTTCAAGCACCGTCCCCCCCGGCAGTGTGAGGAGAAGGACCCGGAGCGCAAGCCCAGCCTGCCGCTCGCCCTGAGCGATCCCGAGCACAATCACTACAGCTACCGTGGTGCCCCGTGAGCTGCACACAGCCCGTGCACACCGGACTGCAGACCTGCCCCTCGCCGTGCTCTGCTCCTGGCTCGGGGGGGGACTCTGGCTCTGTATTAACTGTTGGCTCCATGGCTCTGGTGCCTCCGGCTGCCGCAGGGCCCGGCGGGGCAGCCCTGCCTGTTCCCACTCCCCCAGTGCCGCAGCACCAGCTCCCCATGCCCGCAGTGCTGCTGTGCTTGCTGGTACCTGCTGATGCCAGTGCCCTGCCTGTGGGAAGGGGATGTCCTCAACCCCTGTGCGTCTGAGTCATGCTCCAAGGCTGCTGTCCCAGCCCTCCACGTGGAGGAAGGGGAGGGAGGGGAGGGTGGCCCGTGGGGATGGATTTATTGGGCTGGCAAAGCACACTGAGCGAAGAGCAAACTCCTCGGGAAGTCTGAGTTTTGCCTGTGCTGAGTATGTGTTGTCCCTGTCAAATTATCCAGCCTTTTGAGTACAAATCCTCACAGGCACAGAGAGAGGAGGATAACTTCTGGGCTAGCTATACTTTTTTGGAAAGGATTAAAGCAATCCAGAGCTTTTCTTTGTTCGATTGGTTACCTCTGAGAGCAGTCCTGCCCACCAGCAGCTGGTGCGAGCAATGAGTCCTGGGCAGGCTCTTTTCTGGCAGAGCCTGATGCTGCAGTCCTGGGTGTGAGGGCTGTTTGCCCCCCACCTGCTTCATGCCTGGCTTGGGCAGGGTGTTGCTCCGGCCTTTGTCACTCCTGCAGCTTCAGCTGATGCTTTAGGGTGTGTGGGGGTCTAGGGAGACACTTTCTGTGGTAAAGGAAAATAAATGGGGATGTGGAGCTGAACATGGGAAGGGGGGGCAATGGGTATGGAGCAGTCCCATTGCTGGCACGCAGCTGCCTCCAGCACTGCAGTGCTATGGGTCTCTTTAAAATACATGCATTTTCATTATGATGTGTTTTTATAAAAATGTTTTTAAATTGGATCATCCTTAAAGAATGTCTGCGTCAGGCCTGTTCTCTTACTCCATAGATGTTCCTGGTGCTGGAGGATGAGCTTAAATGTTCATGTTTTTCTTTTCCAAAGGAAAGGTGTCTGAAGCCCCTCTTTAGCTGTAGGTTTGCTGGTGGGTGGTGGTGGCTGTCAGGGCCCCTAAGCCCCTCTCCCACTTGTGCTGCGAAAGGTGGGCTTGACCAAGGCTGGTGGGAGCAACAGCCCTGCAGGGCCAGGAGCTCCCTGCCCATGCTGTGCCTGTGAGGTATTGCATTCCAGGAGGTTGTGTTTCAGCCAGGCAGCCCTGTGAGAGGTAAGAAGAGACGTGGCCAGCAAGTGGCTCCGAGACCCATCCCAGCCAGCTCCATCCTGGCACTGCCTTTGCCCTGACCCGGGAACCTCCTGTGCTCCCCAGAAACACGGCCCTGCTCTGCAAGGGAGGAGGGAAGGCGGGGAAAGGCTCTTGGAAAAAGCGATGCTTTGTGCCTGCAGCTCCCGCAGCCAGAGCTGAGGGAAGGCAGGGAGCCAAGAGCCTTGGCACAGCTGCCCCGTGTCCCTCCACTGCCCAAGGGATGTGGTGGGGACAGGTGACAGGGCCAGTCTGGGGAGCTGCTGGGCATAGGGCCCTCTGACTGCGGGGAAGCAATAGGGGATAGTGGGAAGCAGCACCCTGGAAGCCTCAGGGTCTACCCAGTCCCTTTGGGGTTGGGATGACCAGTCCTGGGGTTGGCTCTTGCCTACCCTTGTGTGCAGCCTGTCTGTCACGCTGGGAGCAGCAGAGAGCCCAACACTGACTGCTGGTGTCGATGTGCTTGCGCAGTGTGGGTGACTCCAGTCTAGACAAGCCCTGACCAAAACACCCTCCCTGTGTGGAGGGAACTCCCTTTCTCCAACATTGCTTTTCTGTTTTCCTCCAAGAGCTTTCCTTCCAGAAGTCCTTCCCTGCTCCCCAGCAGGGTCCTTCCCCCATCCCAGCCCTCGGGGCTGGTTGTTTGATATCTGATGGTGTAAAACAAAGCTGGAGGAAGTGCCAGGGCAGGGCAGCTCTGCCACAGGGTTTACAAACAAAGCTCTACACAGGCTCAGCAGCTCCTGGAGTTGGGCACTGAGGTACAGCCCAGGTTTGTGAGCTGCCTGCTTGGTTTTCATTTGGCCTGCTGTGGTGACCAGCAACTACCCAAGTTCCCGGCACTGCCTCCACGGCTCCTCTGTGCAGTCAGGAACAGGCCTGCTCCCTTCCCTTGAGATCTGATTTCGCCCCTTGGATGCATCTCTGGAAAAACCAGCTGGGCCACAATGCTGCAGTGTGCTGCTCCGAAGGGCAGGGCCAGCTGCTGCCTGTTGGGAGCTTGGCTGCTCCGTCCCCAGGCGGATGAGGCTGCCCGCCCGTTCACAGCTGGGCCCCGCTGTGGGACAGGCTGAGACCTGACCAAATTTGGGGCATGCCAAGCCACACAGAACCTGCAGTTGGTGAAAGCTCCTGAACCATGTCCAGGCACAGCAAGGGGCTGTTAACTGCAGCCCGCTCCAGGTGTGCTTCCTGGCCCCACTCTGCAAGGACAGGGGCAGGGAGCCTGTGCTGGCTCCTCAGCTCCTTGGGTGTCAGCAGGGCCCTGGGGAAGGCAAAGCAGGTCCAGTTTCTGCTGTGAAGTCTGGGTTCCCTCCAGCCCTTGCTAGCCCTGGTCATGGCTGAATGCTGCTGGACTGGGCTCCCTGTGGGGCTGGTACTGCTCCTGGGAGCTGAGGAGAGGGAAAGCAGCATCCAGGAGTGGGGTTAAGCCGATGTACCTCTGTTTCTCTGTTCAAGGTTTGAGCTTGTACTTGGCCCCATGGGTCAGAGCTAGTGAGAGCTCTGTGCATCCTGCTTGGTGAGTCCCAGGTAGTTCCCTCTGGTGTTCAGGGTGAGTTGTGGCCCTGAGCATTGTGACAGCTTGTCACAATGTGACTAGGATGTGACTAGGATGTCCAAACCCCTTTGCAATGGGTGACTCAGGAGTTGGGGATCCAGTCCTGGTTGTGCTGGGGCAGATTCAGCTGTGGGCTGAAGCCAAGCAGCGTTAGCCTGCGAGGTATGGCTGGGACCTGATGAGACAGCCGTCCTGTTCCTCAGCGTCAGCAGCTCCACACAACCAAGTGCTCTGCCAAGATGCCTGCTTTCCAAAATATGCTGCTTCTGGCAGCACTCAGCCAGGCTCTGGCTTCCAGCCCTGCTCCAGAGGGGGCCCGTAGCTGCCTCCCCCAACCATGCCTCCTGGCTGCCTCCCACCACGCCACGCAGCATCCTCCTTTCCTTCTCCCTGGCACTCCTGCTGATTCCATGGTCTTTGGTTGCCCTGGCCCCGTCCCCAGTATTTTTCCCCGCTCTTTGCTTTTTTCACTGGCTAAGTGGGGCAAGAGACAGGCAAAGGGGCTGAGCTCCTCTGTGCTTGCAGCAGCTTCCAGGAGCGGGCAGCGGCCCTGCCAGGAAGGATGTTACTCATCCCCTAAACATCCCTTTCCCTGGCCAGTGGCCACGGGAGATGCTGTGGCCAGATGCGCCCGTGGCTGAGGGGCCTGAGTTGGCCCCAGCTCAGGGATGTGCTGGGGGCACGGCACCCTCGGGTGGGATGTTGGCAGCCCCTGCCCGAGCGCAGCCCACACCGCGTAGGCCTCTCCTCCCCCTCAGGGGTGCGTCACGGAGGGGGAACGGTGCTGGGGCCCCCGGAGCTGGCAACTCTGCCCAGCACGGCCCGGGGGGGCTGGGGGGCCTCTCTGAGGTGGGGAGAGCAAGGCCAGTGTCCGGGCTCCCCGAACTGCCCCGGGCTCGGGGGCACCGGCCGGGAGTGGGAGCCATCCCATCCCACTCTGGGCGACCGGCCAGGGCAGCCCCTCCTGCCGGGACACTGCACGAAGCCGGGTGCTCCCTCCAGCCTCGCTTCTTCTCCTTCTTTTGCTCCTTCTCCTGTTCCTGCTCCTCCTCTTTCTCCTCCTGTTCCTCCTCCTCTGATTCCACCAGCACCGCCTCCCCCACTCCCTTTAATCGACGTTTCCGATGAAATATGCCCGGTGCCATGGACTCCTTTGATGTCACTAAGAGAAGAAGGGGGTTAAAGACGAAGTTAAGTTACCGTAGGAGGAAAGGTGAAGGGGAAGGCGCTCCCGGGGGAGAGTGTTGTATGTTGCACCTTTCTTACCAGAGCACCAGGTAAGAGCCTGTCCTCGCCGGTGCCCATCCCGGAGCCCGGGTCACCTGAACTTGGCGCTGAGCAGGGGTGCCCGTCGGCAGAACAGGCACAGGGGTAGTGCCACCGGAGCCCTCTCTGCCGGGGAGTCCCAGCCCCGCTTGAGCCGCACTGGCACGCGGAAATTGGCAGCCGAGCCCGGGGAAGCAGCCAGGAGGTACGAACAGCAGTTTGTTTTCTGCTGCTTGCCAGGGTCCGTGCAGAGCCATGGTGCTGTCAGGGTTGTGCTCTCGGGAAGCGCTTGTCTGCTGAGCCCTGGCCCTGCAGGATGGCTAGCTCTTCCCCACTGGCCCTGGCTCCTGCTCAGGGCAGGCCTGACCTGCAGTGGTGAGTCAGGTATTCCTGGGTCCTTTCCCTCTGCGTTCCTGCCATGGTGTTCCTACCAAACCAGAGCTGCACTGCCAGGCCTCCCATGACTGCAGGTCTCTCCTGGTCACAGCGGGGAGCTGCCAGCCTGAGAACTCGCTGCTGGACACCTGATGACCTGCAGGTACAAGCAGGTTTGGCCCTGTCAAATCCAAGCCTCTCCCCTCTCTGCTCTGCCTTTGCCAGAGCCCTGGTACCGGGACGAGACAGAGTGACTGCCAGCGAGCAGGAGAGACGTGGCAGTGGCAGGGCAGGGGGGTCTGCCAGCAGCTTCGTTTCTTTCCTCATCAGTTCTGGAATAGCACTTGCCAAGCCCTGCTGCCACCGTGCCCTCATGGTGGTGGCCCTGCAGCCAGGGAGGGTGGCCCAGCATCACCTCGAGCACATTGTCCCACCAGGCACAAGCCTGTCACTGGTCCCACACCCCACGTGCCTGAGGCCTCCCTAAGTACGGTGTGTGGGGACTGTGGAGGGGGGCTCCCCTGGGGCAGAGTGACTGAGGAGGGTCCTGCCAGGGCCCTCGCTGGGGTCCCTGTTCTCTTCTGCTCCCTTGGCCTGTCTACCCAGCCAGCCCCTCACGTATGTCTTGGCTCCCTCAGCCACATGGGGTGATGTTGGGAAGCCGAAGGGCAGAGGAGACAGGGTTATGAGGCTGGGGAGGGGGTCTAGGGGCAGAGATGGTGCTTGAGTCCAGGTCTAGACTGCCTTTTTTTTTTGTTATTTTAATATTTTTCTCTTTTACACTCTTGAGGCCTTAACACAACCTTAGCCAAATTATTTTCCCTCCCTTTGAGATTTATGGCCCTCTACCAGAAATGATCTGTTCTGTCTACGAAAATAGACATCATGCTGTTATTACATTTTAAAACATAATAAGGGCTGGGAGACTGCTCTTCTGCCACTCTCCCCACCAACCCCTTCATGGAGCACAAACCCCACTGGTTGCTGGTACAGGGCCAGCAGTAGGCGCATCGAGGACAGGGGTATCCCCCAATCCAGGGAGGGGAGGGTCTCCCTCCCTGTCTGCCCTCAGCAGAGCTGGGATAATGGGAGATCTCCCACCTGAGACCGCAGCTGCTCTCAGAAAATCCTGAGGCTGCCAGGGGACAGATAGGGCAAAATGGGGAAAAACAGGTTGGGACTGAGGGCGTTCCATCCCTTAATAAAGGCAACTCATGGCTAGAAAACCCTGCTCCCAGCCCAAGGGGCCAGTGTAGCTAGCCCATCACCCCCGGGATCCTGAGCCCTCTGGGCACACACAGCATGGCCCTTGCACAGTCCTGCTCTATTTCAGTGGGTTTGGTGAGTTTATCATTGTTACTGTTCTTTTCTTTCATGGACTGGGGGCGAGTTGCTGTCCCGAAGGAAGGGCTCTGGTCTTCCCTCTGTGTACCCTGCCAGCACTGCTGGGAACCGGCATCACTGCTGCTGCTGTGAGGATGAGTCTGTCCCATGGGCCAAACCATCGCTGTGATAGGATCGAGGATGAAGCTGTGGTGAGGAGGAAAGGACTGGCCTGTTCCTGGATTAAGGTTAAAGAGGAGGAGAGGTGGACAGACACCTCACAGCTGCTGCTCCTCAGATGTTTTATTTCCTGCTCAGTGTAAGCCTGGATTGACCTGCAACAGCAGAAAATGTCGAGCAACCATCGATCTCCCTGGAAGGAGTAAAGTCACCAGAAAAACCACGAGAAAGCCCAGGTGGGTTGTATGGATCCCAGCCTGCTGGCTTGGACACACAGAGAGCTCTGGGAGGATGATGACAGCGCTGGTGGGGGTGCGGGGGCTGGTGTAGGGCTACTGGGAGGGGGCATGGGGGTCTCTTTCCCAGTCCAAGTATCTGCCTATTCCAAGGATGATGGACCCTCAGAGTAGCACCCCACGGGGCTGGGGGTGATGGAAGGGAGCTGGGTGCTGGCAGATTCCTTTGCTGCAGCTGAGGGACAGGGCCGGTCCAGAAGCCCTTCCCAGGAGTCCTTCCCAGGCCACGCCAGTGCTGTCGGGCAGAGGGATGCTGCCGCTTCCCACTGTCACACAGGGAATCACAGGGAATTCCCGGTGAGGCGGGACGTGAAGTCGGGGGAGGGGTGGGGGTGGTGTCGGGTTCGTTTATTTTCCTAATTAAAAATAACAAAGAGGAGGGAAAGAGGGAGGGGAGGGGAGGGGAGGGGCGGGGCGGAACACGACGTCTTCTCGTATTCAGTGTTTATCAGCAACAGCCCCGAAGCCGAGCGCGGCTGCCCGAGGCGGCGGGCGCAGGGGCTCCGGTGCAAACTCCCGGCTCCGTGGTGCGGTCAAAACTGCTGTGGCGAAGCGGGGGTCCCGGCCGCGGGGCTGGGAAGGGGCCGGGCCGTGCCCCGGGACCCCTCGGCCCCGCACGGGTTAAACCCCCGCTCCCGCCGCGCCGCCCCCTCGGTGGCTGCTCGGCCTCCCTTGATTGACACCTTCCGCGGCGGCTGGCCCAGCTGGCCAATGGGAAGCCCGCTCCGCGCGGCCCACGTGGGGACGGCCGTTCCCGCTGTGCTCCTATTGGCTGGCCGCCGAGGCAATTGCCCGCACGGGGCAGGCCCCACGTGGAGCTGGCGCTCGCGCTCGTTCATTGATCGCGCTCCGCAGCGCGGCGGGGGCGGGGCGGGGCGGGGCGGGGCGGGGGCTCGGCCCGACTCGGCTCGGCTCGGCTGCGCTCGGTTGGACTCGGCTCGGCCCGGCTCGGCCCGGTTCGGCTCTACTGTGCTCGGCTCTACCGGGCTCGGCTCGGCCCGGCCCGGCCCGCCCCGCTCCGCTGCAGGGGCGCGCGCCCGGGGCCGGGGCCGGGTCTGGGACCCGCAGCGCGGTGAGTCCCGTCTCGTTCCATCCCGTCCCGTCCCGACGGTCCGGTCCAGTCTGGTCTGGATAGGTTTCCGACGGTCGCGGTCCAGCCCCGTTTGGGGCTGGGGCGGCGGCGAGGCCGGTGCCACCCCGCGGCCGTACCTGCGGCGGGGCCATTGTCTGCGCGGCGCGGGGGGCCGAGGCTGGGCGGGTCCCGCGGCGCCCGGAGGGAGCCCCTGGGCCGCCGGTCCCCGCGGGGATGTGGGGCGCGGTGCGGGGCTCTCAGGTCGCGGCGGGGCTGCGGAGGGGCCGGGGCCCCGGGGCTCCGCTCTGGTGCGGCTCCCGCAGGGCCCGGTGTCTCCAGGCAGCGCCGAGCGGTGACCCTCGGTTTCTTCCCCAGGGCCTGATCCGGAGCTGGGAGCGGTGTCCAGGCCCCCTCCCGAGCCTGAGGGGGGGCCCGCGCGGCCGGAGGATCCCGGGCTTGTCCGGTGCCAAGGATGTTCCCGCAGAACCGGCCCCCGGTGAGCCCGCGCACGGCCTCGTCCCTTCGCAGCAGTGCCACCTCGGTCCTTGCAGGGCCTGTGCCCCCAGACCCAGCTCCCTGCTCGGTGACGACAGCGTGTGATGCTTGGGAGTGTTGCTGTGGCTCTTCCCAAAGCGCTGAGTCCCAGTGCTGGGGGTTTGGGCTTCACGAAGTGCTGGGAGCGGGATCTGCCAGGGTGTGATGGTCGGACAGTGGTGGGTGGGCAGGAAGCTCAGCTGTGTGGCACTCAGGTGAGGACAGGCCACTGGGTCCACACCGTGCTTGGTGCCACCTGAGTCATTAATCTGCTGATCGGGTGGCCAAACTGATACTCACAAGGCCCCTGGTGCGTGGCTGTAACCAGTTTCCAGTAACTTGTTCTGCCTCCTCCTGCGTGTGCTGCTCTCCCAGACATTCCCATGGGATGCACCGGTCTCACTGGGCACAGCAGTAACCCTGAGGGTCCCATCCTCTACCTAGGCCCATCTCCAGGCACCCTCTGTTTCTTCGGGAGCCGCTGTCGCTGCCAGTGCCATCCCCAGCACCCCCCAGTCCCTCAAACTGACTTACCCAGAGACCTTGGACCGCATCAAGGAGGAATTCCAGTTCCTGCAGAACCAATACCACAGGTGAGAAGCTGCCAGAGTTCCCATGCCAGCAGGGAGTAGCTGGGCACTTCACTGGTGCTGACAAGCAGTGGGCTGCTGCTGGCGCTGGGCGTTGGGGCAGGCAGCACCATTCCGAGTGGCTGTGGAGACTGGCACTGGTCCATCCAAAGGATGGCTGTGCCAGCCACCACCTTGGTAGCTTAAAATGACACTCAGGGAGAAACTCAGCCTTCGCCTGCCAAAAGCCCCAGGATGAGGTGCTGGCTTCCAGCGCCCGGCTCCTGGGCTGAGCCAGAGCCATCACTTAGCAGACCTGGAGTCCCTCTTACCCCTGAGGCTGCTGTCCAGGATCACCTCCCCTTCCTCACACCGTGTGGGGCAGAACAAGGTTTGAAATGCAGCTTGGCTTTGCAGCTCACTCCATTTGGGAAGCAGATGCTGGGGAGGGGGTTAAGAATCCATGCAAACTGTTCCCTGATGCCCGGATCCCTTTGTCCATCTCGTCTTTATCAGCCCCTTCCCACCCTCTTTCAGGTGGTTTTCTTGGCTTGTGCTGAGAGATTGGATTGAAGCTGAGAGCAGGAGGCTGAAGCATGTGGTGCACTGGGAGGGCTCATGCTCTGTCCAGCCAGGGAGATCCTGTCAGTGGGGGGACCAGGGGGTCGTTCCCTCTCCCTTCCTCTCCTCTTTGTTTTTACAGCTTGAAGTTAGAATGCGAAAAGCTGGCAACAGAAAAAACAGAAATCCAGCGTCATTATGTCATGGTTAGTGAGCTCCACCTGAGCAGAGGAGGGTGGTATGGGTCCTCTGAACCATCAAAGGTCACACAGCCCTGGGATGCTTTACCTTCCCCTTGCCTTTGGGTTGTGTGGCCAGGCCCTGAGATCTGATTCCTGTGGCTGCTATTGTCTGGTTTACCCCTCAAACAAGCCATGGTGTTTGATCAGGAGTTGCTGCTGCAGCTTGCAGTGGCAGAGCTGTTCCCATTTGGGTTGTCCCTGTTCCCACAGGCGGTGAGTGGGAGCCCTGGTAGGATTGTATCCATCCTGTGGGCTGCAGCCATGTGCCCGAGAGACCTCTGCTCCCAGGAGAGGAGCTGGGGATTGTGTTCTTGCCCTGGTCTGGCCACGCCATGGTCATTTGTGGCCAGGCTGACCTGGCATGCTGGTGCTGGAGAGGACTTTCTAGTAATGAGTAACCCTGGTCTCCAGAGCTGTGCTGATGCTGCCTTCTCTCCCTCACAGTACTATGAGATGTCCTATGGCCTGAACATTGAGATGCACAAACAGGTGAGTCTGGGTGGGTCAGGAGTGTTGTCCAGCTCCTTGGTCCTAGCTCCCTGGCCCCACCTCGCTATTTGGGCCCTTTGGGCCATCCCTTCCACAGACAGCATGGGAGGTTGCTCCCTGCTGTAGCCCAGGGCAGGCTGTGCCTGTGGGAAATGTGTCCTCTTCTCTGTCCTTCGGGAGCTTTGTGCTGCTCTGCATCATGGCATTGGCTGCCTCCTTAGCTCTCTGCACCTGAGCTGCTGTTTGACTGCGGGGTTCAGGGTACCCTGGCTGGACTGGGATGCTCTTGCTGTGTCGGGCAGAGAATAGTGGTGGAGGACTTGTGCTTGCACGGCTGCTCACACCAGTTGTGAATGGTTGTGTGGGAACTGTCACAGAGGAGGCTGGCTTCCTCAGGGTGAAGGGGGCTGCAGGATTATGAGTTCTAGCTTGCCACCTTTGCAGCTGCCAGGTGGCCTGGGGGCAGCTGACCTTGGGACGAGGGCTGAGGAGCACCATGAGGTGAAAAGCAGTGTGTTGGGGTGTGGGTGCAGACTGGGCTCCTTTGGGGCTCAGGGCTGCACATCCTCCTTCCCTGCATCCCCATCACTCCCTTCTGCCTTCCCTCCCTCCCTTCCTCTCTTGTGCTGAGCTGCAGGTCACCAGCTGCTCTGAGAGAGAAGGTTTTGTCTCATCTATTTTTAAAGAGCTGCGGAGGAGCCTGGCGAGGCGTGCTGCTGCCGCGGCCACCTCCCTGCCCGCCCCGCGCCTGCCGCTGCCAACTGTTGCACAGGAGCCCGCTCAGGCGGTCAGTGTAGCGCTGCTCCCCCCGGCCGTGGCTCAGGGCAGGCTGGTGACCACTCTTGCTAGCTTTGTGCCTGCCAGGAGGGTGTTCCTGCTTCTCCTGGGTGCCCTCACTGTGCCAGCATCCCTGCCGAGGAGGTGTTGAAGCCGCCCTGGCAAGGAACGATGCCGAGGGTCCACCGGCCCAGTGCCTCTCCCCAGAGGGCTGCCAGCTCCTCTCCTCTGGCTGCTGGTTCTCTCCCAGCCCTCGCAGGCTCGTGTTTTCTATCAGCCCCAGGTGTCGCTGGCCGCCAGCCAGCGAGCTGTCGGCACTTTTAACAAGGGCCCGTAAGTCTGCTCTGACAGCCAGCAGCCATTGTGAGAGGAACGGGAACTGCCAGTGCAGGAGCTGCGGGTTATCGCTGCCGGGGGTGGGGTTGTGTCGCCATTTCTCCTCCCCTTCCACCAAATCCAGCGCTGCTCACCGGCACAGACAGGTCCTGAGCACTCTTGGCTGTCCTGGAGTTCCCGAGGGAGCGCTCCCCATGGCTGTGGCTGGAAGTGAGTAGTGGGTAGTGCCACAGTGCCCAGCCCAGCATCCCCAGGAGCTCCTCAGGGGCCCAGCAGTGCTGACATCAGCAAAGGCCAAGGCATGGGGTTTTGCTCTGAGTTTGTTTGGAGGGAAATAGGGCTGGGGGCTGGCTGTGGTGGTGCAGCTCTCCAGGCAGCCACAGGCTTGGCAGTAGAGGATCAAGACAGGAATGAGCGGGAGACATTAATTTTTTATTGTTGCTTTGTTTTTGGCATTGAAGGGGCCTGTAGCTTTTTATAAAACCACCTCCCTGAATCTGCCTGGGCTTGGATTTGCTCACCACAAGCCAGAGAGGAGGTGATGGTGCTGGTGGCTGGGGGGCTGCAAACAGCGTGATCGTTTTTCATGCTGAGAGCGTTAAAGTGCCAGTAAATTGCACATTAACGAGTGCGAGTGAATTGGAGGCAGCTCTCCCCAAGGAGCTGCTGCCCATCAGTGCATTAGGGAAGAGAATCCATCACTGCTGGCCTCGGGAGACAGCTAAATCTTTCCCAGAACTGCCGGCTGCCAAATCTCCTTGCTCCCCCCTCTTCCTTTCTTTTCTTTCTCTTTTTTCCTCCCTCAGAAGGGGAAGCGAGGGCAGGTGCCAGATTATTTGTATTCTATTTTCTGGGTCTGGCAAGAACAGGTCAGCAGCTGCTCTGGAGGGTGGCACAAGGTGTCCCTGGGTCTGTGTCCCCACACCAGCCGGGCAGTGCTGCAGCCCCTCACCCTGGCACTGTGGTCAGGTGTCAGCTCCACCCCTGGCTGCTGGGACCCTTTGCCTTTTGGTCTCCCCAAGGGCCTGATAAGGGGGTCAGGGTTTGACCCACTCCTCTCAGCCCCATGCTGGCCTGGTAGTGTTTTCATCCACCCCACCAGGGTGGGCAGGGAACTCCTTGGAGCTTGGGACAGCATCTTACCTGGACTCCCATGCTGGGGGCATCCTCCGCCCTTCCAAGAGTGGAGGACACCCGGGTTTAGGGAGAGCTGCAGATCTCTGCCCCCTCTCCAGTCCTGGATGGGGGGTCCCAGCTCTGCGTGGGTGTCTCTGCTGGTGCCTCAAGCAGTGTCTGCTCTCTTGGCTGTCACCTGCTGGTACCAGGGGCAGGGGCCTATCCCTGCAGCCCCTGTGGCTCCTTCCCAGGGATGTGTCTGTGGGGCCAGGGATGGCTGAATGTCTGTGCTCTCTCCTGGCCCGAGCTGTGCAATGTGGTGCCAGCAGGAGCCCTGGAAGCTGGCAGTGGGGTGCCCTGGGAGTACGGCACACCATGGCACAACGCCGCTCTCCCTCCCCATGCTGCGCTCGCCCTCTGTGCTCTTGATTGCCAGTGGCACTCAAGTGTTGCAGAAAAACAGCAGCTGTAAGGAGAGCACCTCTCCAGGGCTTCCTGCGGGTCGGGAGAGCGGCAGGTAGCGGTTGTGGTGCCGGCAGGAGGCTGCGTGGGGGGCGGGGGTGAGCTGCTGGGGCTCTGGCTGCAGCGTTGGGGGCTTGCTTGGGGGTGGCCTTCAATGGCACGGGGCTTTATGTCCCGGGCAGAGAGGAGGTGGAAGCCGTCCTCAGGCTCTCAGGGTGGGGATGGAGGATACTGGTTTTTGGAAGGGGTGTTGTTAGGAAGGAGAGTTGTTCTCCAGAAACATCCCCTGGGGTGTTTCTGCCCCTTGGTGCTGTGCAGTAGCCCTTGGGGCTGACTGGCAGTACCCTGAGGCTGCCTGGGTGGCACCTGTGCAGCACCCATGGGGAGTGGATTCTCCTGCAGCATTTGGGGCCCTCAGTGTGGGGGCTACTCTGCCCCTTGCCCTGATGGGCACTGCCTCTCTTCCACTGCCAGACGGAGATTGCCAAGCGGCTCAACGTGATCTGTGCTCAGCTCATCCCGTTCCTGTCTCAGGAGGTGGGTGAGCCCTCGGGCCCCAGTCAGGTGTGCAGAGGTCCTTTGGGGCCCAGGGAGCCCTGGTCTCTGGGCCAAGCTGGGGAGCTGGCTTTGCCCCATTTGCTGAAGAAATGAGCCTGCCCCAGCTCCTCTCTTCTCTCCCTGCAGCACCAGCAGCAAGTGGTCCAGGCTGTGGAGCGTGCGAAGCAGGTGACTATGACCGACCTGAACGTGGCAATCGGGGTACGTCAACCCACTGCCCACCCTTCCTGCCACTCCTGGGCCTGGGGTGCTGGGCTCCGTGACAATGGCACCTCCTGGGTTTCTGCTGTCCCTGGGCTGAAGACTTCTCCTGCCCATGGCACACCAGGCAACAGCAGCCCCTGCCCTGAGTGCCTTCTCCCACCCACAGCTGAGTCAGGGGGAGGAGAAGGGCAAACCAGGCTGGTTTGGGAGGCTGCCAGGAGTACTCAGGATGGAGGAGATGCAGCTGGGTGTGGAGGTGGTGGCTGGTGCATGTCCCTGTGGCCCGGGTGAAAGGGGGGTTGCCACCATCCCTACTCCTCGGTTATTCCCGTGAGAATGCAGCGGTACAATGCTCTGGGTACTGGCAGGGTCCCCCATCTATCCCAGTAGCTCCTGTCACAGGCTGGGGGGAGTCAGTGGGAGGAATGTGGTGCCACCACACTGTGGCTGGGGGCACCCTGGGTGCATACCCCTCCTCACCCAAGTCCCATTGCTGACTGACCCAGGGCTGCCTCTTCCCCGCTGTGTCCAGCAGCTGTCCTGGCACAGCCCTTCGATTTCTCTCTCCTCTTGCTCCTCTCCAGCACCAGCTCCAGACCCAGCACCTCTCGCACCACGCTCCTCCCATCCCACTGACCCCCCACCCCTCTGGGTTGCAGCCCACTGGCCTTGCTGGCATCAGCAGTGCCTCGGGGCTGCTGGCGCTCTCGGGGGCACTGGGGGCCCAGGCCCAGCTCCTCACCAAGGATGACCGGGGAGTCCCTGACACGGAGCCCAGGGGTAAGTGTGGGGGCAGCCCAGGCAGGGTGCAGTCAGACCTGAGTGAACCTGAGTACAGGTGGTGCAGGGCCTTGGAGCTGCCTCTGCTCCCCGTGGTCTTCCTGCTTGGGCACTTCCCTGGGGTGGGAGCCAGGGATGGATGGGGGGCCCCTTGTCCGTGCCTCAGGGCTGCTGACTTGGCAGGAGGGTCAGGGGGCTTGGCAGCTGTGAGGGGTTTGGTGTGGAACACATCCCCCACTGAGCAGCACGTCCTGGAAGGGTGGTGAGGTGGGCTGGTGGGGGGTCATCCCTGATGGGGCCCAGGACCACCCTGCTGCTGTCATGCTGGCCCAGCCCTGCTATGAGCACCCCAGCACCCACGGGAGAAGCGGGTGACTTTCCTGGGGCTCTCTTGGTGGTGGCACAGCATGTCCCCCCTTCTCTCCTCCTCCTGCCGCGCCTCTGCATTGCCACAGCGACAGACCGAGACCCCGGCCCCGTAAGTGCTTTTTCCTTCTCTTGCATCATTGTGTGGCGGCACAGGCTGCTGCAGTCAGGACCTGGGGGCTGTGCTGGGGCCCTCAGTGCTCCAGGAGTCAGCTGCAGTGCTGTGTCGGTGCTGCCTGTCCCAGGAGCCGGGCACAGCATCCCCGAGCGCTAACACTGCGTCCCTCTGCCCCAGAGCTCCCTGGCGCTGCCAAATGGGGAACGGGCACGAGCCATCGCTGAGTACCTGAGCAGCAGCAAGAAGAGGAAGGTGGAGGAGAAGGACTTCGTTACAGACTATGTGAGTCTGGGGCTTGGAGGCACAGGATGGCCCCATCCCTTCTTGCAGGGCAAAGAATGGAGCTGCCCGTGCCTCCGCTGCATCCCCCAGGCTGGAGCGAGGGTGGCTGCAGCCCCTTTGTCTTCAAGTGTCCTCTGTGTTTCAGGGCAGCGATGCAGACAAAAGTGAGGACAACTTGGTGGTGGATGAGGTCAGTGCAGCAGCTGGGAGGGGTCTGGGGTCGGTGTGCATTGTCTGTCCCTCAGTTGGGGCTAACAAGCTGCTAGAGACAGAGGTGGGTGTCACAGGGAGGTGCCAGTGGTACCCTTGAGTCGTGCTCCCTGGCCCTCACCAACAGCAGCAATGAGACCCAGGATTCAGGCTCCTAGCCTGGTCCTTGCTGGAGCCACCGGCTCACCGTGACCTGGGACGTCCCTGCACTCCTGCCTTTTCTGCTGTCTGCTGATTTCCTTCTCCCACCCCCAGGACCCCTCTTCACCGCACAGCGTCCATTCCTACTCGTCCCGGGAGAACGGGGTGGAGAAGGTCCCACTGGGGAGGAAGGAGGCCCTGCCGCTCAGCCCGACCTCCATGGCCTCGTCCGGCAGCTCCCCATCTCGGAGCAAGGACGCACCCACGGTACGTGCACTGCCTGGGGCGGTTGGGGTGCTTCACTCAGGGCCTGTGCTCGTGTCCCTGCTGCCCAGGTTTGGCCGACAGAGTGGCTGGACGTGGGTCCACCTGCCTCCAAACCCGTGGAGCAAAGGCAGTGCTAGAGGGACAGGATGGGGCTCCTGCTCTGTTAGATCCCAGCTCATGTCCTGTCCCACAGAGCCTACAGTGCTGACTGGGGTGGGCTGGGCTGTCATTGAGGGGGAGGAACAGACCAGCTCGCTGGAGAGCACCTGAGGAGACCCTCTGGCAGGGTAGTGGTGCAGCTGTCAGGTCCCCGTGCTGTTCCTGGCAGGTGGAGAAGGCAGGGACGCCCAGCCTGAAGTCCAGCACCCCCACTTCCCAGGGCGACACTACGGCCCCAGGCTCCAGCGGCGCCCAGCAGTTCCGCCCTGCTGCTGCCAAGGCCCCCATAGACCCCCTGGGTGAGCTTGGCCCCGCTGGGGCCCGGGCGGGTGACTCCCAGCGCTGGCTCCCACGCCCTGTCCCTTCACACTGCCTCTCCCCCATCAGCCCTGGGCCTGAGGAATCCACTGGGAGTGCAGAGTCCCTACTCGGCTGCCTTTGGCTTGGCCCACCCTGCAGTCAATGGGGACGTGGCCGGGACTGGCGCCTATGCCAGCCTGCACCTCATGTCCCCGCAGCTCAACGGGGCTGCGGCCGCCATGGGAGCCAGCAGCTACGGACGCTCCCCCCTGGTGCGTGACCTGCTCCCCGCGGGGCCAGGGGGGCCACGGAGTGCGAGCTGCTCTCACCTGCTGTCCCCTCCAGGTGGGCTACGACCCACACCCCCACATGCGCATCCCAGGGCTGGTGGCCGGCATACAAGTGGGGACCTCGGGGAAGCCGTAAGTGGGGCCGGGCTGGGCTGGGGGACTGTGTTGGGGCAGGGGATGAGGTAACTTGTGGGGCTGAACCTCGGTGGTGTAGACAAGCCAGGGTGGGGAGCACAACTGGCATCGCTGGGCACGCTCTGCTCATGGCTCCAGCTCCGAGAACGTGCTCCCTTTGTCAGACCCGCCGGGACCCACGTGGCACCGGCCACTGACCTTGCAGGATTCTCCTCTGGCTCTCACTGCTCTGCTCCGTTCCAGTGCCTACTCCTTCCACGTCAGTGCCGACGGGCAGATGCAGCCGGTGCCTTTTCCGCCTGACGCGCTCATCGGCTCCGGCATCCCCCGCCACGCGCGGCAGCTCCACACCCTGACCCACGGCGAGGTGGTCTGCGCCGTCACCATCAGCAACTCCACGCGACACGTCTACACGGGGGGCAAGGGCTGCGTGAAGGTGTGGGATGTGGGGCAGCCGGGCACCAAGACAGCCGTGGCTCAGCTGGACTGCCTAGTAAGGAGGACGAGCAGGAGGGCCTTTGGCAAGGGGCTGGGAAGGGGAATGTGCCCCTGTTGCAGTGGAAGGGACAGAGGGTCCTTTCACATCTGTGGTGAGAAAAGGAGATCCGTCTCCTACACCCCCCAAGCACTCATCAGCTCCTTCTTCACTTGCCCCATTCCCTGTAACCCCAATTCAGAACCGTGACAACTACATCCGCTCCTGCAAACTGCTCCCGGACGGCCGGAGCCTGATTGTGGGGGGGGAGGCCAGCACCCTCTCCATCTGGGACCTGGCAGCCCCCACACCCCGCATCAAGGCTGAGCTCACCTCCTCTGCCCCTGCCTGCTACGCTCTGGCCATCAGCCCTGATGCCAAAGTCTGCTTCTCTTGCTGCAGCGATGGCAACATTGTGGTGTGGGACCTGCAGAACCAGACCCTGGTCAGGTGAGTCAGTCAGGGGGCAGCATGGGCATAGCTGCTGCGGGCTCCTCAGGCCAGGGACCACGCGGTCCCCTGCAACACGTCCCCACCCCTCCCTGTTTCTAATCCTGGCAATGGGACAGTGCCTATCCTTGCAGCAGGAATCTCCTGCTCCTCGCTGCTGGGTGCTGCCCTGGCCACGTTCTGTGCTGCAGGCGCTGGCCACCCTGACAGCCATGCTCTGCCTTCTCCATCCCCTTCTTTCCCAGGCAGTTTCAAGGCCACACAGATGGTGCCAGCTGCATCGACATCTCCAACGATGGCACCAAGCTGTGGACAGGGGGGCTGGACAACACTGTGCGCTGCTGGGACCTGCGGGAGGGGCGGCAGCTGCAGCAGCACGACTTCAGCTCCCAGGTGGGGCTGCGGCATCTGGGAGCGCCATGGGGCGAGGTGGGACCTGCCGTGCCACTGTCTGACCCTGTCTCTCCCCTCAGATCTTCTCCCTGGGCTACTGCCCAACGGGAGAGTGGCTGGCGGTGGGCATGGAGAGCAGTAACGTGGAGATCCTGCACGTCACCAAACCTGACAAGTACCAGCTGCACCTCCACGAGAGCTGTGTCCTCTCCCTCAAATTCGCCTCCTGCGGTAGGCTCACCTCTCCTGGCCTTCCTTCTCTGGAGCCTCAAGGATGCCACCTCTACTTCTGGCCGTGTGTCACAGGGCTCATTGCACTGGGGGCAACCACTGGTTCCAGTAGTCAGCCTCGTCCCCCGTGGATGACAGTCGTATCCGTCAGAGAAGGGGCCTCTGTCCGTCCTGGAGCAGCGCTGGCAGCTGCACGCTCAGCTCTGTTGTCTCAGGACTCCCCTTTGTGTTCCTGAAAACAGCCCCTTGGCTCTTGTGTAGCAGAGACCTGGCTGCCTTGTCCACACCCTCTGTTCCATAGCCTGGGCAGGATGTTCTGCTGGAATCCAGATGCTGGGCCTGGTTTGGTGACACGAGGCTCCTTTGTCCGTCCACAGGGAAGTGGTTCGTGAGCACGGGGAAGGACAACCTGCTGAACGCCTGGCGGACGCCCTACGGAGCCAGCATCTTCCAGGTGCGGGGCGTGCAGGGCCAGTGGGTTTGGGGGTTCCTCTGGGTGTGACTGCCAAGAGCTGCCCAGTACCAGCTGGCTGTGAATGTGTGTTAGCAATAACGAGCCCCCACAAACTCATCCCTGCAGCCTCCCCGGGTGCAACTCAGGGTTGGAGTCCCAAGGAGTGGGGACTTGCTCTGGGCCTGCTTCTTGTGCTTACCCTTGTTCTCTCCAGTCGAAGGAAACCTCCTCTGTCCTCAGCTGCGACGTCTCCACGGATGACCAGTTCATTGTGACTGGCTCAGGGGACAAGAAAGCTACAGTTTATGAGATCATTTATTGAGCACAAGAGGTGCCAACTGCGGGACAGGTGGATGTCCATGTGGATGGACAGGTGGACTCTACCTGCCCTACTGCTGACTTCCCAAAGAACATGCAGCCTCTGGCCACAGCATCCCACCTGGAGGAAAGTGGAGAGGGGTGAAGGTGGCCCTGGGACTGTGGCCAGGCATCACGTGGGCTGCTCGAGGTGGATTTCCTGGGGACTTTCTCCTTGCTTTGTTCTTCGTCAGTTTCTTTCTAAATCTAGACTGGGAGTTGGAGGAGGGGGGCGGGCGTCTGGCATTGTTAGGGGTTTTGTTGGGTTGGGGTTTTTTTATTTTTATTTGGTTTTAACAGGTTTTTTTGGGGGGGTTATTTTGTTAAGGCTCTGGATCTGCTGAGGTTGATGGCCTCTGGCCTCATTTCCCTCTGTACCTGCCAGAGTATATTTAATAATAAAAACAAACCAAAAAAAGGCAGCTGTGCCTTGTCCTGGGCAGTGCTCCATGGTGGTGGGATGGAGCCAGGTGAGGATGGCTGAGACCAGGGCAGCAGCCTCATCCCCTTTGGCCACCACAATTTGCTGCTCCTTTCCTGTGCCAGGGCAGGTCTCTGTGGCAGCTCTGCTGTTGGCCCAGCCCTGGTCCTGTGTGTAGGGGGGAGACCCAAGCACAGCTGGCGGTGCAGGCACAGACCTGAGTGTGGCAGTGGCTCTGGTTGCTGGAGCACACCCTGTGGGGTGTGGGGGAGAGGCCAGTGGTGGAGGAAGTGGTTTTTGAAGGAAATGAGATGTGAGCAATCAGTGCTGCCTTATCAGTCTGGCCTCCTGCCAGCACTGCAGTGGGGAAGCAGGGCTTCCCAGGAGCCTTGGGGCAGTGACCGTGGCCAGGGCTGGCAGGGAAGCTCCGTGCTGCCAGCTGCGACGTGGCAGCTGCTTTGGTCTCCTGCCCTAAGCCCAGCCTTGAGCCATAGCTCACCATACCCAGCACAGAGCCAAGGCTGCTGCTGCAGCTGTGCCAGAGCTGGGGCTGGTGGCAGCTGGGCAGCCACAGCTCTGACACTGTGGGAATGGCCGTACCCCAAATGGCCAGAAGCAGGACCCTGAGGCTACATTTCACAGCCCAGCCCTTGACAGAGTTGGCAGCACTGGCTGGCAAGGGCCCATGCCCATACCAGCCTCTCTTTTGTTCCTTTTTGTTAGTAAAGGATTGAAAACACCGTTAAATACATTTATTTACTGATAATTTACAGCTGTTTCTCCAGCAGAAAATGGTCCTATTAAATCAGTAGCAGTAATTCGAGACATATTCGGGGGATACTGGCCTTGATCAGCAACCCGTGCAGCCAGCCTGAGGTACAGACAGGTCCCAGGACACCCAGCCCAGCGCCTGCCCTGTCTTGGGGGATGCCAGGCCCCAACTGAGCCCTCACCTCCAGCATGGGGCAGAACTGGGGCAGGAGAGTGAGGCCATGCCCATGGCATAGCCCACAGCACAGCACAACGCCCTGCTGTCCCCGGACACTCCCCGATGGTGTCGGTGTGGGGGCTGCTGGAGCAGGATGGCCGAGCCGGGCCCAGGGCCGGGCGTGAGGGAGTTGTGGGGTGGCGAGGAAGCAGAGGGCGTGGAGGCAGAAGCGCTGCCAAGAGATGGTCAGTCTGTGCAGCAGAGCAAAGAGCAGCCTCAGGACTAGGAACACTGCCCAGGAGAGCCTTGCCCAGCACCACAGGTGGGTCAGCCTCCAAACCCTGTGGAGGGAAAGGAGCGCAGGAGGCACCACTCCTGGATGGAGCTGTACAGGGACTAGGCCATCCAGGGCCTGAAACCATCTCCTTTCCTCCTTTGCCCCTTACACATCCCCAGGTGTGGAGCTGCTCCATATCCCCGCTCGCCCCGATGGGTGCAAGCTCTGGGTCACCCCAAACTCCCACAACCCTGTGACCCTGCAGTGTGCACCACCTGCACAAGGATCCACAGGTCCAGGACAGATCTGCTGCTCCCTCATGCAAAGCTCCTCCTGCAGGGGGGGCACCCCCATTCACAGCCTGGACCAGGAGGATGTCTGGGATGAACTGGCTTCTCTGATCTCCATGGCTATTTCATTGCTTGCTTTTTTCTTGCCTCTCCTATTTCTTCCGCTTTTTCTGTCTGGGGATTTTGTCGGCACCAGCAAGGAAAAAAAAAATTAATAACAGAGAAAAGCTACGTGCTGTGCTGGCAGATTGCTCAGGGCGCTTTGTCTGCTCTAATCCGATTGTGTGGGGAGCTAGCTGCTGCTCTCTCCTGCCCAAGCCCCCGCTGGCTCCTGACCCAGGGTGGGGGGACGCCATCCCTTGGGCTCTGCGATGGCTGGGAGGCCAAGGAGCGGCAGAAACATCCCTCCCCCTTCCCACATGCTGATGTGTCAATCTGACCACTGGACTGGGGCTTGGCAAGGAGGATGGGAAAAAAATTTTAAAAAGAAAATAATCAATTGACAGAGACCCTGGGGAGCCAGCTGGGCCTCGAGCCTGCAGGGACCACCAAAGCCCAGTCTGCTCCCCCATCCCTCACTGTCCCATCTGCCTGAGCAGCCTGAATGAGGAACATCCACTCAGAGATCTCTGTTGTGCTCCACAGTCCCCTGGAAAAGAAACTGCCTTGATTTTTCTCTTTGAACAAAATTAGAGGTGACAGCAGGTTCAGAAGACACCGGTGGCCATGGATGCCTTTACAAGGAGGGACAGTGACCAGCACACGAGGAACTGACACAGAGCTGCCATTTCAGAGGCAAGGCTGCCCATGAGCACTTGCACTCCTGTAACTATTTAACCAGGTCTGTGATTTTTATCAACATAATTCAACTGAGTACTATTTGTAAGTGTTGTTTTCTGCAGAAATTCCTGCTGATATTCCTTTTAGGGCTTGTATTTTCTTAGGAAAGGCAGGAGATAAAAATACCTCACCCATGTTGTCCCTCCCCCTGTCTTCCAGAAAACGAGCAGGTATGCCCCCCAAAACATCATCTCTGCCAAGAATAGTTGTGGCTGGGATAAATTTCTGCCAGGCCTGCCTCAGCGGCCAGGGAAGGTTGCACCAGAAGCACGTGGCAGTTCCATTGCAAAGGGCTGCAATTCAGTTGCTCCCTGCACCGAGACACTGACGGGCTTGGCTTGTTAAAGTCGAGGCTGCTCCAAGGCCGGGCAGGGCATGAGGTGCACTGCAAAGCCTGGGGCCAGCAGGGCCAGGGTGTGCTGGGAGGCTCCTGCCGAAGGCAGCACAGCGGGGCTGCCTGCTCCTGCCACCTCTGCCCACTGGAGCTGCCAGCAGCAAACCCAGCTCCTGGAGCTCTCATCCCAGCTTATCAGTCTCCCCACATGGAATGCTGCTGGAGAGGGACTGAAAGGGGACTGGGAATCAGAGCCAGTCTTGTGGCTGGCAAAGCTGAGGCCTGGCTGGCACAACTTTCTGCTCAGAGCAGTGGAAGTGGAATCAGTCTTGGCTGACATGAACACATCAGAGCAGGGCTGGCACATGTCCTGGCTAAATGGTGCTCCCAGCAGCAATGATTTGGAGCCTAAGGAACTCCAAAGTTTAGGACTCTGGTTCCTGCGTGGTTATCCTCTGAGGAGAGCCTGTGGTTACAGACAGACCCACAGCCCAGCCACGTCCCCACCACGGTGAGCGGCACTTCTGAGCAAAGGGGCTGTGGCTTCCAGCCCAGCCTCTCCAAGAGAAAACCCATGTCTCCTGGGGAAAACTTGATCCCCTCACTGCAAATCCACCCTGGCACTGGTGGAAGGACTGGCTACTCTGAAGCATTTTTTCATCTCAGGTTTCTGATAATCCCAACAGTGTTGCAGAGGTCAAACCACGCTCAGGACCAACAGAGAACAAAGGGAACATTTACCTGCTGTGCCCCAGGAGCACCCCCACATCCATCAGTGCCCTGCTCACCTGCAGGTCCCAGCTGCTGCCTCAGCCACTGCCACAATGTCCATTTAGGACCCTGGGAGCCAGAGATGCCTCCCCTCCAGACCTTTCCTGCCCAGGTAGAGCCAGGAGTTGGACCCAGGTGGATCAGGGCTCCTGCTTCTCAAGCCCATGGCCCTCAACTCTATCACCTTGTGGGCAGAGCCACTGGCCCCATGTGGCATGGGCCACCCTGGGTCCCAGTCTCATCCCTGGGTCCCAGTCCCACAAGATCTTGAAGCATGTGGGGATGGCAGGAACATGCTCGTGGTCTCTACCACACTCCCTGCTAACAAAAGGAGCAAACTCAGAGGGGCTGAGCCAGCTGGAGGAATATGGCAGTTGATTTGCCACTTTGTCAGGCATTGGTCCAAACTAATTTCCCTGGCAGAGAGCCTATGATGACTAGATTGATAAATCTGAAGAGGGAAAGCAAATTAACACTGGAACAAAAGGGGAATCAAGGAAGGATAGAAACACTCCTCTGACTTACTTAGGGAAAGGAAAAGGAGACTAGGAAAAAAGAAAAGAAAGACAATCCATTTGCCCTCAGGCTTCAGCTTCTGCTGCTTCCTCCACATTCCTCTTTCAACTCAGGCCCCAGGGACCCTCTGCAGGGAGGCACCAGGGCTCACACAGGGGCTCCAAGTGGTGATTTGGGATGGTAGGTCCCTGTTCCAAGGAACTCAACAGCACATGTCCTGACAATATCTGGACTCCTTTGCAAGCCAGTCCCTTGCACAGAGCCATGTTATGTCTCCCATGCCATTACAGCTACACAGGGACAAGGAAGGTAATTTTCCAACGAAGTCTCCAACCTTGGCCTTTTCCCCACCATCTCCTGCTGCTGGCTAGGACCCCACTCACTCACCTGCTTGTGCATTTCGATGTTCAGGCCATAGGACATCTCACAGTACTGAGAGGAAAACCACAACACAGCCTGGTTAGGAGCTGCCCAGAGCAACTGGACGATGACCAGCTAGGGGTTTGGCTGCCAGTCCTCCTGCTCCCCCTGGCCGAGCTCCCCCACTGGTGCTCCCTCCAGCCCACGAGGAATGGCTGTCCCACACGTCAAGACCCCATACCACGAGCCTGGGACAAGGTAGAAAGCAGCCACAGACTGCTAACACCTCCGATGACTGCTCGGCAATTTCTGCACTAATTTAAGCCAGAGGAAGCCAATCCCACTGCCCCCCACATCCCACGCTGGCTTGGCCTGGCCAGTCCCGCTCCTAAGCCAGACTCACACCCTGATGCAGATGCCTGCCCACCCACGTGGGTGTCACACCTGTGCAGAGCAAAGATGACAGTGGGTTCCACCCTTCCCCAGTCACCAATGACTCTGCCAGCTGACTCCATCCCCTCACACCCGGGAAGAAAAAAAGAACCAGAGGACCTGCTTTCCTCCAGCAATGCCTATCCAAAGGAAGCAGTCCAGCTCTGGAAATCCCTAAGCCTGCCTCCAGGATGTGGGGAGGAATCCCAACTGATGGGTGAGAGGAACATGCCCTGCGATATTGGACCCCTGGCCTCATGGACAGGGATGGGGGTTCCCTGAGTTCACATCTTTTTGCCTCTTAGATGGTGTAATTTGGGTTCCCCCTTTCTCTAGAGGGGCCAAGAGTGTCAGATGCTAAAGGAGAGGGAATGCTATTCCTGTTCTGCTGCTCTCATTCTCTTTCCTCCATCCCAGCAGCTCCCCTGCTCCTGCCAGGCTCTTGCTGGCAACTGTGGAGGATCCTGCCCTGCTCCTTCCACTTTCACCGAAAACATCAGCCTCAGGGTATCAGTTCTAAAACACCCACACCTTGGGAGAGAGACAGGGAGCAGCGAGGAGCTCTCTTAAAAGGTTAATTAGAAAAGGGGGGGGGGGGGAGGGGAAGAAAATAAAAGGGACAAAACCTATGACAGGATTCCTGGGCTCAAGCAGCACTGAATATGCAGACACCTGCAGAAGAGCTGGTGTTGTGAGGAACCCGTGGGACCCCCACTCAAGACCTGGCGCCCTAACCGACGGTTTCACGCTACCACTCAACCCAAGTCTCCTCTCCCCCTCCTCCCCAGGCGTTCCCTTCACCAATCTTCACCAATCTTCACCAATCTTCACCAATCACCACTTTCTCCACCTCCTTCCCCACTTCGCTCCCTGCCTGAGCACCGCAGCCTCCCTGTCCCCATTCCCCCGGTCCAGCAGCTCAGCCCGACCCGCGGCCGCCGCCATCCCGCCCCACCTGTGGTATTGCGCCTGCAGGAACTGAAATTCCTCCTTGATGCGGTCGCAGATTTCCAGGACCGAGAACTCAAAGGGCTGCCCGGGCTGGAGCGGGGACTGGGGACAGACAGCTCGGCCCCGCCCGCCGGGAACGGGCCGGGCCATCCCCGCCATCCCCGCCCGCTCCTCCTTCACCGCGCCTGCCATTGGCCAGCGCTGCGGGAGCGCCAGCCAATCGCCCTGCCCTGCTCCCACATGGGCTCGTGACGCCACATCCCAGGATGGCCAATAGAAAGTGAGCGCGCGGCTGGAGTCCCGACGGGCGCGTCGCGGGGCACGCTGGGAGTTGTAGTTCGCCACCGGCGGCTCCCGCGCGGGGGCAGCGCACGGAGCCCCCCCGGCCCGGCCCGGCCCGGCCCCGCTGAGGGCTCGGGGGGTCCGGCCCGGCGCTGCCGCCGAGCCCGCCCCGGGGTCACGGGCGGGCAGGGCTTCCGCCGCGGGCGGCCCGGGAGGGCAGGCTGCGCTGCCCACGAGGCCTTGCGGCTGCCGCCAGCTGCCACTCAAAGTAACGTGGGGCGGCGGGGCCGCGGCTCGGGCGGGACCGGAGCTGCCGCAGCCGCGGGGCTCGGCTGCCCTCGGGCTGCCCCGGCCCGGGGAGCGCGGGGAGGATGCTCCGCCATGCCCCGCAGAGTCTCGGGAGCTCCCGGAGGGGAACTTGCCGAGGGTCCCTTCCCTGTCCCCCACGACCCTCCAGCTGCAGCTGCTGTGCAGTCCCCGCACTCGAGGGCGGTAAAGGCAAGTGAAGAACCCTTAAATATTGCAGGACCCAGCTGTACCTGGGCACTGCACAGGCAGCCACAAGGTTAAATATTTAATGCCTCGAACTTCATCTTAATCTTTTATTCATTTTGGTATTTACTTGCTGCGTGCTGGCAGCAGGGGCAGGGGCAAGGTGGGGGGCACAGGAGGCTTTCCCTCCTCTTGCCCACATGCCGTTTCCCCTGCCAGGTTGGCCCCAGACTCTGTCAGCCTCAGCACTTGCCCGTTTACCTTCCCTGGCCACAGGTGTTCACTGGGGAGGTTCAGTGATACAGGCAGGGATGGATACCAGCCAGGCATTAGCTCCCTAAAACCTTCCGTTTTATGCAGGCACATATATGTCTGCGTGTGTGCATCATATGTCTGCATATAATATACATATTTTAATTCAAATGTAAAGTTTTAGAGGTTTTTTTTGTTTGTTGCCTTATTGGGAGAGTTGTAGGGGTTTTATTTAAGGAAAGTGTTTTTTAAAAGCTGGAAACATTTCAGATTGTGTTTCAACAGGAGGAGAGACTGAGAAGACACTTTGCAGCATTTTTCAGAACTCCTCACCAAAAATTGCCAGTTTTCCCTAGGCAGTTTCTCTGCTCTCCTGTCTCTGAGAGTGACACAGGTAAACCTGGAACAGGCAGCTCTGGACTGATGGATGTCACACACGTTTTGCTCCCCCTCCATTAGTGATTGACACAGGCCCTGGAGCAGCACAGCCTGTAACCCAGAGATTAATTCGCTTCAGTGTGTGCTTGGACTGGGGAGAAATCAACAGCAGTTAACCCTTGGCATCCCCAGGCCTCCAGGAGCAGCAGCGAGGGGAGCTGGTCCCGCTGCTCCCCTTGGCACAGGGACAAGGTGTGGGGCAGCAGACACGGCCCAGACCCGCCACTGCTGAGGACACTGAGCTGGGCCTGACCCCCTCCCACGGCAGCCACCGCTCGTGCCTGGGAGTGACAGTGCCTAGAATAGCCCCAAAGGACGAAGGCATTTGAAATCCAGGCCAGGATCAAGAGGCAAGTGCTGTAAACAGCCCTTCTGTTTATAAGCAGCAGAGAAATCAAACCACCCCAAGCTTTGGACACCCAGGAGCTCCATTTGAATCTGGATCCAAGCAAAACAGGTTGCTGCTGGAATTACCCCAATGATTTTACCTTTCAGCTCCTTCCCTAAACACTAGCCTGGGGCAGGGGAACACAGCCTCCTGTCCCTGACAGGAAGGGCAGTCCCAGCTCTGTCTCAACTCTGTGCTGAGGGTTGAGTCATTCCTCTCCCCAGGCACAGCCTGCTGCTTCCAGCGCATCTGTAGAGTGGATGGTCAAGGTGAGAGCCCATTGTGTTTCTCAGAGATGCTGAGGGTGGCTGGGGCTCCCAGCAGCCACTCAGCATTTCTAAATCATCCCGTTTTCAGCTTCTCACTTGCATACTTGAATGAGGAGCCTTGAACTCAGCAGGGACGAGTTCATGGCAACCTCAGACAACGTGAATTTCCCAGACCGTGTATACCAGCATCTGCCACAAAGAGGGACCACGTCCTGGCTGGAGGCTGTCCTAGAATGAAAATGAGATGAGAAGGGAAACTGAGGAAAGGACCTGGCATCAAGACACTGAGAGCTAAGCCAGAGCTGTACTAGAAATCGAGGTTCTTCAGTGCCCTGAGCCATGCTCCCGGGACCAGACTGCAGGTGCCCATCCCCGAGCCCCCAGTGCTGGCATTCACTCTCCAAAGCCACATGTCCCCAGAGCCCTGGGGACAGGCAGGAGCCCGGGGCCCTCCTGCCATGCTCAGCCAGGGCCCCTCCTGTGCATCACTGTTCCCTGCAGTCCCTTGGGCCCCCCCGGTGCCAGGGACATCTTGTCACCCCGGGGCTGTGGACTGGGGGATGCCTGCAAAAGAGAAGTGGGAGCCCTCTGAGCAACCCAGCAGCTGACAGACTCTGGTCTCTGGCACTGGCTTCGATCTGTATGTTGGCTCCTGTTTGCACTTACCAGCTTCTGAGTGGTTCTTAATTATTGATGCCTCTTTTAGCTTTTATCTGGTGCTCACTGCAGCCAGAAAGGGCTTGACGTTCCTGCATTAGTGATGAATTGGGAAGGAGGCCTTGCTCCACCACCGTTTCTGGCTTGCAGGCTGTGCCATTGTTTCAAGCAAAGCTGTGCTGAAAAATGAGAAGAGTGAGAGCAGGAGTGGGATGTGGCAGAGGAGATTCTGATTCCCACTACTGCCACAGGCAGCGGGGGGCTGGGGGATTCTGTCCTATGGGAAGGACCAGAAGGAAATGGACCCAAACAGGTGTGGAAGCCTCCTTCACCCAGTGAAAAACTGGCATCTGCTCATTGCATGTAAAAGGAAGGATGCCAGTTTATGACCCCTCCAGTGACAGGCAGGTGGAAGGGAAGATGGGTGACGGCAGAGTTTTGCCAAGCCCCTGGCAGCTGTGAGCAGGAACTGATGTCAAGCCTGGGCTAAATGCTGTGCAGCTGTTGGGGGTCTCAGGGCATTGAGCACTGCTGGATGGGGTCCTGTCCCTGCCCTCGCCAGCTCTCTGTCCACCACAGCAAAGCTCTGTGGGCACTGGGACAGTGGCTGTCACTGTCACTCTCTATTCCCTTTTAATGAGCCAGGGCTTTGCTGAGTTTTTCCAAGGATCCTGGTGCCAGCAGAACTGGTTCTCAGACAAGCTATATCTCTTTCGTACTTCATGACCTCTCAAACACAAGGAGAAAGGGATTCTCTGCCAAGACTGAGAATCAAACCACCCTTGAGCAGCTTTGGATGCCCCAAGCCAGCTGCGGCCCCGCAAGCACTGAGCTGTTCTGCAGGGCAGGACAGGGGCTTCTGGCTCCAGAGAGGTTACGAGGCAGAGCAGCCTGTTTGGAAGGAGAGAAGCTGTTTCCTCAAGTCTGCAGCTACTGGGAGAGTCATGGGGGGAAGGAAATTTTCCCACTCCAGCTGGCCTGAGAGATACCAAGGGGAAGATGTTATCAGGGTGGAACAGGCTCTGGAGCCAGAGGAGAGCTCTAATTATTAAGAGCCAATTCCATTACACCGATGTCAGCCCCAAGGGCACTGCAGGCCAGATTTTCCAGAGGGGCCAAGTGTCACAGAAGGAGCTTATCCTCTGTGCCCATAGGAAAAATGAATTAATGCACACACAGAGGAGAGCTGTGGCAGCCTACAGGGACCACCACATGCGTTACCAAACCATGCTGCTCATGCTCCAACTACAGAGCTGTTAAACTTCCAGGCGGTTTTGCCTGGACCTCCCTGCTTTTCTTCTGGAGAGCCCCCAGTCCCTTTCACCACCCCGTTTTCACCCTGTGCTCCAGTTTGTTCTGGCTTTCCCTGGGCATCCTCCTTGCCCTGGCTGCAGCAGACTCCAGCTATGGCACAGCTCCACAGGGTGCCTGGGGGAGGGATGGTGTCCCAGGGGAGGATGCAGGCTACAGAGACGGTCCCATTCCACCAGCCCCTTACAAGACAAGAGTGGGAGAGAAGCCAGAGCTAGGGGTGTCAGTGTTAACCCTGCTCCTCCTGGCTGACAGAGAAACTTCCAGACATGGAGAGCAGTGTATCCAACAAGCGAGGCAGGGAATAGTCTGGGATACGCTACCATCTGGAGGAGGGCGGGCTGCTCCTCCCAGACACCTCCCACAACACACATGGAGACCAAAGCGGAATCCAAGGTGAACCAGCAAAACCTAACTCTTCTCCCCAACTGATTTCCCTATCTGGAGGAACAGGAGAAGGGGGGAAGTAAAGTCATACCAAAGGCAGCAAGAAAGTGGCAGCAAGTCACAGTTTTAACCAACCTTCTTATTTCTTTATTTGAAAGGCACAGCTTGTACGTCCTTGATACAGCATTTTCAGTTCCTCTTATTATAGGTCAAGTGATTAAACACAAAAAGCAAAACAAGATCTTTCTAAAGGACTATATACAAACACCAGATTATTTTTTTTTCCATTTTTGTTTTTTAAGAAGACACGCTAGCGCACGGATAAGAACAGAGAAAGCTGCTGTATCCTCTACACGGGGCACGGGCACAGGGAGGGGGAGGCCAGGGAAGGCTCTCGGTCTGCCTGCCCCTTTGCCCAGCCGCCTGGGCTCCAAAGCTGGGTGCTGTGCTGAGGGGGAGCGGGTGGCACAGGGCCCCCCTCCAGCTCAGGGCCAAACCCTGGCAGCCGGAGATGGTTAAGAACAGGTACATGCAGAACAGCAAGGTGCTGGCCTGGTATTAGTGCAGGAAGGGTGTGGGGGAGACAGGGCCAGGGCGATGCGACACGACCAAGAGCGCCTGGGGAGGAAGGAGATTGTTCTGGGCCAGGGATCCCAGCAGGGAGTTGTGCAGAACTTTTAGGATCAAGGGCAATCTTTAAATACCGAGGGGGGAGCAGCGGGGCAGAGAGGAGCCACATGGCACCGAGGAGCTGGGACAGCCAGGGGGCAAGTGGCCCCAGAGCAGCACAAGCCAGGCTCTGGCTTGGCTCTATGACAGGGTGGGAGCAGGGACAGGGAAGCCAGGCTGGGCACAGGGAGAGCATGGTCGGGCCACGTGGTTACTGCTGTGGCGCTTGCATTGCTGTGCAGCAGCCTGCCCGTGGGGACTGCGGTGGGGGCATCCCCCAGGCCCAGCTGCCCGAGGGAACAGGCCTGGCAAGCTGCCACCAAACACAAGTCTCTGCAATTCTGCTGCACAGCAACTAGAGAGAGATACTGCATCTTGCATTAACCCACCCCCTTTCCCCAGACTGCCCCCTCCCCCCAGCCCCTCTAATCCGATTTCTCCCCATCATCATCTTGGTGGGCATCCCCGTCATGGCCGTTCTTGTCCTCCTTGGAGAGGTGAGCCTGAGAGCCCAGGGCCGAGAGTGAGAGGAGCCCAGTGCCGGCACTGACAGCAGGGAGGGATGGGGGCTGGAGGCCCACAGGGAGCGGAGTCAGAGGCAGAGCGAGGGCTTGGAGCTGTGACAGCTGGTGAGCTTGAAGCTGCTGCTGTAGAGAATGATGGACAGACAGAAAGACAGAACGGGAATATTGTCATTTTGAGTGCACTTGGACCCCAACTCAAGGACCTGGAATGCCCAAACACACTGTGCCAGAAATCAAGCTTAAACCAGAGACCTTAGGGTCCTGGAGAGCATTGCCTCAGGGCAGGTGGGAAAAGAGATTCTAGAGTCTTGGGGCTGTGACACCCTCAAGAGAAAGACTCAACAGTGTGTCCCCAGCACAACACACAGTCCCTACGCCACAGGACAACTGGCATCAGACTCTAGCTTGTTTCCAAGGATGAGGTTAAAGCCCTCACAACCTCGACCAAGAGCAGATGGTGTTTTCATACCAAGGAGCTGCTTCGGTTCCTGCTCAAAACCAAAGTTCCTCTCCTTGCACCCTGCTGAGACAGAGCAGGGATCCGTGCTCCCCTGCAAACCCATGGCCTCGGTCACAGCAAGCCTGGATGGAACCAGCCCTGTGGCAGCACAGCCAGCCCAGCACCTGCAGCCTTGTCCTCCCGCAGCTGCAGCACCGTGCACAGCACAGCCTGCTCCCAGCACGCTGAGCACATCCCCGGGTCACCACTCCATGGCCCAGCTCCGTCTCAAAGGCCAAAGGTACCAACTCCCATCCCTCTGAACCCAAACTAAACATGCATCACGTACACGGATAATGGAGTTCAGTTCTGGTGCCGTAACCTGCTTAGCTCGTTCAATGGCTCCCAGGACTTGCTGCTGATGCTGGTGTGGAGAAAACAAAAGGAATTCAGGGTCATTTCCAGTGCTACTGGGAAGCGGAACAGGGACCAAGTCCTACTGGGTCTCACACGCACATACACGCTGCTCACACTGAGGTGTCACTTCAGAAACAGGCTGGTTACCCCACAGCTGGAGACACCTGCACAGACTTCATCCATGACAAGGGCCTCACACTGAGGCCCACGGCAGCAAGGAGCAGGGAAGGAAGCAAGTTTGTCTCATCCGTTTCCTCATCACAGGGTTAAGCACGTCCCATTCTACTCCCACCCTCGTCCTGCTCTGCAGAGGCCCAGCAATCCTTGGCCAGAAGGGCTCCAAGGTGGGCAACGTCTCTCATCCTGCTGCCCTTCACCTAGGCGGGCCCTCTAACAAACAAAACAAGCCATAAAATCAGAAGCGCTTGGGAAGCTTCCTAGTCCTTGGGACACATCCCCTATTCCAGCTGCAGCAGCTGGGTGCTCCAAACACAGGCAGGAAAAAGGGCTGTATCATGTACTTAAAAAAAAAAAATAGAGGACAACTGTACTTTCTCCTTGGAGAGCACAAGGTCTCAGCACCAGGCCTGTCCACTGCACTCTAGCAAGGGGATTTTTCTTTCCGTTTTGGCAGCAGGACAAGGTAGGGATTGTATTAAAATGCAAAAGGTTTAGTTGTGGCTTAGTTATTAGGCAGCTCTGATCTGATCAGCAAGCCGCTTTGTCCTTCCCAAGAACAGGTGGGTGGGAAAAACAGAGCCTGTGCCCCAAGTCCATCATTGACCTCAAACAAGAAGCCTCCATCCCCCACTAGTCCTGACCAAACTGCCAGGAGAACTGCCCAGAGCTCAGCCTCCATGGGCAGACGGAAAGATACAGCACTAGAAGTGTTTTGTCTTCACCTCACCTCAGGCAACAACTCCCAGTGTGCCCCCCAGCTAATTTCTAAGGGGAGTGGGAGGAGCCCATCAGCTGCAGAGAACCAGATCTCAAGGAGCCACATGGAGGTATTTTTTAAGCGTCGCACCCCAGTTAGCACCCACAGCTCCCACTGCCCGTGTGGACGTGGCTGATGACTCAGGAACCACAGGCAGGACAGACCAGAGCCCATCTTTGTCCACAGCCACCACAAAAGGGACAGACCGGCACATTACCCACCACACAGTGCCCAAGGAGCCAAAACTGCCTTGCAGGGCTGGTCCCTGTGCAGGGACAGACAGCAAGCAATGAGGTTTCCCAGATGAGGGGTGGAGAGCTGCCTCTGCCAGAGGGTTGACACATCTCATTGGCTGCAGCAGAACAGGGGCCTCCACTCCCCCCTGCCAACACAGCCCCAAGCTGGGGGACTCACCTCTTGTGAAAGGTAGGGCAGAACCTGTGCGCAAATCCCATTTAGCCTCTTGACGATTTCAGCCTAAAAGGTGGGAAGAACAGAGAGGAAGGGTCAGGCAGCTTGGGATTGAGCACCCACAGCACCAGCTGCCGCACCTTCCTCCTCCCCAGCCCGGCCCTGAGTCACCAAATGGCCCTAAGAAAACACCCTCTCCTCAGAAAGATGCTGGCAGCGTTCTGGTGCCATGGGGGTCACCTCACCCCTGAGGCACCTCCCTGCACAGCTGAATTACTTGATGCTGCTGTCTGAAAAGAGCAAATATTCCATATTCTCTTTCCTCTCCAGGTCTCCGACTTTCATTTAACGAATTGGGAGCAACTAGATAGGAAACTTACTTCAGACCCAGGTGGGGATGTGCTGAATGACACTTGCCATGTAGACACAGACAGACACACACGCTGCCTCCACCGAGACCCCTCCTCAGGCTCCCCCTCCCCGTAGCCGAGCTGCTGGACTGGGGCTACTCAGGGAGACCAGAGGGGCTGGGCAGCTTCCTCACTACCCTCACACAAGCAATGGCAAGTTCTGGGGTGTTAAACGCTTTCCTCCTGGCAAACAGTGAAGCTACCGGTCCTTTGCAAATCGCTTTCCAGTGGCATCAAAAGAAATACAGAGCCAAAGAGTTTAGGCGCACACCAGCACTACAGAGAAGCAGACTGAGCTGGGAGATATTCACAGCACAGCAGTGAGGATTTGTGGCTCAGATTCTTCAACAAGATGCAGGTTTTCCCAGGAAAGCCAGTCTCCTGGGCTTAGCAACAAGGGCAATGGGATCAGAAGCACCAAGTGCCTTTGTGGGGAGGAGAACTGTGCTAAGAGGCTTATAACTGAGTCATGACATGCAGCCAACTTTGTGACTGGAGCTGGAGCCAGATAGAGACAGGCTCAGAGGAGGCTCATGTTGTTAATACCACAGGTAATTAGTCACTGGGGGTAATTAACAACTTAACCATCAGTGAGGGTAATGAGCAAACTTATCCAAGCTGCCGCAGTCTCTAAGCCACAGCTCCAGACCCTGCCTGCACTGCTCTGTCTGTTGCTTTAAATACCTGTTCAGGCCCTGAGCAGAACTACAGGATGCCTAGAGCCCAGGGTGGGAGCACTGTGATCCTGAGAGGTGGGGGGGCCCTGCATTTCAAAGGCAGCTCTGACATTTTGCAGACTCATGGCATTTCTAGTTCCTGAAATACCACTGAAGTGACAGGGAGCAACACACAGCAGACAACCACCTTCCCCAGGAATTAGAGCACTTGGAAATGCTTTCTGCCCTACCTGTTTGTGCATTTCAATATTCAGCCCATAGGACATCTCATAGTACTGTAGAACAGGAGAGAAGAGAACAAAACAAATTGTAAGTCGAGTCTCCACCAGGTAAAATGGCTCCATACAGCAGTGCTGGGAGCTACCACTGCATTCCTGGCAGGGTCTTCTACAAAGGCTGGGCAAGAGGAGAGCAAGGGCCAGCCCTGGGAAACAAAGACAGCAGGAGGCAAGCACAGAGACCCTCCTCCAGGTCTAAGGCAGAGCCCTGGGCCCAGGTGGTCCCTGCCCACCCCGCTCCAGCCTCATGCTGCTGCAGACCGAGACCTGGAGACTTGCCAGCTGGGCCCCTCATAGACAACTTTCCACAGTCTGCATCAAGGTGAGAGTGTGCAATGCTACATCAAACCTGGAAAAAGGCTCATGGCTCCACAGACTTCTACATCCACAGCCAAAAGAGAGGGAGCCTGACTCTGCAAGCTTTGCCTGGCTGGTACCCTAAAGCCTGCATGGCTGCCTCAGCAGCAAATGGAAGAGATCACAACGGGACTTCGAGTAGCAAGTAACACATCCAGCTAGCACAGCTTCAGCTGTTTGCAAAGAAATTATGTGGAAACCCCCCCTCCACACAAAAACAATTCACCCAGAAAACCCCTGCACAGCAGCAACAGGCAGCTACAGACAATCTGTTGGCAGGAGAAGCTAATTCCTGACCCCTGGAAGAAGTGGTTATAAGGCTGATGTTTGAGAGTTTAGAAACCTCCTCCTGCAGCTTGCAGACTGTAATCCTGATTCTTCCAAATGGAAAGAAAAATCCCCATCTGTGCTCATTTAATTCAAGGGGATCACTGGCATTCTGGTACCGACACCACAAGTCTGAGAAGCGCCCAGCTTGGTATCAGCATGATCTCAGCCTGCTCTAACGCTGCTGCGGGCTCTCAAGGCTTCTTTGCATTCTGAAAACTAAGCAGGAAGGAGAAGCCCGACCCCCAAGCTGCCAATTGTGACTTATTCAAAAATCAGAGCAGCTGTAGCAGCTTTGCACATTCACAAAAACCTTCCTCTTTGCTTCCTGTGACTTGCTGTGGTGGGGAGCAGCAGCAGCTCTGTGCGACTCCAGCTCAGCCACGCAGATGAGGCAGGAGCTCCTGCGCCTGCAAAGCCTTGAGCACTGCACCATGAGTAACAGCCCTTCCCCTCTGCTGCTGACAGGAACCTGAATCAATTCTGGTGACTGTTACTATTAAGGGGACAAAATGTATCTCAGCCACATCTAGAGATGTGGGTCTTCATGCAGACTGCAAGGCCTAAGCAGCAATTGTTTACCACTGAGAATGGGGCAGGCTTTCCCATTTAATATGCAAGGAAGCTGTGACCTCTTCTCTTTGTCCCCAGTCCCAAGCACACCTTGTTCCCCACAGCCTCAGAGTCTGGGCGTGCAGGCAGTCTGGGTATGCAGGCAGTATAGGAGGATGGAAGGGGCCAGCTCCCTTATTTCTGGTTTAAACTCCTAACTCTACTCTGAAGAGCTGCTATAATAATTTCTACATCTTATCTCTTCCTTCCAGGGCAGTTGCAGCACCTGGCAAGCAGGCACCAGTTCATCTTCATGGACCGTATCACAGCCTCCTGTTAACTCTATGATAGGTAAGGAAGAGACCACAGTCCTGCCTGGCATCCTCCTTTCTGCTACAAGGGCCATTCCAGAAGTATTACCTGACAGGAAAACCGTCACCCTGCCTACCAGAACATGGCTGTTTCCTGGCAGATTTCTCTTTGGAAAGCCACAGCTAAGCCTGCTGCCCGCACGTGGCACCACGTCTCATGCCTTTACCAGGCGCTGCCCCAGGATTTGCACACCCTGTGCTGGGACACACGTGCTGGAGAGACATGCCAGCACTCAGCACCATGGCTCTGCAAGGCTGTGGGGTCATCAGAAGTGCACAGGGTTTCACTCTTGCACAGAAGCTGGTTTCCGTTTCCAATATCCCACGAGGATCGGAGCACTGCTTTGTCTCTCACTAGCTGTCACCCTCCCTGAGTACCCAGACGCCTGCACACCAGCACCTTGCAACTCATTCTCAGGTCTGTAAGAGCTGTCACTTCCCCTGGGCACAGGGAGCGAGGCCAAGGACCCATCAAGTAGTCAGTCACTGAGCTGTTTTCTACATCAAAAAATTCTCTGCTACTTGCCCACATTTTGACAACCCACTGTGTGCAGCCACCACAAAATAAAGAGCCCCATTCTCAGAAAAGCCAATGCCAGCCCTGCTGAGAGCCCTGGGGCTCTGTGGGGCACAGCTCCCTGCCAGGCAGAGCCCAGGCACTGGCTCCTGCTCGTGCTGGAGTCGCCACCCACATGTTCTTGGCATCCAGGGCTGGTCCTTACCATGACGTAGTGACGTTGCATCTCCGATTTCTCACTGGCTAGTTTGTCACATTCCAACTTCAAGCTGAAAAGCCAGAAAACAGTAAGAAAACCACAAACAGGAGGTGAGAGAGTTGATTGCCACAGAGCAGCTGCTTCCTGCACAGCCTCATCCTGGCCAGGCTGGCTCCTTGGACATCACTATCTGGACTTCAAGCAGTGGCCAGAGCTGGGCCTATGCTGGCACAGCAGCAACTGCACAGAGCCTGCTTCCACCTTCCCAGCTGGAGTCCCACCAGCACACGCTCAGGAGAAGAACACAGCGTTATCCGCCAGCTGAACGCCGACCCCCCTCAGGCAAATTTGTTCCACAGGAAGGAGAATGTTGGGCAGAAGCAGAGCTGGCTGCCCAGGGAGGTGTTTGCCATTCCTCACTGGATCACTGGCAGGTGGGGACGGCTTCTGACACAGGCCTGTCTGCAGCACTCAAGGGATGCTCCAATATAACATCAAAACCAAAGCCAGCCCCACTTCTGGATGGTGGGGGGGAGGCCCAAGTACAGCATATTCCTCCAGAAGGAAGGCTTTTTCCTCTTCCCCTAAATTCTTCAGAGAATGTGCCACTGCTCCCCACATTTTATGAGACTCCAATTCACCCGCAGAGCAACTGCAGCCGGCATGTGCTGTGGTTTTATGTTTCAAACAAGAAACAGCTTCACCTACACAAAACCTGCTCCTTCTCAAGCAGATTAAGTCCAAGGGGGTAGAGTGAGGTAAGGGGAAAGCTTGTCTTTCAGCAGGCACATTCCTTGGGCTGCCCTACTCCCTGGATGGCACTGCCAAGACACAGGGACACCAGGAAATGGCCACTTCCCAGCAGTTTTTCTGCCTGCTCCTGCCAGAATACCACCACCACCACAAACTTGTGACTTGGCTGCAGGCAGAGCCCAGGCTGGGGGACATTGCAACCACACGGCAGTGATGCGCACACCGGGCTGTAGCAGAGGGTATCACCCGGTCAATTTAACACGAGGGCATCACGTTTATTTCAGACACACACACACAAAGCAACAGATCGTCTCAAGCCAGCTTTTGGGTCAGCAGAAATATTTACACACACACACACACACACACAGAAGAGCATAAGCTTTTGGATTTAAGTGCTCCCTGCGGCATTTGCAGACCCAGAATGGCAGCCAGCAATAAGAACGGAGGAAAACTCCCAGCAAGAGGCGGGAGGCCTGGCAACCATCCCTGCAGTCCTGGCTGAGCAGCGCTCGGAGGAAAGATCTTGGCTGGAGAGGGGAATGTGCGTTCTCCTCGCTGGGCTCCCATGCGGACATGACTAACCCCCTGCCCGAGGTTCTCCTCCAGCCAGAGGTGTCCCAAGCTACGCGACCGGGTCCCCTCCCCCGTGTTCTCATTCGGTCCACGCAGTGAAGCAACGAGCAGAAGAATCGCAGCGATTTCTGCGCGTCGCCGGCCAGCAGAGCTGCGGGACAGCCCCGGGCCCGCTGGGAGCACGTACCTGTGGTACTGGGCCTGCAGCAGCTGGAACTCGTCTTTGATGCGGTCGCAGGAGTCGGAGGTCGTGAACTTCAGCTGCTGCGGCAGGTGAGAGGAGCCCTTGAACAACAGGAGACAGCGCTGGGGCTGGGGCCGGCAGCCGCCCGGTCCCCCCGCCGCGAGTCCGCCCCGCTCCCGCCGCACCGGGGGCCGAGCCCCGGCGGGGCCCAGCGCTCGGGCCGTGGACGCGCCCAAGGTCACCCGTGGGGCCCGTTCCCCGGGCGCTGTCTCCGGCTCCGCCGCCCCTCGGTACCGGCCTCGGCTGCCGGCGGCGGGAGGCGCTCGATCACCTCGACCCCGCCGGAGCCGCCAAGAGAGGCCGGGCGGCCCCCGCGCCGTCCCGCGGCCCCGCCGGTACCCGGCCCCACCCCGCGGCCGCTCCGGCCCCGGCCGCGCCGTACCGAGTGCCGGCTTTGTGGAAACATCATGTCAGGCTGCGGCTCGGTCCCCGCACCGAGCGGTCCGATGATGGTGCCGCCGCCCGTTTCTGCTCCCGCCCCGGCTCCCCGCGCCTCCGCCTTTGTCCGCGCCGGGTCCGGCCGTCCCGGCCCGCGGCCGCCCCGCCCCGGCCGCGCCGCTCGCCCCGCGCCGCTCCCGCCGCCGGCGCCTATTGTCTAATGGCGGCTGCGGCTCCGACTCCGTCCTGCGGCTGCTCGGCACCACCTGCCACCGCCGCCACCGCCTCCCCGGGCCGGGCGGGCCCACGGCCGCCTCCGCCCCCGCCGGTACCGCCCCCGCCGCGCGGTGTCGGCGCCGCGGACGGCGGCCCGAGGGCGGCCCGTGCCCTGCCCGCTGCGGTCGGGACGGGTCTTTCCCTGTCGGCGTCTCCTCCCCGCGCTCCGGTCGGGACTGCCCGGCCCACCGCACCCTCTCGGTGCCGCGGCCCGTTCTCCGGGCCGCTCCTCGCCGCCGTGGCCGAGGCAGGACCCGAGCCCCGAGCCCCGCCCTGCGGAGGCCGCAGCGTTGGCCCGGGCCGGGTGGCGAAGCTCGCCGGGCAGCCCCGGGGCCCGGCTGGCACGACAGCAGGTCGAGAACTCTAGACAGGCCCTGGCCGGGCAATGAAGCTCCTCGCAGCTCATTTGACATTCTTCCCCGAGCAGAACAGGCGGGGGGGCTGTTTACCCAGGGGTTCATTTTGCTTTTGCTGAGCATGAAGGAAGGCAAAGGAAACGTAATTCACCTGCAACTGGACCCAGACAAACCTTCTATCTCCAAACAACAGAGTATTGGTTGTAAATCTGCTGCCTGAGGAGTGGACCCTGCAATTTGTGTCCTAAGGGATCAACTGTCTTCCCACAGAGAGCAGTGAGGTGAGGAATTCAGCCACTGCCTTTATTTCTGGAAGGACTTGGTTGCCATGGGGCCACTTGCAAAGCCACACACACAAATGTGCCTGGGCTGAGGCGGGATCAGGTCCTTGGAAGCCATGCGGAGAATAACAGGCAGGAACACAGCTGGTGTGTGAGAAGGCACAGGGAACTTTCATCACTTTCAGATGCTGCTCTGTGTCTATCTTTAAAAATCAGTAAATTTTCTGATTAAAAATAAAACCCTACACGTCATGACTCCAGCAATGTGGGCTGGCCTGTTATGGTATTTATTTTTAAAGAGAACAATATAGCAGCTGAGTTATTGTGACACCTCCTGCATATTGTGCAGTAGCTTTTTCACTTCAGCATCTCCATATTAGTGGAAACTGTGACAGCTTCACGCCAAGGATTATTAATAGTGCAGGCAGGCTTTGTGTCCCTACAGAATAAAGGTTGGAAAACAGGGCAGACAGTCTTCCCCCAGCGGGTTGGCATCCTGGTCCCCCATTTTACATGTAGAGAAACTGAGCCACCACAGCTCAGGCTCTGTTCAAGGGCAAAGAGATGCAGTTTGTAGTCAGCGTGTGCAGGAGACCAGACCAGGCCATTGTTGTCCTCTTCCCCCATCCTGGAGCAGGCACGGGCACCGTGCTCACACTGCCCCGCACTGCCATCCCTCCCCTTGCAGCAGCTTGCACTTGCTCCACTCCAAGCGGGAAATGAAATGCTCCTTTATTGGCTTTTCTGTTGGCTACAAAATGTTCTGTTTTATCGGTTTTTTTCCCTCCTTACATTCTTCCAGGAAACACACTGATTTATGGTATAATCTTGGCAAATCCCAATCCAGGGGAACACAAACTCGCTTGTGCCTGGTAAATGACTTTTTAATGGGCCTGTTTCCAGCCAGGAATGCATCTGCATCTAAAGAAGGGGGAATTCTAGCCTTGCCCAGGCAGTAGCCTGTGCGTGTCAGTGGGGGTCAACACAGTCTGGGCACAGAGGAGCTGGCCTTAAACACAGCCTGTTGAACAGAGTGGGTTCCCACAGACCACCTCAGACCTGGCTGGGGAAATGAGGGTTTTTTCAGTGCAGGAAGGGAGTTCTGAGCATGTATGTAGGAGCTCTCCAAGTGAACCAACATTTGTCTGCTGCAAAACTGTTTGACAGCAATGTTGGAAAGCCCCCCACTCCCCCAACATCTTGGCCAGGAATAAGGTGATGATGGACTCTCGCTACAGCTGGGGTGGGTCAGAGGACTGAGCCTGCAGGTGGGGTTCCAGGAAGCCAGAGGGGCCACAGAGGGGAAGTGGCTGCCAATGTGCACCTATGGGTTGAGAGTCTGATATTGCACAGCAACTCGATGTGGGAGGCTGTCAAAGGAGTCTCCAGGATGGGGTGACCAGGACAGAGGAGCTGGAGGAACCACGTCCACCTCTCGTGCAAGGTACAGCTGCTTGGCATCAGTCTTCCGGAGAGGCATCGCTGCAAGGCACCTCGGAATGTGATCTTGTGGCATGTCTGCTGGCCTCACATCTGCCCCCAGCTTATAGCACAGTGTCCTCCTGGGCTTTGCCTTTCACTGCATCCTGAGCTTGCTCAAGCTGGGGGGCTTGTCTGGCTGGAAAGCAGGAGCAACTTCCTGCTTGGAGCTGGTGCAGGACCAGACCTCTGCTGCCCTCCATACTAGTCTCCTGTCCACAGAGGGAAGATCCTGCCATTGCTCCCATTTCCTATGAGATGGCAGGTTTAGGAACATCCTTGCTCGTCAGCTCATCTGGCCACTGGACTGAAGCCTGGTTACCCGAGAACCAGAAGTTTATATTCTGCATTGCTAATGGAGCAATAAGCTGTCCCAGTCCCTGGTCCCAGCCAGAAGGATTTGTACAGGGATGTCCTAATGGAACCAGAGAAACTTCCTATTCATTTCTAAAAGGAGCAGTCTAACAAAGCTGCCAAAAATAAATCTGTATAATGAAGAGCCTTTGTAAATTATTCAGATATTATATCCCACTCCAGCACTGATTCAAGGAGAGAAGGTTGTACAGACATGCTGTCATTACAATGAAAATGTAGGCCCTGAGATCCTGCATTTTGCCTGAGAATACTGTCTCTTTTACCTGGAATTAAAGATGAAGAAATAAAAAAGTCATAGCAATTCAGGCCCTGAGACAAGGAAGGTTTTTTCCGTCCTCCATGGCCTCAGGACCTCGCTTGAGTCCCGTCACCTAAAGCTGACCACATGCTTTGCATGATCGAGTCTGAGAAACTTAGGCTTTCTGAGGCACTGCACACCTCAGGGTGGCACAGACAGGACCCCGCTGCAGGTAGGGTGGTTCAGCCAGCGATTCCTCCTTTGCTTCTCAGTTGTGGTTTGAATGCTGTGGACTCTTTCCAGCAGAAACAGGGCTGAGACTCACCAAACTCATTAAACTTCAGCTGCCATCAATACCATATTTGTTAGCCACCTGCTAACAAATCCCAGTCCCTCCTGAGGATGCAAAGCCTGGGTTTGCAGCTTGTCACCCTGCACTGCCACCCCATATTCAGACATCTGAGGTATTTTATAAGGCACAGTGCTTGGCAGCTCGTGGGCTATTAGCCACAGCTAACTCCATGCCACACTACTGGGGCTCACAGACTTCTCTTTCCTCCCTCCCTGCTTCCCCAGCACCTCTTTGCCAGCAGTGGGGCTGGCTTCTGCTTTATCCAGCCCTGCAGTTTGGCTCTGGCCTGCAGTTCCTGCCCACCGGCAACCCTGCCAGGTCCGTGCTGCCTGGCTGGGCTGGGGAGTCCAGGGCTGGTGGTGGTGGGAAAAAGGCCCCCTGTCACATCCAGGTCAGCGCTGGTGGGATCTGAGGCCACACTGTCCCTTATCAGCCCTCTTATCATGGGGATTATTGGCTTTTTATATTAAACTTTCTCCAGAGAGCATAATACAATCAGCCAGACATGAGGCAAGGGCTGGGAAGGCCTAGGAGTGATTTACAAGCAATATGCCTCTGCAGTATTTTTCCCAGAAGGGGCTGTTTCCCTCTCTCCCTCCCCACCTCCCAGCTCTCCTGCTGCCATCGTGAGCCGCACAGTCTCCCTGCAGCAGCAGAGGCTGCGCTGAGCGCTGGGGCTGCACGGGCAGCACAAGCTCGAGGAGGACCTGTGGCAGCCAGCACTGCCTGCCCCACCAACGTGCACTGGCAGTGCACAGATGCCATTCAACAGAGCTGCCCCTCACCCCCTGTCACCGCCCAGCACTGGCCCAAATTCCCCACCCACACCAAGAAGAAAAATGGGAAACGGCCCCTGGATGTGCACAGCCAGGAATGGCCCGTAGGCAGAAAGGGCCTTTCTCCAAGAAAAGCCTTGGTCTGGGCAGGCTTTTTACAGCTGGTAAAACATTTCTACGCTTTGTGATCCCACTTTATCAGTGACTTGAAATAACTGGGTTCCATTTCTCACGGTGGCTGCCCCCCACCCCTCCCTTCTGCTGTGGCCTGTGTTTTTGCTGCAAACTGATTAGGGGTAATTATCTTTTTTACCAGCCAAAGTGCAAGGAACAGTTCACACTCCTTGCAGGAAGTAGAAAAGGGATTTTGCAGCTGAGCTGTGATTAGAAAGCACATAGTAAAGATGCCTGAATCTGCATGCTCCCTGGAAAGGGCAGGGTCAGTATCAAGCTCCAGAGAAGGACTTAGCTCTGGGTGGTGTCCCTGAGGCATTTGGTGGGAGATAAGCAGGAAATTTGGAGCTAAAACACGGTCGGGAGGTCCAGGGGAATCCACTGGCCCTTTGGCCATGAGGAGGTTCCTTGGACAAGCATTTTCCAGAAGCAGCATGTGAATCCTTTTGCATATGAGGCCCAGACTGAGTCTGATGGTGGGAGTGATCCATGGGGGCTTGAATAGGCAAAGGAGTGGCTTCTTGACTAGGCCCACTTGTTCCGTGGGCATGGCAAGGATTCTTACCTCTCTCCCCTGGTTCCCTCGATGGACAAAGGGAGGAGTGAGATACCAATTTTAAGGTCAAAGGGATCATCCAGGCTTTCCTTCTGCCTCATGTGAGGCAGGTAATCTCTCCTGGCCACCCTGCACCACATTCCTCCTGCTCCTGTACAGGACCAGTGTCCATCTACTGCATGGGAGCTTCATCAAATGAATATTTGCAACAATATCTGAGATTTGCACAGGGAAGACAGATTACTACACCCTTGAGAGTCTTTCTGTACTTGGCTAGTTCAGCAGCGCTCCTCCAGGTAGGCAGAACATTTCTTTCTGACCTCAATTTATGACAAACACTGAAGCATGAGGCTGGATTGATTGCACAAGGAGATTGTGTCTTAGTAACTCATGTGAATGCTGCAGCAGCTATGCTAATTCATCATTCCTTTATTTATGAAATCTGTGTGCAGGTTGAGTGCAATTAAATGATGTGCTTTGGGATCCTAGGGGATGAAAGGATCATAGAAAATGTAGGTTTGTTATCCTAGTTTACTGTCCGCTGAGCCCACCTACAACAGCATGACAAACCAGATGTGAAACATAAGGTTTAAAAAACTAATCCAGCAATTGATGTCACAAGCTCTGTTTGTCAGCATGTTTGATCTCAGTGCCTTTCCCCTACTTTTCAGAGAACTCAGATCTCTTTGTGGCATCTTCCTGTGACAGACAATTGAAGAGCTTGTAAAACTAATTTTGGGGGAGGCTGAAACATTTGACACTGCTCTGCAGCTCAGTCCCCAGATGCCAGACCCCGCGTGCGAGGGATGAAGCGCCCGCCCCGCTGCGCTGCCGCTGGTGCCGCTCTGGGCCCAGCCGCGCTCCCGCCCCGCACCTCGGCCAGGAGCGGGAGCGGCCCCCACGAGGCCCCAGGGATCCCTATAACTGCAGCAAATGTGAGCCATGAAAGCAGCTGCCCTGAAGTGGTCTGACACTGGGAAATGCTGCTCATTAAGTCCTTCATGCACAACTTGGGAAGCCACAAAAAAACAGAAGGATGCTGCCCCTCCCTCCTCGGTCCTTGCCAGTTGCTGGAGAATAGAGGGGGGAAGGAACTGCCCCACTTAAACAAGCAGCTGCTGATCAGAGCAAATACTATAGGAGAGCATGCAGCAGCAGGAGACTGGGAGAATGCCTGGAAGTCAGCAACTCCGCTGACAGTAGCAGTTGCAAGAGGCCGTGAAGGGAGAGAAAGGTAAGGAGAATAACATCTGAGACTACAGATACAGTAACCTGGGGGCAGGGACATGGAGATTGGGAAATTGCACAGCACCCTGGTGGCAGAGCTGAGGGAAATTCCAGGTCTCCTATTTTCTACGTGAACCCTCTGAGCACCAAACCTTTTCTATTAGGGCAGAAAGGGAAGGAGTGGACAGACTGTTGTTGCTTGGAGTCCGTCATTCTTAAATCAACAGTTTGATCAAGACTGATCAGAACTCATGTCTGTCAGAAGGAAGCAAGCAAGTAGTCCAGAGGATGGATGCAAATTCTATTTATCCTTTTCTTTTGGAAAGCTGTAGAAGTTTCCTCAGGATCTTCTGGCCTTTAGATTTTGATCCTGCCCAGAGGAAGGCAGCCAAAACAATAGCTTCTAGCCTATAGCATATAGCTTCAAAGCAGCCCAGCAATCCCAATTAGGTAACTCTTCAGCACACTCCAGACACACTATCTATGTTGTACTCACAGCCTGAAAACATGCAAAGAAGTCAAAGTGACTTACCTGTCAGAGCAGTGTTGCAGGGGTTATAGAAATTTCAGTCTCCCTGCCTCCTTAAGCACTGTCCAAGGAGTGGATGGAGTTCCAAAGGGCACAAGGTTACATAGAGCAGCCCACTGTGACCTTGATTCTGGATGTCCTGAGCACTTCTGTTAGTAGAATAATTTTGCCAAATCAAAATGACTACACCTCCTTAGCCAGAGAACAGTGATGAGGGAGTAACAGTCCTCTCAGCTGTGGGGCACCTGGAAGAAAAAGTAAGAGAACGTAAGAATAGGAGATCTTGATGCTGTGAAAGGCCAAACTATGGACAAACCACTTATAAAAAAAAAAGTTAGAATCGTCTTTTAATTGAGGCAAAGAGTTCATGAAACTAGCACAGACGTAAGAGGAGCAGGTGGAATTTAAGTGGAAAACAGAACTTGTTGTTTGTGTGTACCTCATGTTTCTGTCTCACAAGGTAGGAACTGGCAAGCCACGGAATAAGCCAGGCAGGTAACAATGAAGACAGGTACATAACAGCTCTGTCATGCTTTTTTGGACCTTCAAAAAGACTGGTTAGATACAGACCCACGGGCAGAGCAGATGCGGGAAGGTGAGTGAGCCCAGCCCAGGAGTTGTGGGAATATGAATGCAGACAGAATGGGTGGTATTGGGTGTCTGTAAGAACTCCAAAATACCAGCAGAAGCACCTGCAAAGAGAAGACAAAGAGACTTGGAAAACTGAGTGGTTCAGTTAGTTTAAAGTCAGACAAAGAAACAACACCAGATGGAGTAAGAGAAAGCATGACAAGCAGGGGAAGAGAAAGGTAGGAAGAGACTTCTCCTTTGGAAAGTTAAGGGTATATCTGTTTATCTTGCCACATGGAATATGCAGAGGTCTTGCTTTGCCTACTCCCCTTCTTGTGGGAGGAAAGATGTGAAACAAGAGGCATGTACTACAGCACTTAAGAGATCCATAGGACTGGGATGGAGGGGACCTTGCTGAGTCAGCGCACCCAGCCATCCCAGTACAGTTTGCAACAGCTGGAGCCCTGGCATCTGTCTGAAAGAAAGATGGGAACTGCAGCATGTAGATTTTGGCAGCATCTGCTGCTGCACAATTTGGCCATGGTAAAAACAATCTTCTGATTTTCAAGTGTTCTTTTTTTCTGTGTGGAGCGTTATGTGGAGAGCACATGGCTGGCTGGGGCACACTGGTACCAGGTTTAAGTGGAGCCGGGGGGACCTGGGCAGCCACGCAAGGCAGGGTAATGGGTGTGCAGCCACAGGTGCTTGCAAGAGGGGAGTGTGTATGGGGAGTCCAGATGGCAGGTCTTCTGCTGGAGGCAGGTTCCCAGAGAGCTGCTCTGACAGGTGAAGCTGCACTGGCAGCAGAAAAATGCATGTAAGGCTGTGGCATGGAGGGGATGTATCAGGCTGACAGCTGGAGCACCTGGTACAGGTCAACAGAGATCTAGTGGGAAGTAATGAGGAAACCTGGGTTAAAGCCAGTTCTGAGACACCCTGTGTGGAGAGATGCAGAGTGAGGGAGGCCTTGGAGGTGGCACCCACAGAGCTCAGCTGACAGGCTCTGTCCCCGTCAGGCTCTAGTGGTTCGTGGTCAGGGGACAGCAGCAGCCAGAGCTTGGGAGCGCAGGGCTGGCACCGCAGGGCCTCAGCGTTCTCCTTCTTTGCACCGAGGGCTGCCGCAGCCGCAGGCGGCCACGCTGGCGGGATCCGCGGGCTTATGGCTCAGATGGGTCCTTCCCACGCAGGGTCGGGCCTGCCGGGCCTCGGGCACCCGCGAGTGCCCCGCGCGGTGCGGGACGAGCCGCATCGTCCGGGGCCCGGGCCCGCCCTGCGCCGTCGCACCACCGGCCGCCAAGGCCCTACAGGTCCGGTGGGGTCCGGCCACGGGCCCGCGGAGGGCGAGGGGTGGCAGCTGCTCCGCGGTCGGCCAGGCCCGGTGGAGGGAGCGCCCCGGCCCTGCCCGCCCCACCACAAGGCCCCCGGTCCGCCACCTTCCCACAATGCCCAGCGGCCCCGCCCCGCTCTGGGAACTCTCGTCCAAGCGCCCTCCCCGCGCCCGGCCAACCAAACCTGCGCTCCCATTGGTCGCGGCGCCACGTCCTGCCGGCCGGGGCCCGCCCCGCCGCGCGCCGCGCCCGCCCATTGGCGCCGGCGGCTGTCAGTCAGCGCTTGTTTTCAGCGGCAGCGGGTTGGGTTGCGCCGGCTCGGCGGTGTCTCGGCGGGGCCGTGCGGAGGGAGCGGCGGCGCAGCCGGGCGGGAGCGGCGCGGGGGCGGCGGCGGGAGCGGCGGTGGTAGCGGCGGTGGTAGCGGTGGTAGCGGCGGTAGCAGCGGCAGCAGCGGCAGCAGCGGCGATAGCGGCGGCACTGGGCCCGGCCGCAGCACTCGGGGCCGGGACGAGCCCGGGCCGGGCCGGCGCCGCTCAGGGAGGGAGGGTGGGGAGGAAAGGGGGCGCGGGGCCGGGCCGGGCCGGGCCGGGCTCCCGGCGGTGCGGAGGACGGTGGTCGGTGCCGGGGGGTGGGGGGTGGGCGGGGGCGTCCCGGCCGCGGCGCGACCATGACTTTGGAGTCCATGATGGCCTGTTGCCTGAGCGACGAGGTGAAGGAGTCGAAGCGCATCAACGCCGAGATCGAGAAGCAGCTGCGGAGGGACAAGCGCGACGCCCGCCGCGAGCTGAAGTTGCTGCTGCTGGGTGAGGAGCGCGGGGCCACCGCAGGGCCCGGCCGGGGCTCGGCAGGTCCGGGTAGCCGGGCCAGGCGGGGTGTGGCGGGTAAGCGGCGGGAGCCATCACCGCCTCAGCCCGGCGCTCGGGGCCGCTCCCGAGCCGTGCGGGGCGGCCGCCTCATTGGCTGCCCTTTGTTTGATTTTGTGATGCGTTCGCTGTCAAAATGGATTTTGACATAAGCAGGAACTAAGTAGCTGAAATTCCTGGTTCTGGTGCCGGGCACGCACACGCGCGTGAATTTACCTCGAGGAAACGGTTGTCGGGGCGTCCTGGCCTTCGTTAGCGTGTGAAAGTTTTCTGATGGAGTTGATGCTTTCCAGTATTGTCGGTGAACCCCTGGGCCTCTAGTGAAAAATTGGCCTCCGGCTACTAAGCCGCAGAGTTCCCCTGGTACAGCCCTGGGAGAGCCGGCAGGGCTGGCAGCGTGTTGTGGTGGTTCTGAAAGGGAACGCGACAGTAAGAATGCAGGGGTTGTGTGTTAGATGAGGAAATGTCTGTAGAGTTTAGCATTGCCCTCAGAGGAAGAGATCACCTGTGCAGCCATAAGAATCTAGGTCTTCATATGGAAACATAGTAGTGTTCTCTGTGCAGATGGAAAACTGCTGTGTTTAGGTGAGTGTATAGGGAGGGGTAATCAGTTGCCAGAGCAGCCAGTGAAGATTGCAGGCATGTACATCCTTCTTCAGCAGTGAATTTGATGTTCATGTCTAGGCAGCCCCCAGGTTTAAACTTAAGTTACAGTTTTCATGGGTACTGTGACTTATCATTGCTTGTGTCTTAAATATACTCTGCTTTGTGGCTTAAATACTGTGTCATCTTAAGCTGAAATCTGAAGCAGATCTGATGGACTGAGTTTATTCACTTGGGGTCTGTTGACAAGCCATTAAGGTACAAATGACGCTGACCCTTGTGAAAACAAATGTAGCACTTTGCAGAAGTGAGGGGGGGCTGTGTATGCCCAGCCCTTTGAAGGGCTCCGGTGGTACCTGGTGATAACTGTTCTGTGAAGGCCAGGGCTGTCCTCACTGCAGATCTGTTACAATTGATGCGTTCCTGTTCTTCAGGTGAAAAGTAAAATCGAGAGCTTGACATTTCTGCTCTTCGGAGATGCTGTGGCAGTTTCTGTAAGGCTTGTAGATGAGGGAGGTTGCATCTCTCTCTCGTGCTTCCCTAAAACAGTTCCATAGAAGCAGCTGTTTCAAAATAGGCTGGCACTATAGGATAGATCTGGGTTAAGAAGATCCCACTGGATCTAAAGATTTCACTTTAGAAATAATTTAGATTGCTTGAGAATCCTTTCTGCTTTTCTAAAAGATACAGCTAAGTAAAATTCAGCATCAAATAAAAAAATAAATTACATGAGGTGGTTATTGTTGGATAAGCAACATTCCTAGTGCTAGACCATGTTTGCTGGATGCTTTTCACTGCATACAGCACATTGCCCACCATCAGCTGAGGCAGGTAAGATGTTCTCTCTCCTTGGTATAACTGGTGCTTGCAGGGATTTCTTCTGTGTTGCTCCTGTTATGTGGAGTTCTAACATTCACAAGTATTAATGATTGAATTAGTAAGAGGGCTTTTCTAAATCTCCAAAATTTTCAGTATATGGAAGGAGTTTTCACCTTATAGAAATCGTGTTAAATTTTGCTTGTCAGTTCATCTAATGACAGTTACTTTGGTGAAGCCTAAAACAGAAAATTGGCATGAAGAATAACAGTGCTAATCAGTGATGAACCTGATAATAAGAAATTCAAGGTGTTGGACATTGCCCTCTGATACAAGGTAGTAATTTGTCATTTTACTGGGTGAGGAGAATATTTTGTACAAAAATTGCTTGTGATTAAGCATGGGATACTGTTGACTATTTACAAGTGCCTATGAGGTACTTGGGGCTCAATAGTAAGTTATTGTAAACTCTGCTGCTTTCACGTGTTGATAGAAGAAACAGTGAATTCAGATTATTTCCTTTCCCAACATTGTCAAATTAAAAGGGGTTTTGTGCCCTTACAGCTGTAGATCTTGCCCACCAGAGCTTGTAACCTGCTGGTGTAGTGCTGTGCTGCGTTGTCAGTGGCCTTGGGGAAAGCAAGAGACACCTTTTAAAAAAAAAATGAAACAATAATAATCTGCCTGCCTCCCCCCCAACAAAAACAACCCCTGAAAACAGAAAAGGGAGGATGATGGAGTGACAGGAAGAATCTGTGTTTGAACTCTAAGTTCTGAAGCAAGCAAAGGTCTGGTGCTGAGGTTTCTCTTATGAGTTCATTGTTGAAATGCTTCGAAGCACCACCGTTTTGTTTTATTTTTTTTTTCCCTTTCAGTTTTGGTCACTGCGGTAAAAGACAAGGAAATATTTCTCACCACAGTGAGAGAAACGACAAAAGATTTCAGTTTCCAAATTTTCCCCCACTTAGGGTGTACCTTGCTGTTTGAGATGGAGATAGTTTGCTGCATATTAATAGTACTTACTGTGTTAATTTCTGACTATGCTGACATAATTTCTGACTATGCTGACATGATTTCTCTCAGTTCTTGCTGTTTATTTCAAACATTCTTCTTCTAGTTAGGTGCTTGCTGCTTTTATCTGAGCATATTTATTTATTTGTTTGCCTTTTAGCCCACCAGGATAAACATGTAACTGAGAATCTACATGTGAGTAGGATTTATGTACAGGGATGAATGAGATCCAGTCTGAATCCATCTCTCCTCTGGTGTGAGAAGTACCTGGTGGTGCCTGTGGTGAGAACCAGGGCTCTGCCAGCATCCTTATTTTTAACTGCAGATCAAAAGAATTTGTCACTGGTGGGATACAGTTGAGTTTTTTGTCTCAGTAGCCAAATGAGCCAGGCTGTGGTGTTGGAGTGCTGTTTTTTCTATGTATCCTGCATATTGATAGCAACTTTTAGAAGGTTGAACAAAAGCACTCAACAAAAATGTCAGTGGTATCCCCTTAGGCTGTTGCTCGTGGGGTGAAGTGTGGAGGTAAGGAAGTCCTTGGCCCATGTGTCCCCTCCACCAAGGACTGTGTGTGTACAGAGGGGACTTCCCACAATACCTGTTGAATTGTGAATTTAACAGGGCTGCGTAACTGTGTGGATACTGTCTGATGGTGTTTTTCTCTCATACTTACTGTGCTAGAAAAGTTCCCACTGTCTTTTTATATCACTTGTTGGACTTCACATGTTAAATGACACTTTTCTGGGGCCATAAATGTAGGAGTGGAAGGACCTGCCCAAGTGACAATGCAGGAAGCCGGCGTTGGAAGGGCTGGACTGTGTAATGCACACGCTGTGTCCTGCCCTCCCAGCTGCTCTGGGGCCCGAGAGGAACCTGTGTGCGGAGGAAGCGGTGGCCTTGCGGAGCAGGCTGCAGCCGGGGTCCCCGGGGACGCGGCATAGCACGGCAGCTCCGAGCATGGCCTACTCTGCTCTCCTCTCAGCCGCCATCTTTAACTCTCTCGTCCCCAGGGGCCGTGAGCTGGATCAGATGCATCGGCTCACAGCCAGGATTGTTGTTTCTGTCCTTAAGAGCAAACCTTATGTTTGCACAGTAGTTTGGCATATGAGGCAGACGTGCTGATTAAGTTGTTTGTGTCAGATGGATAAGCAAGTAGTTTCTTGAGCTCCATTCTTTAGAGTTGGGTTTTTTTCTGTTGTGTTCAGTTCTTTCCTATGAAAAGACATGTAGTCTGTCAGGTAAAGAGCATTCTGTGCCAAGTTACAGCAAAAGAAAATTTGCTCTTTTGCTGTGAAAGTGGGCTTCCCCTGGCACTCACTGTCTTCTTGGTCTGTAGTGCTTTACTAGCTGAAGAGCGTGCCCAGGCTCTTTCTGGCTGGTGCCGTGGTTGTAGCCTCTTGCTGGAGTATCTGGGAATAGGTCAGGTGTGACGGACAAGGGCCTCTTGACGCAGAACGTGTGGGAGTGGCTGTAACATGAGATTTGGAATAAGTACCAGGGCTGCTTTTGAGGGCTTCTGTAAAGGACAAGCTTCCATGCTTTCAGGTTCATAGTGGGGATGAGCAGGCCTACCCAGACTGTCTTTTTACCGTTCTGGAAAGCAACTAAAAAGTGGCTGGGAGTAGTGTGTGCTTGGTTATAGTAATAGGAACTTCGGGGTATGAAGTGCCTGCGTTCTTCTGTTGGGATCCTTGCTTGTGATGGCTCCTAATGCACTCTCTTGCATTCCGTAGGCACTGGAGAGAGTGGGAAAAGCACATTCATTAAGCAAATGCGTATAATTCATGGCTCAGGCTACTCTGAAGAGGACAAAAAAGGCTTCACCAAGCTGGTGTACCAAAACATCTTCACTGCCATGCAGTCTATGATAAGAGCCATGGAAACCCTGAAGATTCTGTACAAATATGAACAGAACAAGGTAAGTGTCTCACAGGTTTTGCATGTCTTTAGGCAGTGAGGATTCTAGGGTTTGACTTCTAAGTTCCTGTTTGTTTGTGTCCTTCTGCATTGCATCCTCAACCTCCTTGACCTCTTTTCCATGGTCTGTGTAGTGAGTGGTGGGAGCAAGGAATTGGGATACGATGTAGGGTATAAGAGGCGTGTTATTTTTACTCATTTCCAGGATTCAGTGTTGCTAAAGGTGTCCAGCATTTTCTTTGTGTGAATTACTATACTTATTGGAAATTGAAGCTGGCAAAATACATGCTGCACCCAAAAGACACCTATGCTGATAGTTATCCCTGTTCCTGCAATCCATTCATTTTTCTGATAGCTTCTGACTGAGCGTACAAAACTTTCTTGAAGGATTTTGGTCTCAACCACAGAAACATTATCTGAGCTAAAGTCTGGCTTACTCATTTTGGGGCCAGGAATTAATTTTTCATCCAGATCTGGTCTAAATTACTTTAGCTTTTTGAGGGTGAGAATGATGAGGGTATGACAGGAAATTAAGGGTTTTTTAGCATAGTTTGCTTCTTTTAATGCTTAGTATCTTTTAATGCATAGTATCCTTGATATTTTGAAGTGAAATTGTATTTTATCTCTTCTGTCACACAGTATCTTGGAGCTGATTTTGACTAACTGTTTGTAGGGCCTGGATGGTGCACCTTTTACGTCTGTGATGAGAATGAGCAGGGTGTGAGGAAGCTTGCCTTGCCTGTGCTTTACATGGGGCATGGTGAAGGGGTTCTGATAGGTAGAATCTGCCAACTTTTATTTATGATAACTTGTGCAGTTACCATAAGATAAAGATAAAGCCAGATAACTTGGCTTTGGTTTTTATTTTTCCTGGGGTTGGTGGTATTGGCAAAAGCCCCTTTCAGAAAGCAGCTGGATGTGGGCAGTCACCTCACAGATGCCACAGGCTGTGGTAATGACTGTAGCCCTTCCTTTGCTTAGCAATTGTAGGGTGGGAATTTTTATTTCCTACCATGACTGGGGCCCCCTCCTTCTGACACAGACCCCACGGCCCCCAGGTTCGTGGTGGTTTTTTGGTTATGTTTTTTTGTTTGTTTTGGTTTTGTTTTTTTACTTTTTCTTTTTTTTCTTTTTCTTTTCAATCTCCAGGCCAATGCAGTGCTGATCCGAGAAGTGGATGTAGAAAAGGTCATGACATTTGAGCAGCCATATGTAAGTGCAATTAAAACTTTGTGGAATGACCCTGGAATACAGGAGTGTTATGACAGGAGAAGAGAATATCAGCTTTCTGACTCAGCTAAATAGTAAGTATATAATCACTAGCAGGTACTGGTAGGTGGGAGTGATGGTCTAACAAGTTATACCTGTCCAGTTTTTTCTATTGAAGTCTAGAGTTTGTTTCCTTATCATTTGCTGCTTTTTATGAGGCTATGAGGTGTTCTGTTGGGTGTTAAAGGCAGTTGTTCACACATCTGCTTCTGGATATACCTGAGGACAGAATCCCTACCTTGTGCTATCTATGTTGATCCTGGCTCTTAGGCAGCAGGAGTGTTGCTCTTTCTCCTCAGGTTTGTCCTTTGGACTACAGGTGTATGGGGATATGTAACTTAGACTTTATTAATAAAAAATCCATTAAGTTTGGCAACATAGAGAGGATGTTTTATAAGTGAATATGTTTCTACACTACAGATAAGACTTGATTCTGAAATATAAAACATCCACTGTACCTAAACTTTCTCTGTAGTAAAGATTGTCTTCCACACTGCTATACAGAGTTGATAAAGTTGTCCTCAGTAAATCTGTTTATCCTCCAAGGGGGCTGACTGGTGAATTACTGTTCCCCAAAAATGTATTCTGTTACTTTTCCACATCATATTTTAAATTATTTAGGTGACTTCTAACTTTCTTGTTACACTAGAGAATGACTAAATGTAGCAGTTTTTACATCTGTATGTTTATGTGCTGCAACCTAAGGTAGTTTTTTTTTCCCGCTGTCCTCCTTGTAGCTATCTCAGTGACGTGGATCGTATCGCTACCCCAGGATATCTACCAACTCAGCAAGATGTGCTACGGGTTAGAGTTCCTACAACTGGTATCATAGAGTACCCCTTTGACCTAGAGAATATTATCTTCAGGTACTGAAGGTGTATTCATGTTACAGCTGAACTGAGAGAGCGGTGATATGGTTTCAGGAAGGATAAGTTATGGATTGCTTTGGAGTGTCCAGGGGCTTGGTTGAGAGGCTCTGAGTGGATGTGTGTGCTGTGGAATTATCTGCTGGTAAATGCTCCTCTAATGGGGATAGTCTAATGTTTTTAGTGCCAGAAAACAGAACCTGCTTTTGAATCAGTGACACTTAAAACCCGGTGAACCATCTTGCAGGAATTGGTGCCTTCCCTGGGAAGGACTGCATTGCTGGCATCTGAGGCTGAAGCTGTGGCTTGTGAGGCAGTTGAGTGAAGTGTGGGTAGCTGAAGCCACCCACCAGTATTTCTTCCACCAGGAAGAAATACTTCCTTATATGTCACACCTAGCATCTGCCTTGGGAGATGGTTTTCTGTGCCTACCTTGTGCTCTCAGGATGACACCAAAACTTGCTTTCTGTGCTGCTGCAGCAACAGATGGACTTGAGAGGCTTAAGCCAGCAATCAACCTGGTGTGAAGAGCACAGCACTGAGAAGCTTTGAGGCAAGCAGGTGTTTTACTGAAAAATAAAAATAGTTTGCTCATTTGACAGAGGACAGTTTTGAAGGACTCATCTTTTCAGACTCAGGACTGATGGTTAGCAAACCAGAGCAGAATGCAACAAAAATGGTAATGCTGGTATCTGGAGGTTGAATTTGATATCACTTGCCATTCTTTCAGTTTGATGTATTTCTGGAACAGGATATTTTGTAAACTTGCTGGTTTTGTTAGCAGGCAGATACTATCACATCCCCATGACACGTTAATTGGAGCAGTAAAGAACTGCATTCGTTGTCATCATTTGCTGGTCTTTTGCATTCAGAGAACTGCCGTACCTCTGTGATACTGTATGTACTTCTCTTCCTTAGAATGGTGGATGTTGGAGGTCAAAGATCAGAACGAAGGAAGTGGATCCATTGCTTTGAAAATGTGACTTCCATCATGTTTTTAGTAGCACTTAGTGAATATGACCAAGTTCTGGTGGAATCGGATAATGAGGTAAGTCAAAGAATGGGAACTCTGCAGGAGGGTAGAAGGAAAGCCGGAATGTCTTCCTAGCTCCTTGGAGCTTGGTACCCAAGTGTTTGGTGCCAAGTTGGATTAGCAAGTATTGTTGGTTTTGGCCTTCAGTTCTTCTTGTTGCAAAGGGAACATGAGCCTCAATGGGACATGATGTCCTTGAGAATGGAAAATTCAGAGGGCATTCACATCATCTCTAACTCTCCAGTAAACCCAAAATACTCTGTGTGCTGTGGAAGGCACTGTGGGGGGGAGGCGTGTTCTCAGATCATGTCCCTCTTACCACACTGGGGTCCTTTGAGTTGTGACTGCTGTCTTCTTAGGTAGTGACTGGGCTCTTTGAAGGTGCAAATCTGAATTTTGGCACTTGCTAATAGATTAAAAAAATGCTACTAGATAACGGCAATTACCCCTTTTCTACTAGACAAACCATGTTCCAAGAGTATTGGCCAGTCCTCTCATATGACTCTCAAAGCATAAAATGGCTTTTAAGGGTTTTGATGTGAATGGCTTTGCAATTAAACAAAGCTTGAGTCCATCAGATTTCGCATTTCGTTTCCATTTATTGATGCAGTTTGAGCCAGAACCTAACTGGGGCCAAAGTATTCTGTGTGTAGTGTTTGAGATGCTGAATCACTATGGATCTGAGTATGTGTGCAGGCAGCAGAAAGGCATCTTAGTGCTCATTTGTGAAAATAAGCCTTTCTTTTTCTTATTTCAGAACCGGATGGAAGAGAGTAAAGCTCTCTTTCGAACCATTATAACTTATCCATGGTTCCAAAACTCTTCTGTTATCCTCTTTCTCAACAAGAAAGATTTGTTGGAAGACAAGATTCTGTATTCCCACCTTGTTGACTATTTCCCAGAGTTTGATGGTGAGTGATTTTTAAGGAGGTACATTCTATATCTAGAATAAGATGTGGAGGTGGTTTGGTTAGAAAATTAGGATCTAGAAATGGAGAAAACATCTTAACTTGAGGAAGAATGCCTACAGCAATAAAAAAAATCATAAAAATATCTTAATCATATATAGACAACTGGAATCGGATTGAATGATGACATAATGAACCTGTCCTAGACGAAGAATTACCCCCTCCAATATGTACTGCAAGGTATTGTAGTATTATATAAAGCAACTTTCTTCCCTGTGTGCTTGTGCATACAACTCGTTTCATAAACATGGCAATTTACTGGTATTTTGAACCTTCTAACTCTCTAGTCAAGAAGTGACTTGAGTGTTTGTTCTGAGAAACTGACTGGTCAAATACCCAAGTTGTTCGAATGATGGTGCTGAAAAATCTCAGGCAGCGTGAAATTCTTATTAGCATGCCATCTGCTGTTGTGGGAAAATAAAATTATGAGAAACAGAGAAATTCCCATCTGAAACAATATTCTGTAGCCAGAATAGTATTTCAGGCTCTTCACTTGAATGCATTTAAAGCTGGCTGGTAACATATCTGTACAGGGCTGAAAATAAAAATAGTGGAGAACGAGATTAAGCAACACACTTCTTGCCGTGCTCTCGTGTGTTAATTCTGTCATTATTTGCTTTAAAAGTATGAGGTAAAGGAAGAATTGCCATTTTGCTAACAGCTTTCATCCTTTAAAAGACTAATGGAATTGCTCCTTGTTAGTTGCCCTCCTACATCTGGAGTTCCGTGCCCCCAGCTTGGGCACTGGTGGGAACACCATGTTTTTACAGCAGACTGGGAGTGGCTGAAGAGCTGCCACCCAAACAGTGCCTACTTTAAATGGAGCTTAACAACTGGAGACAGATCCCAACTTCAGGGAGTGTCATGTACTTTCATTTTTAACTAGAAGTGTTCACTGTTGTTCCTTCAGGGGTGCTGCATGGCCTGTGAGTTGGAGGTTGCTCATCAGACATCCCCTCAAGAGGTGGTATTTGCCATGCAGAATGTGACAACAGCAGTTCTGTGAAAGAAATAGCAGTAGGTGACTATTTCCTTGGGAGCTGTCAGCAATATGAATTAAAAGCTGGCAAAAAATCTGGTTTTTAGCTTCTGTGAATTGACCAGCCAGTTAGGACAGGCTACACTTTTGACTGAAGATAACCCTTGTTTCCAAAACATAGACTTGTGTCCTTCAGCCTGTAAGATCCACCTGTATATTAGGAAGAAATGTACATCTCATCTCCAGGGGAGAGCTTTGTGTGTCTCTGCAGTGTCTGTTGCTCCCACCCAGGGTTTTACCAAGGTCTGGATTCCAAAGCACAGTCTAAACTGACCCCTCGGTGTCTGCTAAGTGCCCAGCTTTGGATTTTGGTTAGATAACTGAAAAGCAAAAGACACTCCAGCTCCTCAGACCCTTATATCATAAATTATTCTAATTTCTTATTTATAGCTCTGTAACCCATAAGAAAAAGCAGGCTGGCAGTTTTTCTGATGGGTCAGCCTGGGGAATGCATTGGAATGAATCCATTCACTGGTGTCTCTGTTTGCTGCAGGCCCGCAGAGGGATGCACAGGCAGCCCGAGAGTTCATCCTCAAGATGTTTGTGGATTTAAATCCCGACAGTGATAAAATCATCTATTCCCATTTCACATGTGCTACAGACACAGAAAACATCCGTTTCGTCTTTGCAGCTGTCAAGGACACCATCCTACAGCTCAACCTGAAGGAGTACAACCTGGTTTGACCTGCTCTGCTCTTGCCCCTTGAGAGGCTTCTTTGTGAAGAAAGACAAAAAAAGAAATTTTAAATATGACAGGAAAAAAAGTTTTAATTTTTGATGATGTAATGAGTGCAAATTGTCTGATCTGTGGAGTGGCAAGTGCTCAGTGTTATCCTGGAGTCTCATGTCTCTGTCCACAGAGTAGTTGATTTCATATTTTTAACAAATTGCTTTTATTTCACAGTTAACGGGGATATGCCTCATTTCTTCAGCACCTTGCTTACGTCTTAATTTTTGCCAAGCAGCTAAGGCAGTCTCATCCCGGTCTTTCCTTTGTTGCTTAGCCGCTGGTTTTTTTCCCCTTTCATTCCCATGGTATATGTAGAAAAAACACTTTCCAGCTGAGATTCTGAAATCACTGGACAGTGGGAGTGCAGAATGCTACTGGTTCCTTTGCCTTGTGCTATAGGGTGCCTCTCGTGTAATTTGCTAAACCTGCTTGCTTCCCCCCTCCTTTTCCTTCCCTTCCCCAGGACACGCTCCATGGTTCACTGTGATGAAATGTTGGACAGGAGCAATTGCTCTCCAACTATTGTGCAAAAAAAATGGCAAAACAGAAAAAAAAAAGCCATCACTTTTCCATTCTTTATATGTTCTGAGTTATTTTTTTCTTATCAATTATAAAAGGTATGGAGACTGTGATTTTTTTTTTTAAATTATTGATGTTCTATACATAGTTTGCTACATGTTGCTGTATTTTGTTCATGGACTACAAATGATGGAAGCTCTTGGAGCAATAGCTGCTGAGCCTGGGGAAGTGCCTGACTGTAATTGTTCTGGTTTGTTTTATTTTATTTAGTTCTTGTTTCTTTTTCACACACATACATGCATCCCCCTCCACACCACAGATGCGTGGCTGTGTGCTCACAAGGCTCAGTTTGCTGAGAGAAAATACGTTTTGTTGAGTAGAGTATGTGACATCAATGAGCAACTTCTCTATGCAGCAGTTTCCAAAAGCATACTGAGTAATTGTGACTTTGAACATCAGACTTTGGCTGGATTGAAAATCTAAGTCCTGTGCCATCCTCTAGGTCTTTTCTTGCTGCTAGTAGCAAACAGGCCTTGTTTATTGCATTTTGTGCCAGTGAATGAATGACTTAATACGATTTCCTCAGCCCTGTCCAGCTTGCAGAGTTTTAGAAAGGACCAGAGTTGGTGGGTGACAGACTTCAGGACACCGGTAGGATTCTTACTTGAGAAGAGTGAGAGTAGCTCTTGGAGGGAGTGGCAGTTTTCTCTCCCTGTTTATGCATTTCCCTGTGGCACATGCTGCTGTGTTCCTCTTCAGAAGACTTGCACACACACTTGTTGCGGGGTGGGTGTGATAACCGAGTTCCAGTGGTCGTGGCTGGAGCACAGCTGCTGTGGAATCCAGAGAGCACTCCTGTGGGTGTACTTGGCTCAGCAGGAGGGGAGGAGAGAGGCAGCAGCGCTTGCTGGTGCAGGTGGAAGGCAGAGTGGAAATAATTCTGTGTTGTAGATGCCACCTGAATCTCCACTAAGCAGAAAGATGTGAAGCCTTTGCACATTAGAAAGCTTTTTCAAGGAGCTGAGGCAAGTCAACAGATGTGCTGAGGAGCTGTTGCTGGCCTGGAAGAGAAGTGCAGTGGCAAGACAAGAAGTGAGTGTGAAGCAGGGAGATCTGACCCACATCTGGACATGTGTTGTTTAGCCATCGCTAATGCTTCTGTTTCAATTCCAACAAATAGCATTGGGTCCAAATTCTCTGGATCAACCAGACTGCCCCACTGAAGGCTAACAGGCTGCCTGCAGAAAAAGACTGAATGAGCTGCACTGTTGAAAGGGGCTGTTGATATTTTGTCTGTTTTGTAGACAGAGCACTACATCAGTGTTTTGCACAACATGTAAATCTAACTGTCTGAGATGCTTGAGATGCTTTGATTTAGAACACTAAAATATGGAGGGACATAATTTTGAATAATTCTGTTTATAGATCCCTCTGGATTTCCAGAATAGCCAAGTTAAGCCTCTGTATTCTTCAGAGCACTACAGAAGAAGGCAAGCTCTGCTGCAAGTGATTAGAGAGCTTAAGTTGGAACAGTAGCCATGGGACCAACACTTAAAGAGCCAGTCTGGCCAAGTGGTGATGCTGAGGGAAACGTAGCATCTCATAGCCATGCTCTGGACTGCATTTAACCCTTGGGAGGAATGAGAGGGATTCCCATGTGTCAGACAGTTTTGCATCAATTTTACTGCTTTTTTTTTTCATCTTTATGCCAAAATGATCCATTTTGTAGAAACTGTCCTATAAGGAGGAATTTATAATCAACTTTATGTATTCTAAGTGCTGTCCCTCTGAAGCAGATGGCAGCACCAGCCTCTTCCGCTTCTGTGATCCTTTGTAAATGGTTCACACTACAGCTGTTGCCAGCAATGAACCTGGCACTGAGATACAGAGGTTCTTGGAAATAACTTCCCAGAAGTTTTTTCTTTCCAAGGTGAATGATGGTGGTAGTTCCACTTGAATCGGAAACGTTTTGTCTTGTTTAGTACCTTCCCTTTCTTTAAGAGCTGCTGCCCTGGCACTGGAGGAGGGATCTTGGCATCTGTCTCTTGCAGAGTGACTCTGCATCAGCATGGGCAACTGTGGGAGGCTACGGGCACAAAGACTTAGGGATGTGCTGTACCTTATGGAGCACCTGCTTGGTGTAGCTGTTGGCCTGAGCAGTGGCTCGATGTGCTGAGCATTGTGGAGGGGAGGGCAGAGCGTTGCACAGTGGCTCTCCCAAGTTCCTGAAACCTCATTCTGAATTAGAGTAGGAATGGGTCAGATTTGTGCACATCATCTGGAGTTGTCTATGACTGTATCGTATGTGAGAAGATACCAGTGTTAGCACATGCTTTTCTTAGTAAATAGTAGCTTGTGTGCCTCCAGCCTGGCCAGCAAAGCACTCCTGCAGAACTGGCTCCAGTCTCTGCTGGCTGGCAAATGCCTGCCCTAACAAAAGTGCCAAACCTTAGACCAGATTTGCCTATATCTTTTCTGAAAGCGAGGCCTGTCAGAATTTTCTGCAGGTTGAGACAACAGATCGACTTCCAGAAAAGAGGTAAAATTGCGTTCTTGGAGGGAACCTAGAGTCTGAGGAAGTGGTCTCCTGGCTAACTTCTGCTCCTTGTGCACTTTTAATCTTTGTTCTGCTGAAGAAACCAATGTACTTTGAAGAAGTTTGAAACTTGAAGTCAGTGAGCAGAGGACCATCCCATTTCCTTGCACCATTCCACGTGGATTGGCTACCTGGTGAGCAAAAGCCCCTTCCTGCTGCGTGTCAGATAGTTCCTTCCCTTCCTGCCTCTCCCCTTCTCCTTGAGTTGGATTCTTTGGTCTCTTGTTGTTGCTTCCTAGCAATGTTGGCCTTGTGTTCAACTATGGTTTTTCTTCATGTGTTTTATTGGTTAAAAAAAAAGAAAAAAGTAAAAAAAAAATAGTACTTCCGGAGTGTGCTGACCATTGTATTGTCCTGTACAGAGCCCAGGTCATTAGAGTCCAGCAGAGATAAAGTGTATTATGCAGCACCCAGTTTTTTAAGAGTATGGTTTGTGCCAATGCCCCTTCTTTAGTAGTGCCAGAGACTCTTTACAAGTGCCAATGTGGTGGAAATTATTTGGTTATACTTGTATATTATAGGATCCTGATTTAAGACAATTTAAACATTATCCTATTTAAAAAGATACTATATAAAATGCTGTTTTTAAACCTTGTAATTTGCAATGCATGTATTGTTGTGCGTGTTGGGGGGTGGGGAGGGAAGAGGGTAGGGTAAAGGAGTTTCTGAATAAGATGCCCAGTGTCAGGATCTATTCAGACTCCAAACTGTCTCATTCCAGTCCAGGAGTGTGATTGTTTCTTGGAAAGATCCCACTCTGACTGCCGGGCAACACCCTTATTACAGAAATATCTGATGGAAATTGATTTTCATATCTTTCTCCTGAAATAAACTCTCTGTTTGAAATTGGAATAGATTTTGTTCCTAAAAGTCATGGTGTTTGAGCGTGTGTTTCTTCACTCTCGTTCCGCCTCTCCTCCTCCTGGGTTGGCTTAGCAAGTTCTGCAGCTGATGGAAGCAGGTTCTGCCTCCTGCTGAGAAGATCAGGACTCTGAGGCATAGAAACAAAGTGTGTTTTAATATGCAATAACTATGCATAATGCACTGTACCAATAATCCTGAAGTGTGAATAGTATCTGACTGGGGTGCAGGGATGCAATGGTGTCATCTTGATTTAAAGTTTCCTAGGATTTTGGAGTAGAATTGCACAGTGAAGTTCGTATTTGTTGCTGCCTCTTGCTGTAGCATCAGCCCATTGCAGGCACAATTCCAAGCAGGATATCTGTTGCCAATAGCAGGAATGTTGATGGGACCAAAACTGCTACCAGTCTTGTCTGTTAGAAACATGGACTAAAATATGAAACGTGGCTTAAAATTATCTCTTAGGCCAGGGATGGATGATTGTGAAAGCTTTGACAAAGCGATCTCCTGGTACGGGGTTTGTTAAATTTAATTCTTTTTCTCTGGGATCATTTTCCAGAAATTTCGGGTTAAATCAGCTGGGAGTGGGTAGAGATGGCTAACTTCCTCTGTGTAAGGTGGTCTGTGTCTCTGGAACCTGCAACTGAGGGTGCTCTGCTCCCTTCAGTGTCACCTAACACAGGTGAAGCTGCAAGTGCTGGGCAGCCTGAGAAGTGCTGGCTCGCCCCAGGAGGGCAGCTCCGGTCTGTGGCCACAGCACGGGCAGGCCCTTGGCGCCGCTTTCCAGTTACGGGTGAGTGTGCATTGCTTTTCTTGGTGGCTGTGTCTCCTCAGCAGCCAGGGACTGTGTCACAGTGGGTGACACAAGGAGCAGTATGTTTGGTTCGCTGTTCATGTCCTCAGCTCTGGGGGGGTCACGTGTTGTGCTGGTCCTTGCAAAGAACAGAACCTTGAAGAACAGGCACTGTTGCCGGCCCAAAGAGGGCACTCTGTGCATGGGAAACTCGGCAGAAACGTGCTAGAGGTGCAATATCATCCACAGCAAAACCCATTGATAGCTATGCTCAGCTGCAGCTTTTCTTAGTCAGGTGAGTGACCTGGGGACTTTTAGGCATTTTAAATGATAAGGTTTGGAAAGTATTTGGAGTCTTCAAATCTTTGGTCTAGTGTTTTGTATACAGTGCTGCTGCAGATACTGTACTGGCCTCTGACAAGTCATCTTTAGGCAGAGGTAAACATAAGGAAAGGCAAACACTCGCCAGAAGTGGTTTTTGAAATCCTTCACTGAAATCCTAAGCATCTGATGGAAATGTTTGCTCTCCTCTTCCTAGGTCTCTTGCCAAAACTCCAAGTTAATTTCCTTTGATTGTAATATTTTTTAATTCTATTGTAGTAGAGGTGGGGATTTATTTTTTTATCTTAAACCACAAAGTGTAGAAAGAAAATATTTGCTGAGTGTCAGGCCACAGCGGGACTGTGTGGTTCTTCTCTTTGGTGCCAACCTCACTAAAAAGACCTGAATGACTCAGTGTGCCCTGATGAACAGCTGTGTGTGACAGAGTTGGTTGGGATGTCCCTTACCCAGGGCACCTGCCTAAGTCCGGCTGCAGTGGGATGCCGAGAGCTGGAGAGGGGAGGGATGGCGTCAGAGCCTCCCCAAAACTGCTGTGCTCTGGAGAGCTGAGTTGCTGCAGCACCTTCTGCCCAGATCGCTCCAGCCTGCGTGGCTCGGTGCTGCTGTTGCTGCTGCTGCTGTCTTTGCCCATGTTTCTTGTTAGAAGAGGTTCAAGTCATCATTCTAACCAACAGCAAAATCAACATAACACTGAGGCAGAAGGGATGAGTCTGGCAGGACCTGCAATTGCTGCTTCTTGGCAAGTTGCACTGAGGAGAAGATGCTGGTTTTCTGTTGAATGGCAACCAGGCAGAGTTGATGGAGTAGAATCAAAAGGGGCCCATGGGGGAGCCAATGTGATAGAAGGAGGAAGTCCCCCACAGTACCAGCTTAGAGGCACCTGGAGGGAGTGTTTGTGCCCAACTGCATGTGAGGAGAGCCCCTGCCCTGAAATCCAGGCTTGACACCTATTCTGAGGGTTTAGGTGGGACAGAAAACAGGCCATTTTTGGGAGCAGAAGCTTCCAGCTTGAGATTCAGCTGTCTGAGCAGTGACTTTCTTCTGAGCTGTTCAGGACTGGAGCCAGTGGCCAAGAGAAATCCAAATCACATCAGGAAAAAGGCTTTCAAATGCAGATGCGATTTATTGTTTTATGTATTCTTACAACACTGGAGCTACAGAAGAGGGGAGAAAGGAGGCAGCAGGTTTCAGAGGTAGGGGACAGCAGCAGCAGTAGTGAAGCAGGAACTGAAAATGTCTTCCTTGGAGCTTGGGCAACCTTAAAACCTCTGGGCTTGGGCAAAGGACACCCAAACATCTGGTGTCACAAATGCAAAGGTCAGGGAGGGTGCTGTTCTTTGGATCCCTCTTTCTAGTTATATAGCCTTCCCCAAAGGATGACAGACATCCCAGCAGCTACTGACACCTCTCTTGGGGCCGCCCTGCTACTTCCCCTCTAGAACTGTAGCCACAACCAGCTTGACAAAGGGGGAGATCCAGGCAGCAGTGTGGAAGCACACACTGTGTGACCAGGCACTCCCCAGTTTGCACAGGGAATGAATGCAGTCGAGGCCTGATCTCTGTGCTGAGCCCCCCACTGGCACAGCTCAGCTTTGCCACAGAGAAGCCCTTGTCACATCCATGAGGATCAGTGTAAGATGTTTCCCAGTGAGAAAGGAAAAGAAAGCTGGTGAGGATGAGGCTCTGGTGTGTGAGTTCTCCAGGGCAGCAGCTGCAGGGAGAACAGAGTCATGCTGACTTCATGACACTGTTGACCCAGGAAAGGTAATGAGCGATGTGTGTGTAGAAACCGGGCCAGTTGTTATGCCTGTAGGAGAAGATGCCATAGGCTTTGTTATTGCAGACCAGTGGATCCCCGGCATCACCCTGTGAAATGGAGGAGGAGAGAGATCAGTGCTGATTTATGTGGAGTCCCCAGGGAAAGGGTGCCTTTGCAACGATCAGGGAGGCTGCAAATATCAGGATAGTTTCTCCAGGAGAAGCCTGGACTCGCAGAGGATGGGGATAGCTCTGGGTCCAAAAGGGGCTGCTGACAGCTTTGCTTGGGACCCAGCACAGCTACAGCTGGACCAACACTGGAGCTTCATTTCTGCCCTTCTGCTGGCTGCAGATCCAAAATATACTCCGACCAGCTACAAGACTTAGGGGGAACCCCTCTGGCCAAGCTATTATCCCACTATGCTGCTGCAGTCTCCAGGGTCCTTTGCCATGGGAAGACAAGGATCTTCTTGTCCCTTCTGCTTCACCCAGGGCTAAAACTGTCCCTACAGTCTCCTCCTCTCTAAGTCAGAGACTGACCTTTTCAGGTACTTCTGCAGATCTGCTGTGGCCACAAATCAAGTTTTCAGCAAGCCCAGGGTAGCGACTGAGGCAGTCCCTTTTTTTGATGATGGTGACAGTGGCTTCACGTAATGTGCCAGTGGGTGTCTTGTAGCCGACTACGCTGCACACAGTCCCACCATGAACTTTGGATTTTTCGAAGGAAATGGTCCGAACGTAGCTGTTGCTGGTGGCATTGCCTTTCAGCTGGGCAAGGGGACAGAAAATACACAAATAAGTTCTTGGCCTGTGCTGTGATGAAGGCTGTTCCCTTCTGCTCCAGGCAGGTAGTTACCTTCAGCAAGAGGATGTCATTTCCCTCCTTAGGACTGGTAAAGCTTGGGTGGCAGTGATACTCTTCAACTTCGAACTTTTGCCAGTTTTCCTCTTTCCTTTGAATTGTGTGGGCTCCAAGGATGACAGTCAGAGGTTTGTGGCTGATGAAACCAAGCACAGTGTATGCTGTTAGCTTTTTCCTGTCTTGCCTGGTAACACTGAGGCTCATCTCCCAAGGGTATGGCCGGGAGAGACGAGCCATGTGTATACATATTACATTACGGGGGGGGGGGTGTGTGTGTGTGTGGATACATGTATGCTCTCTCAGATACATCCTAATATATATGCACTATTAGAATAGATACACTGTATGCTATATATACAATAATAGTTCATATATAGTGTGTATTGTATATACTTTCTATATACAGAATGCATTATATATGCACGTTTTAAGAAGAATGGTGAGAGCAAGGAGCTCTGCCAGTGAATCTGCCCAGACAAGAGGCAGAGCAAGTTGCTGTCTTACAGGCAGGGTCTGCAAAGGTTCTTTTACCTCTAGATCTCAAACTGGGCAGATTTGGTCCAATGCTGCTGCTGTGTGCTAAGGTATGTGGACTGTTGTTCTGAGCTTTATAGGCCCGTGGAAGTCAAGGGATTTCTGAATCAGGAGCCTTCTCTGTCCCTTTACTTGCCTTTACATCAACTGCAGAAGGGTCTGCCTTGGAAAAAATTGGGAGGACCTTGGGTACATGCATGTCCCAGGTGAGACCTGGGCATTCAGGCTCCTGAGTTCTGCTGGTCTTCCCTTTTGCTGCTCAGGTGTGGGGACTGGCCCTGAACCTGGGTCACTGGCACCAGGGCAGATCTGTCAGCCCTGAGGTGTGCAGTAGCTACACCCAGAGTCATGCACATAGAGAAAAGCCCTCCTGCCTGTCCATGCCCCAGGCTGTCCAGCTGGAGGGATGGAAAAGGGCTGGGCAAGCAGCTTGCTCATAGTAGGTAATTCTGCTAACAGTCTCGAACAGTCTCTTGGTGGCAGAAAGGGCAAAGCCTGACAACAGCCAGCCCTGCCATGCCAGCAGGTCAGTGCCAGCAAGGAAGAAGCCACTCTGACCTCTGGATAGCATCTGGGAAGAATAAAATGAGTCATGGAAAAGGAATAAAAAAATAAAGGTAAGTGTATGAGGGTGGACTGGGGAGACAGACAGGGACGGCTGCAGGGAGAGCTGTTGTGGTGCCTTCCCCCCAGCTGTGCCCTGCCCCACAGCACAGCCTATGCTCCCTTCTGGGAAAAGAGTCTGCCCATGGCCATGTGGGAAGCAACTCCAACTCTTAGACCCCTGTGTAGGAGATGTTACCTGGGTCACGGTGGTGCGATCGTCTCGCTGCACCAGGTGCTGTGTGAACACAGCAAAAACTTACACAAGGCACTGAGCTGCTGTCATCACCCAGTTCGGGGCCACAAGGAACCCTCCGCAGGAATGGTTGTTCTTTCCTTGCAGATAGGCCATGTAGGGTGTGGAGGGTGTCCTGGCTTCACCTCCTCCCTCCCTCTGATTCCAGGAATAATCTGCAATGGATAGGACTGAGGACAAGGGGATCGAAGGGCACAGGACGTGCTGTCTGGGACTCATCCTACCCCAACCCTCTCCTTGCCTCCAGCCCACTCTACTTACTGGTGTTGACTGGGGGCCACATCACCAGCAGGAGAGGGAGCAGGAGAGTCTGCAGGTGCTCCATCATGGTGTTCTGGGCTTCAGTGGATCCCTTAGAGGTGGGGTGCAGCCAGGGTCTCTTCCTGCTCCCAGCAAGGTTTTATAGCCTGAGACCAGACTCCAGGAAACCACAGAAGTCAGACTCATCTGATGAATCTCTCCACAAGTTGCATACCTCAGCAATCTGAGAGGGGAATTCAGTCAGTCTTAGCCTTGGGCATCAACCCACCTTCATCTTGGGCCTGATCTGGGGTATCTGACATCCTTCTAAACTTTGGGGTCATTGCCTTTGTGCCAATTTTGGGTCATTGCCTTTGTGCTGCCTTTGTGGGGAACATGCTCACCCTTATCTCTTTGACTTCCAGTGGGGTCTTTCCCTGCAGCTTCCATTTATTGCAAACTCTCTTAATTTTCATCATGAGCCCTACAAGATCAAGACTTCTTTCACCTGATGCACCAGTTCCAAAGACTGTGAAGTTGCAGTTGAGGACTTTCCTGCTTTCTCTCAGTAGGTGTAGTCTTGTCTAATGGAGCAAAATTGCTGTGAATGTGTTTATAACACTGCACTGATATGAGGAGGAAATTATTGGCTGTGAGGGTGGTGAGGCCCTGGCCCAGGTTGCCCAGAGAAGCTGTGGCTTCCCTATCCCTGGAAGTGTTCCAGATCAGGTTGGATGGGGCTTAGAGCAACCTGATCTAGTGGAAGATGTCCCCGCCCATGGCAGTGGGCATGGAATGAGATGACCCCTAAAGGCCCTTCCAGCTCAAACCATTCCGGGATTCTGTGATAAGAGCAAAGTTTGGACATTCACAGTTCAGCTGTGACGAAATGGGGCTGACACTTCCTTGCTGTTCTCGCTAACTGACGGTAAATTTGCTTTCTTCTCTACCTCCAGTGCCACAGGGTAAACCCCAATTTTAAGCTTAAAGGTTCCTATTCTCGTGCAAAGACTGCAAGGGCTGGGGCTTCAAGGAAAACCCTGACGTGACAAAGATTCATACTGCACAGATAAGCAGCTGTAGCCTGTTCATTTGCAGATTTCCTAGCTGATAGCAGCTGTGAGCAAAAGCCCAAGCATGGAACCTTCTCAGTTTCCCCAGGGCAGCCTAGGTGGTGAAGGCAAAGGTGACAGTTTCCCTTCGTCCCAGGCAGGAACACGGAGGACACATGAGCAGACATCAGAGCAGACTGTAGGCCATTTCCTCCCTCTGATGGAAGTGACTAGTGGGAGACTTTGAAAGACCATGAGAACAGGGCAAGCACCCCCTTCCCTGGGATTGCACACACTTTCTACATGTTTAAAATTCCCCACTGGTTTTCCTCACCACAAGCCAGCTTAGTCTCCTCTTGAATTTGCACAAACATCTGTCATTCTGTGCCAGCATGCTCAGCAGCTCAGTTATTTACCAATGCGTTGTCTCTGTCCCTCATCGTCTCCTCCAGGAAGCTCTAGCTCTCTCTGTATACAAGAGATGCTACCAAAAACTAACTAGAACAAAGGAGAGGAGAGCTCAGAGGGCAGGTTGTTTTTTTCTTCTGCGCAGACCATGGAAAGAGGTTCAGACTCCGGTGCAGGAGTTGTCTGAAAACAGTGCTCAAGCATCCTTTGTGGGGGAAGCTTGTCTCTGAGCATCATCTGGCTGAGGGAGAGCTGTAAGCCTTTTGGGTTTGGGCCATCACTGGATGTCCCTCTGCCAAGAGGGACAGAAACATGTCAGCCAACTTCATGGCAGACAGCCCCCAGACAGGACTCGCCCTTGCCTCCTCTCTGGGATCCTAAAGCTCTGTCCCTGGTATCTCAATAGGTGCCTTCCCTATGCCAAGGCCACCATCTACAAAAAGTCCAGTGAAGCCTCTTACAGCCTGCTGTTTTGGCTGTACTCTGTCCTAGGGTGCAAGATCTCCTAACCATAAGGTCCCTGCAGAGGGGATAGCCTTTGCTCTGTAGACAGTGGCAGCTTTTGAGTCCTGGTACCTGCTGATGCATCATGTCCTGTCAGCTGCTCCCAGGAAGGTGATAATGATGCTGAAGTCGGTAAATTGAGTGCATGCCCATCACTTTTCCCACCTCATTTCTAACTGGGCTTTTTTTCTCCTTGCAAAACTCTCATCATCCCCATGACCCCAGGAAGGACAATCATAGCTCTTGTTTCTGAGCTTGCCAGAGATTCAGGATGCAGAGCTGTGACTGCTGCTGTCCCAACAGTCTGGCCTCTCACTTGCAATAGCCAGACCCTCCCTCCTTCTCTCTATGGCAAGGCCACAAGAAAGACAACACACACTGGGAAATGCAGCTTTGAGTTTACTGTGGGTGTTTTAAGTGCAGCAAGGTTCAAGAAGGGACAGCGTTATCTCTGAAGGAAATGGGGTCTGTTGTGGCACAGCCTCTTTCTGTGACTATCCCTGCCTCTGTCAGGGTGTTTAACATGGCCCTGAAATGGCTGCCTGAGATAGGCAGGGAATGGGACAGCCAGGACCCTCAGAATAGAATGAAGAGGACCCTCATGTGCACCAAGTCACTTGGGTTCCCAAGGAGAGGAGGGAGTTGAGCCTTCAGCAGGGACAGGAGGGAAGCCATTGCAATCTCCAGGGCCACATCGGAGCTGGAGCAAGTGCCGTGGCTGCTGCTACTTCTTCATGACTTTTTTGATCCACGGCAGGTAGTTGGAGATGCGGGTGTAGACTCCAGGTGGGGCATCATACCCAAAGGAAACAATGCCTTGTGCCACTTTATTGCATACCAGGGGCCCACCAGAATCTCCCTATGGACAGATGAGACTGATTTTAGAAGCCTCTTCCCTGTGGGAACAGATCCCTCCCCTGGTCCCTCCCTGCCTAGGGGGGCTGTGGCTCTGCTGCTGCCCCACCTGGCTGGAGGAGCTGCCCCAGGCTGGTGAGCTGGGCCTCTACCTCTGGTACTGTGCAGGGACTGTTGTGTCAAGGTGTCCAGAGAGCTGGTCCATATGGCAGCTACAGATCAAATGCTTGTTGCCTGCCCTGGGAACCAGCTCCATCTGTGGCAGCAGCAGCGTCTGCTCTCAGAGAGCCAAAGCCCAGCCTGCTGGCAGCCCTTACCTGGCTGGAATCCTTCAGCTCGTGGAAGCTGCCGGCACAGACCATGCCAGTGTCAAGATGCGGGTAGAAGTGGATGCATTTCCTGCGGCTGTAGATGGAGACTTTGGTTTCAAAGAGCTTGTTGGTCGCCTGGTCGTCATCAATCAGACCCCAGCCAGCGATGATGCACTTAGTGCCTGTGGGGAGGTCACTGCTGGTCTTGGGCAGTGGAATGGTCTTGACGTAGTCATTGAGGGTGGCCTTTGATGTCAGCTGGGAGAAAGCAGGGTTTTGGAGAAGGTTATGAGTAGAAGAGCTGAAAGATGCTTTCTGTGCAGAGGAAGGGGAGGTTTAGCAGGACATGTGGCACTGTAAACTCTGGTGAGCTCCTGTGAACATGGCATGTGGCTCCAAGCCCTGCCTGGGGTTCCCTCCCAGGTCCCTCCCAGTCTTGCTTGCCTCCAGCAGTTTGAGCAGAAGCAGCTTTGCAGAGGTGGACCCTGCCAGGCCCACAGTCCCATCCCACTTTCTGCCCCACTGCCCACTGCAGAACCGCCTTGCCTTGAGCAGCATGATGTCATTAGACACGGTGTCAGGGTCGTATTCAGGGTGCATGTGGTATCTGAGGACTCCCCGAACCTGCTGGGTTGTTTCTGGTTTGTGGATGTCGTGAGCCCCCAGGATGACTGTGATATTCCTGGCCATAACAGTAGAGGGTAGAGCGAGGAATAAGGTTGGGTGTCACCCAGCTCCCTTCCTTTGGCAGGTAGGGGAAGGGAGCTGCACAGAACAGGAGGAAGAGGAACCTACTCCAAAAATGCTCCAGTGAAGGACATCACAGGTTAGGTGAGAAAGAAGGGGATAAAGCCCCCGTATGAAGTACTCACCCCATGCAGTGTGCTGCTGTCATCACCCAGTCAGGGGCCACCAGGAAGCCCCCACAGGCAGACATCCCTATCTTCAGGTATGCCATGTAAGGGTGGGAGTGGGGCTGTGCCTCATGGCCCCCCACAATCTGATCCTGTAGACCACCTGAAAGACACCCCACTTCTGGATGAGCCAGTGGCTCCTGAGGTGAGAGCCCAGATGAGCAGCTTCACTTGCAACAGCTTGCAGAGCCCCAGCTTACTGGCACTGGCCCATGGGCAGGAGAGAAGGAGCAGCAGGGCCAGCAGTGGCTGAGGCTGGCACATCTCTCCCACAGCTGGACACTCCTTCCAAGATGTGTGGAAGTCTGAGTTTCCTCGTGCCCAGGGCCTGGTTTTATACCCTGGAACCAGCTGTACCCAACAGCCAGGAAACCATCTGCAATGGGCTGATTGTGCTAATCAGAGCAGGGCAGCAGCCCTGCGGGGCTGTGGGCATCGCTGCTGCCCTGGGCTGCTCAGTGCCCATGTGGTGTGTGGCTGTGATTGATGAGTGATAGTACAAGACAGAAAGGCCAGGGCAGAGAGAGCCTGGTACGCCACTGTCCCAAAGCCTCAGGGATGCTGACCAGGAGAGGTGTTCGAGGATGTTTTTTTAGGTGTGATTTAACATTTCTCCCACAGTTTCTGTTTAATGTTCTTGTCTTGAGGAAACGCAAGGTTTTAAAGAAAAGCCACTTAAAAAACAAACAACCAACAAAACTGCCATTTAAGGTCATTAATGTGGTCTAGAGGAGGTAATCCTGAAACTTTTTCTTTCAATATTCTTGTTTACCTTCAAATCAAAAGACGCACTTCAGAGACTCTTTTCCTACAGACCCACCATCACCAACACCCACTTTCAATGAACTGGCACCCAGACATAACAACTCTGCTTGAGACATTTCTTTGAGCACTGTGAAGGGCCAGGTCTCCAGGGTTTGGTGTCAGCCCAAGTCAGAGGTCCTTGCTGACTCTTCTGGGCTCCTCTGGGTCCAGAAGCATCGTGCCAAGTTAGGGACTACTTTGTGCCTCTTTAAAGAGGACTGCCTGCTGCTATACAGCAGAAGAGACCAAAGTGAGGAAATGCAACCACCCAACTGCCAGGAGTGATCAGTCATTTTTAAACCAGCACAACTCCACCCTTCCTGGAGCAGAAAAACACCTGTGGGCAAGTGGATGCCTTGGCTAATGTTGGGCTGTGCTAGGGCCATGCAACAGTGACAGGATGGGTGGGTGGGGATGCAGGACATAGATGAGGATGCCAGCTGTTCATGAGCCAGCCTGGGGACTGCCTGACAGGGCCCACCAGGCAGAGCTCTCTGTAGAGTTTTGCTCACTTTTTTTTTTTTTAATAATAGTATTGGAAAATACAAGTTTTAATCAGTACTGTGCAGCACCACAGCAGGAAAACCTCAACAGAAATCATCGATGTTTTTATCTTGCACTTGTAACTTGCTGTCTTTCGATGTTTTTATCTTGCACTTGTAACTTGCTGTCTTTCCCTTGCAGCTGCTCGTGTCCCCCTACACTCTGGGACCGGACAGCCTCCTGAGAGCAGCAGTCCCAGGGAAGGAGGGACTGGGCAGGCCACTGCCTACGGACCCAGGGAGCTGGGCTTCAGGCTGCTACTATCCTGTTCTCTCTGGCATCCCTGACTGCAGACAAATTCCTCCCTCTGGGCTCCAGGTGCTTTTGCCTTCCTATTGACCTCTGGAGTGTTCCAGGGCTTCTGCTGCTAAGGTGACTCATATGAGCAACCATCAACACCAGCTCTAGCAATTAATTTTGTAGGCGGTCCACAGTGCTGCAGCTGCCACCCATGCCTCCCCTGGTCCTTCCAAACCCGGGATTCAGCAGCTATCAGGCAGTTCCAAGTAGACTGTAGCTTTTATCTGGAGGAAAGAGATGAGAAACATCACAGGATGGGGTGTCCTGGCCCTGCCTCACTTCATTGTGAAGAAAGAACATCTGAAATGAAATGGCAGCAAAGGAGAAGCACCAAGATAAAGCTCAGCCTGTGTCTGTGCATACAGCTGTACAACAGGAACTCTCCCTCATGTGGATGCCCAGCCGAGGGAACTCACTTGCTCCCAGCCATGAAGCTGGGGACTCCATACCTCAGGCCTGGTGGCAGCAGCTTTGAGGAGGACATGGTGCTGGATTTGTGCCAGCCAGCTGTGCTCTGCTGAGCAAATTCCATGGAGGGCAGGGGACCCAAGAACCCATCCCCAGGCTCCTCTGGGGATGGGACCCTACCCTGACTTACTGTGAGGTGGGAGAAGTGTCTGAGGTGCGTGGTGACCTGCAATGGGTTGGGAGGCAGAAGTGAGTGGAGGGGCTGGAAGGGCTGAGACACAGCTGGGACACATTTCAGCAGCTTCCCAGAGCTGGTCCCCCTCTCTGCATGCAACACGCCTTGCAGGTACCCAAGCCCATTCTGCCACGGAATGACCAAACAAACCAGACGTTAGGACAAGCTAGGAACAAGGTTTTGCCTCACTGGAACAGCTCTTGACAAAATAATGAGCACTGCCTTTTAGGCAACACCTGATGTGTTTGTGTAGGCGGCACTAGGAAGAGCCTCCAATATTTTGCTCATTCAGAGGACCTGGCACCCCATGGGTGAGTGTGTCTACCTGTCCCAGCTGCTCATCTGCCTTGAGCCCTCCTGCCATTAAAAGTGTTTGCCTCCCACCAATCCCATGTTCTCCACAGATCTCCCCTGCAAAGAGCTCATTCCTGTCAGGAATCTCTGTTCTGAGATTCCTCACATGCTGCCCGCTCTTTGAGAAGCTACTTAGGTCCCTTGAAAAGGCAAATTACTCCATTCTCTAATCTTTCAGACACACTCCACCAGTTCTGTCCTGAGCAGACACATTAGTGGAAGGCTCATCCTGAGGCAAGAGCAAAGTGAGGGTGATGAGTAAGGGTCACAATGACCCTTTGGATTCCAGTTCTTCACAGGGAGCATCAGCACAGACCATTTGGGAGTGTGCTCTTTGTGCTGAACGTGCAAACCTGCACTCCTCTGAACTGAGCTCCACTCCTGGCCCAGCCTTCCTGCTGATTTCCGCTCCTTCAATCTTGGGGTCATCTGCTGACTTTATCAGCATGAGTTTCTTTCCACACTGCTGATAAAAGGCCAAAACAACAGCTGAAAGGGTGAAGGTGGAGGATGGAGCCCTCAGCTTTTGATGAGAACCACTCTTGCTCGCACATGACTTCCTGCAGCAGGAGCCCCCTATGCATTTTCCACTTGTCTATGCTGCCATCCGGGCTAGAATCTCTCCACTCATCCAGAAGTGGATAGACTCCCTGGACAACTCCCTGTTTGCCATGCTGATGGAAGAAGTCATCAGTCTTTGCTCTCAGCCTGGAGACCTCTTCATGAATTTGTGCCAGTCTGGAGTGAGAACATAGGTGAAAGTAGCACATCTTCTGCTGTGATCTTGAGTTAAAAGGTCCTCCATCTTTCTTTTATCTATGCCTTTTTGCAGATGATTTGGGTGGGGTCCATCCTCCACACAGAATGTGGTTAATGTTGTAACTTCCCTTTTTCAACTTTGATAGGTAGAAGTCTCACTTATTTTGCACAGGGAGCTCTCCCCTCTCCCTGCTCTGTGCTGGGCCTTGGACAAGCAACTGGAGAGCACTGCCAACTGCTGAACCTCCCTCCGGCAGCAAGAGCCTCATACCAGCCATGACAGGTGAGTCATAAGGCAAATTCCCAGCCACAACTGGGAACAGGACACTGCAGGACTCTGCAGTTGAGTTTTGCAGACATAGGGAATAGGTCTAATGATAGACATTAATATTGCAGTCACATTCGGATTCCTGGGTTCCAATCTCAGTGCAACACCGTGTGCCTTCTGCAATGACAAGAGGCAGCACTTTTTTGCCTCCTTCCCTGCCTGTGACCCAGACAGTGGGAAGATTCTGGCCCAACTCTAGAAGGTGCTTGGAGAGTTGAAGGTGGGGGGGGCAGTGTCAGGGCACGTGCTTAGCTTTGACCAGCTGGTTCCCTTTGAACTGGACTGAGCTAAGCCCCAGCTTCAGCCACATGGGTGCCTGGAGTTGCTGCACAGACTGCAGGACGTGGATGGACCTGTTCTGAGAGAGTGACAGGAGCTGGGCCCACAGAGAAGCCCAGAGGGGTGACAGCATGGAGCTTTCTCCTGAAGAAGGATGTATCTGAGCATGGGTGCTGCACAGGGCAGTTGGTAAAGAGGCAGTTGTTCTCTTGCAGGCTCAGGGATGAATTTAATACCACAACAGGCAAAGCATTTAGTGTCTCAAGCTGTCTGCTTTAATAGCTCTTGCTAGCACTTGGTGTAATTCAGCCCCACGGGCCTTACCCATTGACGTGGGAGGTGTTACTCCACTTGACCCAGCGTGCTCTGACCCAAAGAGGGGCCTGACACATTATTTTATTCATGTCAACCACAGCAAAGCTGACAATAGCCAAACCCTTACCAAGAAATGGTGATAGCTATTAGAAACAGTATACTCTCACTCACAACAGGAAACTTTATTAAACAACAGGAAGCCTTTGTTCACAGTGGACTTACAAAACACCTCACCCTCCTCTCCCCTTGCTCTTTCAGTGCTGCAGGGCTGACAGACAGGACTCTCATCTCCACGCTGAGCAGGGCTGTTGGGTTTAGAGCCAGTCCTGTGTGGCAGAGTCTCACAGCTACTTTAGCCCTTAAACAGAGGATCTGCTCTGCCCCAAACCCTACCTTAGCCCTTCCTCCATTGTGTATCCCTTGGCTGCTGACCCAGACTCAGAAGATGGATGGTCCAGTGCTAAGCTGGCTGTTGAATCACTCCCTTCTCCTTCCACTGGACTCTGCTCAATATCCTGAGCTCAGACGTGACCTGCTCGACAGGAAAGGCTCCTGCCTGCAGCTGGCTGCCATGAGGAATGTGAACATCATTCTGCAGCACTACAACTTCACAGGCAAGCTAACCAACCGGCAATCTGGGGATGAGGGCATGGGTCTCATCCGCACAACCTTCATCATCATCAGCTGCATCATCATTCTGGAGAACCTGCTCGTGCTGCTGGCCATCCTGCGGTGCCTGCGAGCCCGCCGCTGGGTCTACTCCTGCATTGCCAGCATCACTGTGAGTGATCTGCTTGCAGGAATTGCCTACCTCTCTAATCTCTGCCTCTCAGGCAAGAAGACCTTCCAGCTTTCACCTCCGCTCTGGTTCCTGCGGGAAGGCATCCTGTTCATTGCACTGGCTGCCTCCACTTTCAGCCTGCTTGTGACAGCCATCGAGCGTTACAGTGCCATGGTGAGGCCGATTGCTGAGAACGAAGCCAGCAAGACCCTGCGCTTACGCAGCCTGATCGTTTCCTGCTGGCTGCTGGCCTTCGTCATAGGACTGCTCCCACTGCTGGGCTGGAACTGCCTGTGCGACTTCAGTGCCTGCTCTGTGCTCCTGCCTCTCTACTCCAAGAACTACATCCTTTTCTCTGTAGTCATGTTCAGCATCATCCTCCTGGGGATTATTGGCCTCTACATCTCCATCTTCCAACTGGTCCAGGCCAGTTCGAAGCAAACCAGTTCTCGGCACAGCCGCAAGCGTTCCCTGCGCTTGCTTAAGACTGTGCTGATGATCCTGGGTGCCTTCATCATCTGCTGGAGTCCTCTCTTTGTCCTATTGCTGTTTGATGTCTTCTGTGATACCCAGACCTGCACACACCTCCACAGCCTGGACTGGACCTTGGCTCTGGCCTTGCTTAACTCGGGCGTCAACCCCATCATCTATTCCCTGAGGAGCGTGGAGGTGCGCCATGCTGTGGGAAGCCTGCTGTGCTGCTGCTGTGTCAGGGCTGGGCTTTGCAAGCCTGGGAACTGCATGGTCATCACAGATATCAACTCTGGCTCATCAACAGAGAGCTCACTGCGCTACCGTGAGAGCTTCCGCAGCTCTGTGGCACTGAATGCTAGGCCCAGAGCACCTCTCTCCAGCAACTCCAGCATGATGAGCAATCCCCCCAGCCTCTAAGAAGCCATGGGAAGAGCAAGAGATGCTAGACAGCTCCCAGGACCTCCTTCTGCTGGTCCTGGCCTGGCAGAACTGTAGCCTACCTGCAACTCAGGCTGACCAGGGGCAGCCCCACCCCAGTTGTTAACTGAGACCAGGCTTTCCAGACCCATCAGACTGGGATCTTGTTTCAGTGTGGGTTCAGCACAGGGACAGGCATTGCTCCCAGGCTGGGAGAGAAAGATGTGGGCACATTTTAGGATTGATGCACCGCAGTGCCCAGGTTATAAGTGTGTATGCTCTGTGTGTGCAGATAGATGCTGTACCTGCCCAAATGAGGTTATTTTGCCCCAGGGCACAGTGACAAGTAGGGTGGGCATCCCCAAACGGATGGCCCCCTTACCCCTTGAGGTTGGGCTGGGTTAGCAGTGCTGCCCCTTCAGATCACGCAGGACTGGAGGTGATACTTTGAGTCTTCTCTGGCAGTTTACAGCCTTCTGGAACTGCTGTGATGGGCACAGCTGCTGGGAAAGAATGCAGAACAACTGGATTTGCAAGTGCAACTGTGTGCTGTTGTGGGGCAGTTCCGAGCCAGGAATCAAGTGCCCATCTGCAGTGCAGCACAAACCAGCCAGAGGACAGCAGAGGGTGCAGCAACAGCCTAGGCCCTTCCTGGAGTGCTGAGGTTGGGCACTGTGCCCAGCAAATGCTGTGACACTGCTAACAGTCTGGCAGCAAGAAGTGAGAGCCCTGCCCCGCCTCGAGGCATGGGGCTGCACCTGCAGTGACAGCTCGGCACCACCACAGTGACTGAGGAGCCTGGGGCCACCCTGGATCTGACAGAGACACCGTAGGGCCTGAAGACACTGCCAGCTCATGCCTCAGACCCCTGCTCTTCTATTCCCTAATGCAGGGAATAATCAGAGCAGCACTTAAGCAACATCCTCTCACCCTGCAAAAAAGGACAGAGCCATGGAAGCACTGTGGGCTCATACAAAACCTGCTGGCCCAGCCCCTCCACAGGAGCTGAGTTATCAGCCCATTTGTTTCGCATTAAATTGAGGTGACCAGAAAGTCCTGGGTTAATTTTGCTGTAAATATTTTACTTCCTGAAGGTCAGGTACCCAGTCTCCACCCCGTATTCCAGAAGCCGGGTAGCACGTTCCCTGTAGGCCCGGGACAGCCGGAGCCCACCCTCCCGTTCGCAGGACAGGGGGATCACTCCGCTCACAGGGACAGCGGGAGTCCCCCCTCCCCGCCCAGTCCCGTTCCGTTCCATCCCATCCTGTCCCACCCCGTCCCGTCCCGTCCCTTCCACCGCTCGGGACCACTCCGGCCCGGGGCGTGGCGCCCTTTGTAGGCCTCTGTAGGCAGGGTTGGCCGCGACTACATCTCCCAGCAGCCCTTGCGGCAGGACGCGAACTACAGGTCCCGGCAGGCCGCGGGCGGGCCGTGCGTGCCGCGCGTGGCGAGCAGGCCGCGGTGCCGGGGCCGCGGCGATGCTGGAGGAGGCGGGCGAGGTGCTGGAGTCGGTGCTCAAGGCCTCGTGTCTCCCGCTCAGCGTCCTGCTCTTCGTGCCCGCCGTGCTTCTGCTGCTGGGCCCGCCGCCCGCCGCCGAGGCCGCGCACGAGTTCACGGTCTACCGCATGCAGCAGTACGAGTTGGGCGGGCAGCCCTACGGTGAGAGAACCGCGCAGCCCAGCCGGGCTCGGCCCCTTCGGGAGGTCGGACCTCGGGCAGCGGCCTCTTCAGGGGTGGTGGGCCCTGGGAGGAACTCCGACCCTCGGGGAGGAGCCTCGGGTAGGCCGCGGAGCCGCGGACGGCCCGTGGAGGGCAGCCCGGCCCAGAAGAGGCCGCAGGAGGGCTGGCGGGGGCTCTGGGAGGCGGCAGCCGGGCCCGGGGTCAGGCCCCGGAGGCGCGGAGGCCGTAGGAGGGCCCTGTCTGGCTGAGTTCCACTGCCCAGGATCAGCACTGCCAGGACGGTGCTGAGAGCTCCATCGCGGTGACCTCGAGGTAGCCAAGGACCCCACGGGCTTGTCTGTGACTGAGCTCTCTGTGTTTCGAGGAGTCCAGCTGCATCAGTTTTGTTCTCTTGCCTTTGACTCCTTTACTGACAGGTTGATTCTTCTTCAGTCTCTTCTTCATTCTCAGCAGTATCTGTTCTCCAGTGGCTTCATTTCAGGGCCCATCCTGTTACCGTTCTCCCGTTGTGTTACAATTGACTTCCTCTGTTCTGTTACTTCCAGGCTGCTGATTGTGCAACACTTTTCCGAGCCAGAAACACACCCTGTTCTGTGAATCCTTGAAGTGCTGTAACCCTCAGCCTCCCTCCCCCGCCCCCCCTGCCCCCGTGCACTCATGGACCCAGAATCAAGGGTTGTTTCTGAGTCTTCTGTACATATTTGATTCTGGGCCAGGACATGTGCTGTGTTCATGAGTTACTCTTCCTAAGTTTCAGACTTATGTTAACAGTCTGGCATTACAGCCTCGGGTTTCCTCTGCTGCTTGGTGGATTGTGTGTTTCCTTTGCTCCTTCCTACCTCCTTGGGGTAGCTGATGTTCCTGTACCTTGTGTGTTCTGAGATGTCCTTCAGGATAAAAGCTATTTGTTGTTCCAGCCAAAAAGGCCAAATACACGTTGCTGCTCAGTCTCTTCTTGCAGATGAAAGAGTTTTTATGTCAGCATCAGTCATAGAGCAATTTAAGAACAAACTTGGATTTCCTCTAATACTGATAGAGTTCTTTAGTTTGTAAATGAATTATTATCAACTAGCTCTCTGTAGAGAAACTACAGAAAATCAACTTGTCTTGCTGCGCTGTCAGTAAATACTGTTGTGTCTGCTCTGTTTAGGTGTCAGAGGAGCAGAACTTTGGGTCCTCATATTGCTATGTTTACACATCATTCTTTGGGCAACTGGAGAGGGATTATCCTCCTTTTGAATAATTTTTTTTTTGACTGGAGCAGGGATGTTCTTAATACTTGTTTGTTATACAGTGTCAGAGTTCTGTGAGAAGAATTTACATCATGCCTTGACTCTATTTACAGGTGTATGGCCCTTACTGATACTATGCAGTGGAAGTATAGATTTTCCTTGTTTAGGTGATTCTATGACCTTTGATGAGACCAAACTAAAGTTAAGCTAACTCAGGTTTAAATGTAACGCTTAGGAGCACTCCTCTTTGAATAGAGGCTGAAATGCCTTCTGGAGCACCTTGCTCCATCCCTGACTGTGTGGGGACCTAGAGGGTTGAGGTCCTCTTATGTGCCAGAGTTATAGAAAAAAACCTGAATTTGGAGCGTTATAAATTGTAAGGTGGATTTGAACCTCTCTGTACAGGATGTCCTTTTGGTCCTCCCCTGGAGAATGCAGGAGCTGCTGGCAAGCCTACAGACTGCTGTTCTCCCAAAGAATTGCATTTCAATGTAGGGGATTTGATATGCTGTGAAGCTGAGAGTAGGAGAGAGCGAGCAGTTAGGAGCAGCCTGCTCATTTGTCACTTCCCCAGCTACAGACCTGTCCCTGTGGGAGGGCAAGAGCAGCCTGGTGTCCTTTCACCGAGTGGCTCTGCACAGCCTCCATCCTCTGCATGCAGGGGTGATCCTACAGCTGGGGGATGCGGGAGGCCAGGCTCTCTCCGAAGTTGTTGCTGCCAGCAGGTATCAGGTGCAGGTGAACAAACAACCTGGGTGGTTGTGTTGAGGAGGTAGACTGGAAGGTGGGCAAGGCTGTATAGTGCTGGAATAAGGGGAGTCTGGCAGGACATGGCTGCAGAGGTGTTACTCTGATGAATGCAAGAAAGAACACAGATCTCTGCTCCTTGGATGAGGGGGAAGAGGTGGACTTAGCTTTCTGCAGGTCCCGGCTGCTCTGAAGTTCATCAAAGTGTCACAAAGACTGTTCTGAGAAGGAGCTAGGCTCAAGCAAAGGGGATGTGTTGAAATGACTGACAAGGTCTGTTGCTGTTCTCTGCTGCCAGGCACCAGGAGCGCGGTGCTCAACACAGAAGCGCGCACAGTAGAGGCGGATGTCCTGAGCCGCCGCTGCGTCATGATGCGGCTGGTGGATTTCTCCTATGAGCAGTACCAGAAGGCTCTCCGCCAGTCAGCTGGGGCTGTGGTCATCATCTTGCCACGATCTATCTCTTCTGTTCCACAGGATGTTGTAAGGGTAAAAAAAAAAAAAAGTTTTCTTTCTCTTCCGATGGGAGATTTATTTGAGAGAGGCTTGGGTTGCTGCAGGACTGGAAACTCCTGCTGTAATGCACAACAAGTCATATTCTAATATTAAAACTTACCTCTCTGCTTTGTTGTTAATATTTTCCTGCCCTCTTTCATGTTTAGCAGATGGTAAGTTTGTGTTTCTCTTAAATCTTCAGCAATTCATGGAGATAGAGCCAGAAATGCTTGCTATGGAAACCATTGTGCCAGTCTACTTTGCAGTGGAAGATGAAGAGCTGCTGTCTATCTATGAACAAACACGGGCTGCTTCTGCATCACAAGGTTCTGCCTCAGCTGCAGAAGGTGTGTTCTAACAAGTGGGGGAAAGGTTTGAGCAAGACAGGCCTGAGAGCAGTCTGCCATGTCCTATGCACCATGAACCACTGTTCTGTCACATACGTGTTTATTCTGACTTTGTCAAAGTGTTTTGAGAGTCAATGGAAGAAAAACCCAGTATGAGAGAGTATTACTTGACTATATTTGGAAACACAGTTGCATGAAGTTCTCAGCTTCACACTGTTGCAAATAAGATATAAATCAAAAGTAGGTTAAAAACAACATTGAACATGTTAAGTGATGATGGTGTGTTGGTAGAAGCTAAAGCTTTTTGTCTGACCACAACTCCATTTGGTGCTTCCATGTATCCCCTTGTAAATAACTTGACTGTCTTATTGACATGCTGTTTACGATTAACTTTAGGACTGCTGGAGAAAAGTTTTTGGTTTAGGACAGAATGAAGATGCATGGTCACCAAGAAACTGTGTCATTGCATAAACACAAGTGATAAGTGAGAGTGCTTAAATGGTTTAAAGCTGGTCTCTTCTAAGTGCAGTTAGCAAGGAAAATAAGGAGCTGAAAGTTCCCCAGGTGTACATTGTGGGTTTGTTTTTTTTTTGTTCTAGTTCTGCTGCACACAGCAACTGCCAATGGCTTCCAGATGGTGACCAGTGGGGCCCAAAGCAAAGCTATCAATGACTGGCTTATACCCAGTGTGGAGGTGAGTTGTATATGGATTCAAACTGGCAATGTTGATGGGATGAATTGTTTTATTGGGACTTCATCAGACATTTAGACTGATAGGGCAAGTCAAGGGAGTCTCAGTCATGTAAGTATCTAGAGTCCTCAAAACTGAGGCCAGGGCAGTCTCAGGGGATGTGGAGTGACACTGCTCTCTTTCCTCTGCAGGGAAGGCTGACAGGGCTGGGTGGAGAAGACCTGCCCACAGTTGTGATAGTTGCCCACTATGATTCTTTTGGAGTGGCTCCAGTGAGTATTCTTTCTTCCTGCAGCTCTCTGTTCCTGTCTTTTTTCCCCACATGACCTCTGCCCATATGTCTTTTTTTGGCCTTAAGGATGTGGGGCAGTTACAAGTGGAGCATGGTGGTGTGCTATCTTGAAGCTGTTCTGGTATGTGAGAATCAGCGTAGGTTTGTCACCTTGTCTTTGTCCTGCTTCATTCTGCAGTGGCTGTCACACGGTGCTGACTCTAATGGCAGTGGTACCTCAGTGCTTCTGGAACTGGCCAGGCTGTTTTCCCGGCTCTACACCTACAGACGTACCCACGCTGGGTAAGAAACTGCCTTGTTTATGCTTAAGTGTGTGTAGCTGAGAACAGACGGGGTTTTGCTCCAGACCTGCATGGTGTTACAAACAGTCCTTCAATTTGCTCTGTTTTGTTTCCGTTTGAGTATGGCTGCTGTTAATGGCCAAGCTCCTTCTTCTGTTCTCTTGGCTGTAGCTCTGCTCAAGCTTGGGGACAAGTGGAGGGAATGATATAGGAAGTAGATTCCATCCTCAAGGAATGGGAACTCTCCCTTCTAATCTGTTTTGCCATTACCTGAGTACGTGGCATGTAGGAAGTGTTTGTTAATGGACAGTTTGCCTTGGACGTCAGGTGCTGGTAGTTGTGATTTTACCACGCCTCCAAGACTGAGTAAAGGAGTTCTTGGAATGCAGCACGCTAACGCTTTTCTGGCTTCTTTGATGGGCAGGTATAACTTGCTGTTCTTTGCATCTGGAGGTGGCAAGTTTAATTATCAAGGAACTAAGCGGTGGCTGGAAGACAATTTGGACCACACTGGTGAGTAAGGGGCTGACATTCCAGCATGTTCTGTGGCAAAATCTGTGTCAATACGCTTGTGTTAAATGTCTGTTACTAACTGTCAGTCCTTCTGTGAGAATCTCCTTGTGTGAGCCTTGCTTTTTTGGGATGGAAGTCCCAGCACAAGACATAGCAATAAAGGTTTGGATTTTTCTGTTCCAGATTCCAGCCTGCTGCAGGACAACGTAGCATTTGTTCTCTGCCTTGATACTCTGGGCAGAGGCAATAGCCTTCATCTCCATGTCTCAAAGCCTCCCAAGGAGGGGACCTTGCAGCATGCATTTCTGAGAGAATTGGAGATGGTAATGAAAAACATTTTAGGTACATGGGAACTTGGGATTCAGTGTGGGGAGCTGCAGCTCTCCAAGAGAGGAAGGACGATGTAAAGAAATGGTGTGCCCTTGCAATATTTTGTGTATTATTTACGGTAACTTGATTTGAAGTGCAGACAAATCCTCATGTCACAGTCCTAAATGAAGCAGAGTAGATCTGTAGTGACATTAAAACAACTTTTTTGACAAGCTTTGTAATAGCAATAACTGCACCTTATAGGCGGAGGTGTATTTACCTTCTGGAATGCAAAAAAAGTGGGTCTAGGCAGACAGGGCAGTGTGTGATGGGATAATGCAGTGGGCAGCATGACACCCCTGTATGGCTTGTCCTTTCACTCAGGTTGTTGCCAGCCAGTTCCCAGAGGTGAAGTTTTCCATGGTGCACAAGAAGATTAACTTGGCTGAGGACATGCTGGCATGGGAGCACGAGCGGTTTGCGATCCGACGCTTGCCAGCATTCACCATCTCCCACCTGGAGAGCCACCGTGACAGCCTCCGCAACAGCATCATGGACAGGAGGTGAGAGGCCTTAGGGTAGGAAGGCTGCAGTTTAAATCCAGCCCGTAAACACAGACTGGCTTCACGAGTGTTTGTGGTGTTCTGATGGTCGGGGGCAGGTGACAAAAATACTGGGAGTTGGGCTCTGGATTCAGGCTTATGCATGATGCAGTGAAAAAGGGTTGTTTCTAGAGGAAGCTGATGCCATTGGCAAGTCCATAATCCCCTCTTTTTTCTTTAGGGCACGGATAGACACTAAAGCACTGATCAGGAATACTAGGATCATTGCTGAAGCTTTGACAAGGGTCATCTACAATTTAACAGACAAGGTAAGAGCTGCCCACCATACACTGCTGAACCAGACTTGTCCTGCCCAACCAAGCTTGCTCTCACCAATAGCCTGGATTGCTTGTTTGTTGTTTTTTTTTCCATTGCAGGGAGCACCTGCAGATATGCAAATCTTCACAGATCAGATGGTGAGCACAGTGTGGTTTTTTAACCTGTGGGAAGAAAGAATCTAGAGTCTGGGAGAGAGGTCTGGTCTCAGCATGTGTGTGGTTGATGCCCTTTATTTGGTGGTATTTTTCTGTAGCAGATTCAGCAGGAGCAACTGGAATCAGTGATGGACTGGCTGAGCAGTCAACCCAGGGCTGCCCAGCTGATTGATAAAGACAGCACCTTCCTCAACACCTTAGAATATTATATGGGACGCTACCTGAAGGATGTTAAGCAGCACCATGTAAAGGCAGACAAACGGTAAGAAAGGAAATGAAAGAACCAGCCAGGGCATGCAAACTGGCTTCCCCCTCTGAAGAACTTTGTCTCTGAGCTGCAGCTTTTCTGGTTTCTTGGCATGCAGCTGGAAGGGATTGCTCTTTTCTGCTCTTCTGTCAGATTTGGTTCATGCTCTCTGCTCTCCTAGAGAAAGCTGTTTACCATTCCTCACAGTACAGTAACAAGACCCAGCAGCTCCCTCTGTCTGAAGAGCTTGTTTTTTCACTGTTTTGGTTCCACCTTTTCCACTCTGATTGCAGGAGAAGACTGAGGTCCCCTAGACAGCTTTCGTTAAAAAGGCAGCATCCATCCTGTCTTACCTGCTTGGGCTGAAGCAGTTTAGTGAACACAGGGAGGAATCTTTCACATGACTCTTTGGAGGCAGCTGAATAGCATGTGTTCTGAATTGTGTCCTTAGGCTTCTGATTTGGGGAGAAGAAAGACCTGATGACTAAAATCAGCCCCAAATTAATATGCGAGGTGGTCATGCTTCCCTGTCTCTGGCTGGGTGGACTCCCTGGGGACAGGTCTGGGCTGTCTTCACTGCAGTGTCAAGAAGTGTAATAGAATCTGAAAAATTTCTTCTTTGCACAGGGATCCTGAGTTTGTCTTCTATGACCAGCTGAAACAGGTGATGAATGCATACAGGTATGGAATTCCCTTGAGCATATTGGGGCTACTGTCTCACTCCGTGGCAACAACTGCTGTAGCAATTTCATGTGTACTTTCTTTATGACAGGGTCAAGCCAGCGATCTTTGACCTGCTTCTAGCTGTCTGTATTGCAGCCTACCTGGGCGTTGCCTATGTTGCAGTGCAGGTAAGAGAAGAGAAGCAGGAAACAGATGTATTATTTTCCTTATAAATCATGGTAGCTACAGTAACTGGTGTTCACACAGTCCCGGCACTAAAGCTGGAACAATAATGCCATCCCACTCTGAAAGCAGTTATTCAGGAACAGCTGGCTGTTTTGGTGTATGTCTTTTGAGTATTTCAGTTGGTTGTGCTGAAGGCAGTCTTTTGCCATTCTAGTGCAAAACTGGTTTTTTAGAGCTGTTTCTTGTAGTCAAGGACATGCATAACTTACTTGTTAAGCTATTTTGCCTTCAAACTGAAACTTCTCAAGGCAACTAAAATTTGCTGTAATGTTAAAAGTTTGTTTCTTGTAGTAAGGTAGTATCTGAACTTGGGATGCAACTTAGAAATGCATCTTCAAGAGTTTTGGTTTCTTTTTTCAATGAAACCATAAATACATACCGTGCCAATAATCTCGGAAATGTGATACTCCATGCCTTGGCCTGCCTGTTCATATGTAATGTTTTTGTGTAAGTAAGTGTTAACCAAGCCACTGTGAGCAAGGTTTCTGATCCTGCCTGGGCTGGTGAAGAACATGAATGAAAGGGAGGCATTTTAGGTCACTCTCAATTTCGATCTCTTTGTGTTATTTGTGTTTGTTATTTGTTTGGGGAAACTACAAGCATTTAAAAATACAATGTAACAACATAATCAGGAAGGAAAACACATACTTTGATTTGTCAGCTATCTTCCTTACTTTTGTATTTGAATTTGAAATCATTTGAAGTCTGGATCTTGTTACATCCGTCAAATACTTGAAGTAGCTGTTATTGAATCAAAACACAGCCAAAGCAAAATCAAAAGAGGAATTAAGTTAATTTCTAAGTCACTGGTGAAATGGTGCAAGAGAAGATCTGGTTAAAGGATTGTGTGTGTGTATCTCTGTGTTTGCCTGGTGGTTCATTTTTACATTTGTGACACTGCTGGCAGCAGTGTTTCTACAGTGACCAGGGTCCTGCAGGTGTTGAAATCTGAAGCTTTCTCCCCCTCAGAAGGAACAGAATTCTATCAAAAAAAATAAAATCTTTAACAAAGTCATTGCATCTTCATGAAGGGGTGATACAGACCTACATAAACACTTCTGTAAGCCATCACTTTCTGTACAACTTGAAGTACATCTTCAGGGTGAGCGTGCTAGTGGACGATTCAAACTAGGTACTGCATTTGCATGTTGGTATTGTTTTAAGCCTTCTGCTAAGTTTTTTGTCTGTTTAGAACAGCCATGATTACTTCTTTTTGTTCTTTTTCCAGCACTTTGGTCTCCTTTACAAGATGATACAGAGATTATCCCTTAAAACTAAGCAGCAGTGAAGCAACAAGTCATCAACCACCCAGCAGCACTGAGCCATCGGTGAGCCCATCGGAAACCTTCTGCCTTCCATTGAACTTGACTATTTCTCTTCCTCTTTGCTACTGTACAGAGGGGAGGAAGGCATAAAGAAAATGAAAATTTAACTCTTGTGCACCTTTTAAGTGCTTTTCTTCACCTTCTTCCCCTGACTTGCACCGTGTCTGTTTTCCTTTGCATTTTGGTGAGAGAGAGGCTCAGAGACTCCACCAATTCTTGCAGTCTTATTCTGGGCAGCTTCTGTGAGTGTAAAACAAAGTCCAACACCTTCATGGACATGTGTCATACAGCCAACTTGGAAACTGAAACTACAGAGGGACATGTTATCACTGCCCAGCAGACAAGGACTTGGAGCAGTTGTTTAAAAGAAAAAAAGTGCACATGCAAATTAAAGGGAATGCAATTAGCATGTTTCCTTATGGTACCTCTTCCTTAAATTTGCTGCCTGGCTTTAGTGAGGTGTGCTGAGCAAGCAAGCAAGCA